>JAGFBZ010001997.1:0-240717 GCA_018398805.1 Hirundichthys speculiger | reverse complement strand
AAGGATCATGTTCCTTTCACTCAACCAAACATTTCATACACTGCAACATATGGTCAATTCAGAAGTCCACCACTCTATATTTTTCAAAATGTCAGATGTAACCGATGGGCATAATTCTGGCAGTGTAACTTATTTTTTATGGCACCTAATTTTTCAAATAGAGTCACCAAATTTAGTAGTAATGTTGCTGGATATGCAAGCATGACTCATGATTTTTTTGAGAATTTTAGAGGTATGTACTGAATTTCTGCAAATATTTTAATGTATATTTGTGCTAGAGCAACTGTATGAAAAGTTTTTTTTCCATTGAAAATATTCATTAAATGCCAAAAATACGATGAGGGTAGGTAGCTTAAGATACAAGAATTGTTCTGTATTATTTTAGATTTTTAAGACAATTTTCTGATTTTATATGAATATTTTGGTAAATAAAGTCTTTTCTCTGTGGCTTCTCAGCCTCAGAATGTCACATTACAATGTGAATAGCGACTGTAAGAGAGGGGGAGGGGTAGGGGGCATTGTTTGAAAGTCATTAACTGTTTTCTGGCACCATCTGTGGGCAGAGAATCTTGAAGATTCAAGATTCAAGATCTTTATTTGTTACATACACAATTATACTTTGTACATTGCGCAGTAAAATTTGTTATTGTACCCACAGGGCAAATGCTTTCTTTTAAGAAGAAACAGGAGAAAAAAAAAGAATTAAGTTTAAATAAGTAATAATTAATAAATAAACACACAATGCAGGAGATGAGAAAAACTATGAAGTCCAAATAAAGCAGAGCAGAGGAACTGTGCAATATTATGCTTAATGTGAGTAGTGGTCACAATTAAGCAGGCGGATGGCCTGAGGGAAGAAGCTCTTCCTCATCCGCTCAGTCCTGGTTCTCAGGCAGCGGAGACGCCGGCCTGATGGCAGAGGGGAAAAAAGATAGTGTCCGGGGTGGCTGGGCTGGTTGAGGATCTTCAGGGCCCTGGTCCTGCAGCGTTTAGTATAAATGTCCTGCAGGTTTGGGAGGGTGGTTCTGATGGTCCGCTCTGCTGAACGGACCACCCTCTTCAGGGCCAAGAAGTCCTGTTTGGTGTTTCCTGTTTGAAGTATTATTCCAAGATGACAGTCTGCTCATTTAGCAGGGGTAGCTCTCAAATTTTCTTGGGCCAGAATCAACGGGCCTTAATATTGTCATGATAATATACATATGCATCTGGTTTGATGTAAAATTACTAGGGCTGGGCAATGATTAAAATTTTTAATCACGATTAATCGCATTATTTCCCTGATTAATCACGATTAATCGCATTGTATATGCAAAATCAAATAATGAAATCAAAAGTAGTGTAAAATGCACTTTTATTTAAATGTTCTGCTGCCATATGAACTAAAGTGTTATAACATTTGTTGTTCAAACATGTTAAACATCAGCACTTGTCAGTAACACATATTTAGTGTAAATCTCATGTTAACCTTTGTGTCGTGTTCGTTTCTCCCCCCTTACTTTAGTGCTCCCGGTCAAATTTGACCGGCCTGTTTTAACTGCTCCTACATAAACAGAAAAACCACTGATCATCACCAAATTTTATTTAACTCCCTTTTAAGCTGTAAAATGTCTCAAACTAGTGGTTTACATGAATAACTGCAGTGAATATACAAAAAATACAGGGGGGAGTACAGGAGTGACATTTTGCAATCAGATTGTAGTGTGCCTTGCAAACATAGGCATCACATTTGAAACATATAAGAGTTGTTTTATTGTCTCTAGGGGCACAGAGGTCACATCTCTTCCATTTCTGCCCCTGTTTTGGGGGGAGAGCAGCAGGGCAGTGGCTGGGGCTGCAGACTCCTCACCAGACTGGCAGAGGCTGGTGCACAGGGAAGGTGCTGGCGCTGTTGAATCAGAGGAGTCACTAAAGCTTTCCCAAGCTCTGCCAGAAAGAGTCTCCTCTTGAAACACAATGTTCCCATAACTAACACCTAATTGTTTACTTTGAAATGTGGAACAAGTGTTATACATTTAGTTTGGAAGCTGTAGTTCATGTGGGGGGGGGGGGGGGGGGGGCACATAAGCACAGGAATGAGATGGGAAGAGGAGACACCTATTTGTTCAGTCTGAAAGGGTTCATGTAGGGTGGTATGTGTTTGTTTGCATGTGGTAATATATTTGTGGTTGTGTACCATCTGATGGATGAACACAATCTAGGGTCACCCATTCATTTCCTATGGTGGTCATTTTTGACCGGGAACACCACAGGTGTTACAAAGTTGAATAAGCTACTCAAAATTCAATGAAAGTGGTGATCAGCAATTATATATGTTCAAATGCCTAGTGTGGAGGATATCATAAGGCCCTGAGACAATCAAATGTAAAACACAATATTTATGATTGATGGAAGTAGGAAATCGGTCAGATTTGACCCGAACACGACAGAAAGCTTAAAAAATGTAAAATAAAATAAAGCTTATTGCCACTGCCAGGGTATTAATGTCATCATGTTTTCATTAAAAAAAAATTTTAAAAAAAGTCTACAAACAAAATCCAACAAAATGATTGTGGCTCAGCACAATCAGAACGTTAAAACAGATCATTTCTGAGGTAACAGCAGAAACTTTTAACAGAGTTCAACTTGTCAGTTGTTACAAATAACCTTGTTTCTGTCAAATCCTCTGTCTGGGAGAACTTTAAAATGAAAATGTCCATGTTAAAGTTCAGTAACTTTACCAATCCGTATATCATTTATTCTTTCCATTTTCAGTAGTCAATCAAAAATTTAAGAAAATGAAACTGACATTTTATTACATTTTTCGTTTTTTTTAATCTAACACATTTTTTATATTTCAATTTTAGACTTGGATCAAAAATACGAAATGAAAAAATGGGCCACAGAACCGAATTTGTTTTATAATTGAGAACTGGACTTTCTGTTGTCATTACACATCTGTGCCACTAGATGGAGCCACACTGAAGTAACCAGCTAGAGGACAGCAGGACAGTGAACACATGGAGCAGATCTGATGTAACATGGAGGAATGACGCGAAAGTTTTGTTGCAGTCCAGAATTTTCTTTTTCAGACAGAATTGTTAATATTGCTACCTGAGCTGCTACCTGAACTATAAAGTTCACGGATTTTTACCATTCTCCATGTCTGTTTTAGCTTTACTGCATGTTTTTCCACCAATTGTTTTCCGGTTCTGCAGCAGCCAGTAACATACTTTTCAAAACAAAAGCATGTGAGCAACATGCGTTAACGCACAATAAAATAAATGTTGGCGTTAATAAATGAATGCGTTAACGCGATAATAACGCATTAATTTGCCCAGCCCTATAAATTACATATTTCATGGATTCAGGGCATTGGTGTGCAAAAATTTGCTAAATAGAGCTACCTGCTTCATTCACCTGCTATATTGACAAGCCCTAGTATAAGGTTTCACCTACAAAAATGAATGCCTGATGGATCTGACTAAAAAAGTCTTGGCACCATGCTCTAATACCACAAAAATGTCCTGTATTTTCAATTGAATATGCATTTTTATGACTATTTTGGTCATGTGCTCCATGTGCTCATGTGTAAACAAACACCTCCAAGATATTTGGTCAAATTCTCCTAAATTTTTTGTGCACAATCTACATACGTTTCCCAAGCTAAACTGCAAAATGTACTTCTTTGTACCAGGTTATCACCACACATTGTGGTAATGTGGTCACATTGTGGTCTTTGTTACAAACTTCTGTGGAAAAAAGTGGGTATTTCTATAGGAAATATTTTATGTTTTGTGGGTCATTATGGTATATGAGTTAAGAATAAGATCATTTCATTCCCTGTTTGTGAAGCTTAAAGCTGTAACTAGTTTGTTTGATACAGAAAAGGCAAGATTATGTGCATTGCATATTCCTGGCACAAAGGAAAATTAAAAGTGTAGAAAAAACTTTTGTATTGACCATAACAGAAAAATAATAACAAATAAAATTGGCTTAAAAAGGGCAGCTGGATAGCTCCAAGGTTCCATCCTATGTAATAAAGTTACAGTCTGGTAAACAATGTTGGAAATACAGAATCTCTTTGTACAATTAACTTGTTTGAGGCTGTGTGTTCTTGAATTTGAGATGTTTATAATGCACTGTTTATAATCAAGTTGGCAGATGGAGCTCCTTTGATAAGTACTACTTGAAAAATGTGTTGTTGAAAGAATTATGATAATTATCAATCAACATAGGTGTAGAAAGTTGTGAACAAGAAGTATACCATAATGCCAAAAGTATCCTGTCATGATGCAAGAAAAGAAAGCGTGTTTGAATCTAATCAGACAAAAGATCATCATGCTAGTCAAGTTTGCATGAGATGACGGCTGGATACGTTTCTGTAAATCTGCTCTGGAGATCAGATCTCCGACTATTTATATTTGTTTAAAATTATAGACAGCTGTGACAGTTACAGCCTTGTTTTGACAACATAGAAGTCAACTCTGAGTAGATTCAACTTCAATTCCTTTTGTTTTCATACCTCTGGATTCAAGCTAGGCAGCAACCTTTCCAATTTTATAACCAAATTGGATTTTCACTGTATTGTCTTGATTCCTGACTGGCTTGTGAAGGTGGTGGACACGTGGGGGGGCGGTGGCAATGGGTGCGAGGGCCCGATAAACGCTGCTTGCAGCTTTAATTATTATTATTATTATTATTATTCTCCGAAATGAATCGCCTTTTTGGGGGCCTTAACATACTCGAAAACTCACGAGATTTTGCACACGCATTCATTGTCTGCGAAATTTACGTATTTTATGGGTGCTGCGCATGGGCACACAAAAGTGGCTCAATAGCGCCACCTTGTTTTTTTAAAACGACGAGCCCCTCGATATGCTTCCACCTACAGACATGAACTTTGTGTGACTGATGTATCATTCTCAGACCTACAAAAAAGTCTCTTGGACCCATGATCTAACTCCCACAGGAAGTCTGCTATTTTTAATGGAACATGCAGTTCTTCCAATATTTTGGTCATTTCCAGGCCTCGTACTTTAACTAACTCCTCCCAGAGATTTGGTCCGATTGACTCCAAACTTGTTTTGTTCTAATCTAGACACATGGCCGAAGAAAGTTTGCGAAGCATATAACTTTTTACCAGAGGGCGTGGCTGCAGTGATGCGGTGAAGTTTGATGTCATATCGAAGACTCGCCATGAAAGAGAAATGGGCTGTAACTCGGCCATAAAGTGTTTAATCTGGTCCAAAACGGATGAGTTTGACTGTAGTCCCATCCTTAATACATAGCAGCTATCAAATTGAGGAAATCTTGTAGCGCCACCTATTGGCAACAGGAAATGTCATCTTTTGCATTAGGCATCCCTGCTTCGTGTGTGATGAGTCGACACACTGCAAGCCATATTAAATCAGTTGGAAACACATTAAAGATACCAGAGAGTGAAAATTGTAAATTTTTATCAAAGAATGTGGCCATGACAGGACAGCAAAGTTTGATATCTATGAATGAAAAAAGTCTGATCTAGTTGTCATGCTTTTCAAGACAAAGAACGGTCTTTGTCGCCATCTAGTGGCGGCAGAAGGTAGCAGCCACTAGATGGTGACAAAGACCGTTCTTTGTCTTTAAAAGGCATGGATAATTGATGGATATGACACATATGACGACAGAAAAGCGTAGTGCGAATTATAGGGAGTTTAACGCACAGATTTTCTTGTAGCAATGCTAATTTGTGCCTTCAGTGTTTCCGTAGCTGGTTCAGAGAACAAATGTCCGGGAGAGTTTCAGTTGACAGGTTGTAAGAGAGAGACAGACAGCAGGAAAACTCCCATCCTTTATATATGGCCAGAAAACGTTTGCCTGTGAGTATTATTTTTATGTTCAGATGTTGTAACACCGCATTTAGAGAACGTTTCGTTCATTAACAGAGTTGACAGTAGGAAATACATTCACTGATCCGTACATGCTAACCGCTAGCATCGCTATGCAATTTCCCATATAAGTTAGCATTAAGCTAGCGGACTTTTTTCCATGAATCTAAACATGTTTGTTTATGTTTGTATGTGAATGTATTTAGATAAAATGAAAGAAAAAAATCATCAGGCGTTATGTTGAATGGGTCCTAGGGTTACCAACCGTCCCGATTTGCCCGGGACATCCCGTTTTTTAGGTGAATTTTATTTGCCCCGTAAAGAACTGCTCTCGTCCCGCATTTCAATCATAGTCTTGACAGCATTTTTTAATGGAATGTTTATGAAGCATTTCGTCCAGTGATAGACTGCTGATTGATGACACATTATAAACAGGGAGTTTTGATAGGCTACTATGCCCCAAAACTCAATGTTTACAAAGTATATTGTCCAATGATAACAGACTGGTGTATGATGACACATTCTGATCAGGGAACTGTGATAGGCTACGCCAACCTGCATGTGTACGTTGCTATGGGAGACGGTTGTAATAAGTGAAGTTTACTGAGGGAAATGGATGAACCAGCTAAAAAAAGAGGCTTTACAGCTAAAACAAGGAATGGGAAACAAAAAGGTCGTGGGTTAAAGCCACTACAAACCCTAGAAGAGCATTTTGTACTTTATGCCGCCGCGCGATATCGATTGGCCATGGTGGCGAGCACGACTCGTCCTGTCATGAAGACACCGAGTCTCATAAAAAGGCTGTGCTAGCTTAAGGAGCAAGCAACATCACTTTATTCTTCGCCGCATCTACTGCTGAAATTGACAAAAGTTCTGCAAGCGAGGTGTCCTAAATATACCACACCATGAAACACGGCCACAGCTATAACAGCGCTGACTGCACCGTGAAATTAAACGGGGCTTTATTTCAAGACTCGAGTGTCGCTAAGAAGATGTAGTTGGGAAGAACCAAAGCGGAGATGATCACCATGAATGTGTTGGGTCCAAGCACTGTGGGGAAAATAGTCTCCTATCTTTCTTCAGGTGATGGTGAGCCCCTTTATTTTTCACTCGCTAGCGATGCCTCTAACAAGGGCAACAGAAAAATGTTTCCAGTGTGTGTGAGCTACTTTTCCGCGTCAGGTGGCATAATGTCCAAGTTGTTGGATTTCTACGAAAACATTTGCGAATGGCATACATAAGGCTCTCCTTTCCTGTCTTGACACATATGGTCTTAATGTTGAAAACATCATCGCATATGCCACCGACAATGCAAATGTTAACTTCAGAAAGCATCATTCTGTCTACAAATTGCTCACCAGCGTAAACGATGGCATTCTAAAAGCTAACTGCCCGGCCCATGTTGCACACAGGTTGTGTACAACATGCATAATTAATTTCACAAAATTATCCTGAAATTAGTAGGATTGTGGTCTGGATAAGAAAACATCATCATTTCTAGCATGGGTAGGGTGGCAAGACGTCACTCTTTTCAATGCCTTAAAATGCAGGAAATTGCATCTAAGAAACACAAAATTTTATGGGGGAGGACCCCCCAGACCCCCCATCCAAAAAATGTCCCTCTTTCCAGCTTCAGGGAGTTGGCAACCCTAGTGGGTCCCCACTTCAAGCCAGTGTTGTAGCATTAAAGCAATCTGCAATTATTTTCATCAAATATTTGTCAATATAGACCTTTTCGGGCCAGCCCCCCGGAAGTACCCCGTCCACCATTGCTGGGTTGTGCTACAGAGCGACACTTTCACCGGCTCGCAGATTAACCAGTGTTTTTCTCTTTCTACAAATATATATTTTTATAATGTCGAGTCGGTCGAGTGGGAATACATGTTCCGTCATAAACTGTGCCAACAATGGTGTGAAAATTCAACAATGGAAGAAGAATGTATGTGAAATACACAAGCCTTTACTGCACAAAGACTGCCTTGTTTGCAGAGCAAGAAGTTAGGAAGACGTGGGTGAGAAATATCAACAGAAAGAACTTTGTTCCAAATGAATACAGCCGGGTGAGTTTTCGTTAACATTCAATCTCATACTACTCATAGTCTCGCTGAGAGTCCCGGACGATTCTGGCCGAAAGAACAGCAGTATGAGGCTACTGTAGCCCTCGGCACTAGCACAAGCCTATAAATCAATGAATGAATGAATGAATTAGGAGAATGATAAAATAAATTAAATATAACATTAACACTAGGGATGGGCATTTGGTCGAGATTTATTCTTCGATCGTCGGGAGAATTAATGATTAATAATCGATTAATCATTAACATTTTTATATTGAAAACTATCACAAATATTCTCGATATCGGCATGAGGTTTGTTTTCCCCTTTGGCCTGGTTGCTATGGCCTGCGCATGCCCAGATGTGTTCAGTGAACCGGATGTTAGTGGTCAACAATAATGTGACATTTCCTGTTTCTTTTCTTTAAAAAAACAACGATAATAAAACAAGAGATATCAAGGAGACTACATAACAAGGACAATTTATATCAAGGCGCCAGTATTACAGGCTTTTTGTTTCTTAAAAAGATGCGCTTGTTCTGTGCTCGATGTGCGCTGCAGCTCGTTCTGGTCCGTGCTAACACTGAGTTGAGGCTAGGCTAGGCTAGGCTGATGATGAACCGCCTCCACTGTCCTTTACAAGGCTTGGATGCGCGTTGTTCAAGTGATACATCATTGTCGTTGTCGATTAATTGTATTTGTAATTTGCATTGCAGTGATTGCAGTACACTTGGTCATTTTCTAAACGAAAATGATCCCACGCCACACTTCACCGTGACCGCTTCATGATCAGGCGATGACAGAAGCTCGCGTGTAACAACTGAGTCAAGCCAGGGTAGGGTGATGGTGAAATGTTGCCCCCTGCTGCCAAATTTCTATCGGTGGCACAGCGAAATGCATCGCATTGTTTGAGGACGTGCACTGAGAACCTACGTTCGGATTGTTTAAAAAAAAAACATTCTGTTCATCGACGAAAATTAATTTCTTTGACCAAATTCTTAATGATCAATCATCGATTAATCGATTAATTATGCCCATCCCTAATTAACACATAGCCTAATTTACCGCTAGCGTTAATGTTACAGTAGCATAATCTTTATGGCTTGTTGACGTTAGTCATACCAGCGTTGCAGCGTTCCACAGTTTTTAGTGTTTGATTATGGGAATAGATCATGCTATTTCCATAACCAATCATGAAAAACAGCGATAAACTACCTTCATCTGTAACTGGAGGCCACTGCCTAACATCATCAATCCAAGACATGTCTGCGTTATCCGAAACAGATCCTCCACGCTGCTGTGTTTGGGTTAGTTGGTAGAGCACCGCACACTCCAGTTATGGCGGGGCCAGTAGGGGGCGCATGTCCACAATATTTAAGTCGAAAAGGTCTATACTGCTGTATGTAGTCTGGTGGGGTCCAGCCCTCTCTGTCCTAAACATGTTTCCTCTTCTTGGTCAAGCTGGGCTTGATTTGGTGTAAACGAAGAGCCTTCCAGCATATTCCACACCCTTTCTTGGACTTTCTTGATAGCTGGGTCCTGGTGTTGTCTCTTCAGAGACATTGGCTGAGACATCAGCCTCATCCTGCTGTGTCTGAGAGTGAGGTCTGGGGGTGTGTGATCTGGCAATGTCACAATCTGACCAATATCTTTTATATTCATCACTGAAAGAATTACTTCCATCATTTGCTGAAAGGGCTGTGGGTCCTCACACCCACTACTGTCTTCCTCACTGCTGCTCGCCTCTGGTTTCCTTTAGTAATTGTACAATAATGCGTTATTTTATGAATAACTTTATTGTCTTCATCCCAAAATGATATTTGAAAGATAGCAGTCATCTTATAATCAGATGTGTCCTATATTTGAGCCAATATGGTAATTTACTAGAAATCTAAATAAATAGAAATCTTTTTATTGTGACTTTACAGGAGTGATATGACATTAAAAAAGTAACTATGGATACAGCTGAATAAGAAAGGTAAATGAGGGAAGAGAAAAGGTGAAGACACAACTTAATGGATCAAACTTACAAGCACTGGTGGATCACCCACTGTACCACACTTTCCCAGAGGAATTGGACGCAAAAAGCTTTAAATATATCAAAATTGAAACCACATTCAAGGTCCTAGAAGGGTAATTAAACAAACTTCTTGATACTTCTTGTCCCCCTGCAGCGTAGACCTATAGCAGCATAACTATGATGAGGCTGTTTCAGACCAGTCTGCTCTATTCTGGTCTTCATCCATTCCTGTAACTGTAGCTGTGACTATTGGCCCTAACACACTATTGTTGAGACTAACTATAGGCTCTACTAAAACAGATCTCTTTCCATGAATGGAAAAGTTGTTCTGAATTACACATGCATTATCCAATCTGCTTGAACATTCATATATTTGATGATTCTTTCACTCTGAACAAGTGCATCTGACAATCTTGGACACACTACTGTCTCATCAATGGACCATGATCTTGGTCACATTTAGTGTGTTTTGTATCCTATGTGTGCTTTATCAGATCAGCCTTGGATTCCTACAGCTCATACTGATAAAAGTCCTCATTAACCATCCACATTTTGTGCATGGATGAGTCTGAGGTAACAGCAGTATTGTGTTCAGTTTTCCTGGTTCTTGCTAGAACTCTGGCAACAGGGTTCATCATGATCTGAAGCTGTCTAATCAGACAAAAGATCATTATGGTAGTCAAGTCTGCTGGAGATGAAGGCTGGATAAGACATAAGACATAAGATCTTATGCTCTAGACATAAGATCTGATATTTGCTTAAGATTAGAGACAGTTGTGACAGTTACAGCCTTGTTTTGCCAACTTAGAACTCAGCTCTGAGTAGATTCGACTTCAGTTCTTTTTGTTTTCATACCTCTGGATTCAAGCTGGGCAGCAACCTTTCCATTTTTATAACCAAATTGGATTTTCACTGTATTGTCTTTATTCCCAACTGGCTTGGGAAGGTAGTGGACACCTGCGGAGGGTGGTGGCAATGGGTGCGAGGGCCCGATAAACGCTGCTTGCAGCTTTAATTATTATTATTATTATTATTCTTCCGGCAAATGAATTGCCTTTTTGGGGGCCTTAACATACTCGAAAACTCACGAGATTTTGCACACACATTCATTGTCTGTGAAATTTACGTATTTTATGGGTGCTGCGCATGGGCACACAAAAGTGGCTCAATAGCGCCACCTTGTTTTTTTAAAACAACGAGCCCCTCGATATGCTTCCACCTACAGACATGAACTTTGTGTGACTGATGTATCATCCTCAGACCTACAAAAAAGTCTCATGGACCCATGCTCTAACTCCCACAGGAAGTCCGCTATTTTTAATGGAACATGCAGTTATTCCAAAGTTTTGGTCATTTCCAGGCCTCGTACTTTAATGAACTCCTCCCAGAGATTTGGTCCGATTGACTCCAACTTTTTTTGTTCTAATCTAGACACATGGCCGAATAAAGTTTGCGAAGCATATAACTTTTTACCAGAGGGCGTGGCTGTAGTGACGCGGCGAAGTTTGATGTCATTTCGAAGACTCGCCATGAAAGAGAAATGGGCTGTAACTCGGCCATAAAGTGTTTAATCTGGTCCAAAACAGATCAGTATGATTGTAGTGCGATCCTTAATACATAGCAGCAATCAGATTGAGGAACCGCTGTAGCGCCACCTATTGGCAACATGAAATGTCAATTTTTGCATTAGGCATCCCTGCTTCGAGTGTGATGAGCCGACAGACCTCAAACCAGTTCAATTCAGTAGTAAAGACATTGAAGATGACTGACAGTGAAAACTGTAACTTTTTATCAAAGGGCGTGGCTGTGATAGTTCGGCGAAGTTCGATGTCTCGCCACAAATGGAAAAGTTGTTATAACTTGCACATGCATTGTCCAATCTGCACCAAAATCTATATGTATGATGATTCTTTCACCCTGAACAAGTGTATATGACAATCTTGGATGAACACCATAGCGCCACCATCTGGTCATAGGAATATGATTTTCATCTTATTATGCCCATTATTGACCTCCCTCTTCATCGTATCAGCCTGAGAAGCGGTCAGACTGAAGTCAGAAGGGTGCTCATTCATGATGTATAATTTCGTGTATGCACGTCCAACGGTGCCAGTGCTGTTCATCGTCAAACAGGAAGTGGATGGTTTTGTCGCACCCAAATGAAATAAATTCATAAAAAATCACATGTTGGTCAAAAGAAGCTAAGACTGAAGGATCATGTTACTTTCACTCAACCAAACATTTCATACACTGCAACATATGGTCAATTCAGAAGTCCACCACTCTATATTTTTCAAAACGTCAAATGTAACCAATGGGCATAATTCTCGCAGTGTAACTTTTTTTTTATGGCACCTAATTTTTCAAATAGAGTCACCAAATTTAACAGTAATGTAGCCGGATATGCCAGGATTACTCCTGATTTATTTGAGAATTTTAGAGGCATGTACTGAATTTCTGCAAATATTTGAATGTATATTTGTGCTAGAGCAACTGTATAAAAAGTTTTTTTTCCATTGAAAATATTCATTAAATGCCAGAAAATATGATGAGGGCAGGTAGCTTAAGATACAAGAATTGTTCTGTATTTTTTCTAGATTTTTAAGACAATTTTCTGATTTTACATGAATATTTTGGTAAAAGAACTCTGCTCCCTCTGGCCTCTGACTCTCAAGAGACAGAGAGGTGTGAATTCCTCACAGCAGTTAACAACAGCAGTTAACTTCATGAGGGGGGAGGGGTCATTGTTTGGAATCATTAACTGGTCTTTGGCACCATCTGTGGGCAGAGAAACTTGAAGGATTATTGAAAGATGAGAATCTGCTCATTTAGCAGAGGTGGCTCTAAAATTTTCTGGGGCCAGAATCAAGGGGCCTTAATATAGTCATTATAATATATATATATATATATATATATATATATATATATATATATATGCATCTGGTTTGATGTAAAATTACATATTTCATGGATTCTGGGCATTGGTGTGCAAAAATGGGCTAAATAGAGCCACCTGCTTCATTCACCTGCTTCATTGACAAGCCCTAGTATAAGATTTGACCTACAAGGATGAACATTGTGTGCCTGATGCATCTGACTAAAAAAGTCTTGGCACCATGCTCTAATACCACAAAAATGTCCTGTATTTTCAATTGAATGTGCATTTTTATGACTATTTTGGTCATTTCCAGGAGTCATATGTAAACAAGCACCTCCAAGACATTAGGTCAAATTCTTCTCACTTTTTTTGTGTACAATCTACATACGTTACCCAAGCTAAACTGCAAAATGTACTTCTTTGTACCAGATCATCACCACACATTGTGGTAATGTGGTCACACTGTGGTCTTTGTTACACACTTCTGTGGGAAAAAAGGGGGTATTCCTGTAAGAAACATTTTATTTTTTGTGGGTCATTATGGTTATGAGTTCAGAAAAAGATCATTTCATTCCCTGTTTGTGTAAAGCTTAAGGCTGTAACTAGTTTGGTTGATACAGAAAAGGCAAGATTGTGTGCATTGCATATTCCTGGCACAAAGGAAATTTAAAAGTGTAGTAAAAACTTTTGTATTGACCATAACAGAAAAATAATAATGAAAAAATTGGCTTAAAAAGGGCTGCTGGATAGCTCCAAGGTTCCATTCTATGTAATGAAGATACAGTCTGATAAACAATGTTGGAAATATAGAATCTCTTTGTACAATTAACCTGTTTGAGTGTTCTTGAATTTGAGATGTTTATAATGCACTGTTTATAATCAAGTTGGCTGATGGAGCTCCTTTGATGAGTACTCCTTGAAAAATGTCTTGTTGAAAGAATTATGATAATTATCAATTAATATAGGTGTAGAAAGACAAAGGAACAGGAGATCGACAGACAGACTGGTGCAGCGTCTGCTGTGGTGCGGACTCTGTACCGGTCCGTTGTGGTGGAGAGAGAGCTGAGCCAAAAGGCAAGGCTCACTGTTTACCGGTTGATCTTTGTTCCAACCCTCACCTATGGTCATGAACTGTGGGTAGTGACCGAAAGAATGAGATCGTGGATACAAGCGGCGGAAACAAAATTGAATTTCGTTGTTTGAGAATAAATATGTTAATGGTTGAATTTTGAGTACTTTTAAACTACTATGCAAGGTTTTGCTGTTCACAACGGCTGAGATATGCAATGACAATCATCACATTATGGGACACAGTGCAAGGCTGTAACTTGGCCATACGTTGTTCAATCTGGTCTAAAATGGATGGGTTTGTTTGTAGTCCCATCCTGAAAACTGAGAAGCTGTAATATTCAAGAATGGTGGTAGCGCCACCTTTTGGCAACAGGAAATGTCATGTTTTAGGAAGGGATTAATGAAATGAAATGAAAAACACTTTATTAACCCCAGAAGGGAAATGCAACATTGTGATAAGGCCATTTTTTCAACAATAAATAAATGATAACAATAATAATATTGAATTGAATAGGATGTCTTGTTGTGGAGGCTGATGGCTTCTGGCAGGAATGATCTTATGTATCTTCCCGTCTTGCAACGGACCTGAAGAAGCCTCTCTCCAAACACTCTGTTGTTTGATCACTGTGTCATGGAGAGGGTGTAAAGAGTCGTCCATCATCTTCTTCAGCTTGTGCAGCATTCTTTTTTGTTACAATCAGTGCATGGATGAGTCTGAGGTAACGGCAGTAATGTGTTCAGTTTTCCTAGTTCTTGTTAGAACTCTGATAACAGGGTTCATCATGATCTGAAGTAGTGCTGGGCGGTATGACCAAAAATTTATATCACGGTATTTTTCAAAATTATATTGGTTTCACGGTATATCACGGTATTTATTTTTGAAGGCACAACCGGGTGTTAACTACATTTTCTAATCATTTAGAGAGGAATTGCTGCAGAAAATTGGCTTAGAATGACCTATTTTACTGTCACGAGGAGTGAATATTGTAGAAAAACATTCATATCTACACTAGTATTAATACAGGTTTGCATGGCCTCACAAAATGATACTATTTACAAAGACGTGGCACTCATGATTCTAATTAAGTGAAGGAATCAGAAAGTTGTAGCCATGAGATGCAACACCAGCCTGGTGTTGCCTCCCGCGGCTACAACTTTAGCTCAGCAACATTTGCAGATTATTTTAGTTTGTTGGACGTTGTCTTTTTTAAATCCAAAGAACTTCCACATGACAGACACGGCTCCTTTAGGAAGAAGTTCCTCAGTCTCATGTTGCCGTTCTGGAGCTTCCATTTTGGGACTTTCGCTGTTTGCAGCCATCACCGTTTAACCATAAGTTAGTAGCGTGTTGTGCCTCCAGTGCAACTGCAAAATAGTCCCCTGTCAAACAATGTTCTGCAGCACTTAAGTTCCGCCATGCGGCGTTCCCAATGTTGTGTACGCTATAGTACATACTCACCGGTATTACAGTATATAAAAAATTCATATCATAAGAAAAAAAAACACCGGTATTTGATATGAACCGGTATACCACCCAGCACTAATCTGAAGCTGTCTAATCAGACAAAAGATCATTATGGCAGTCAAGTCTGCTGGAGATAAAGGCTGGATAAGTTTCTGTAAATCTGCTCTGGACATCAGATCTCTGACTCTTTATATTTGCTTAAGATTATAGACAGCTGTGACAGTTACAGCCTTGTTTTGCCAACATAGAACTCAACTGTGAGTAGATTCAACTTCAGATCTTTTTTTTTTCTTACCTCTGGATTCAAGCTGGGAAGCAACCTTTCCATTTTTATAACCGAATTGGATTTTCACTGTATTGTCTTGATTCCCGACTGGCTTGGGAAGGTGGTGGACACCTGGGGGGGCGGTGGCAATGGGTGCGAGGGCCCGATAAACGCTGCTTGCAGCTTTAATTAGATGTGCGTCTGGTAACGACGCGTCCGTGCACAGAATTTATTAGCTGCTGCTGGTCGAGATGAAGGTGGGTTTTCTTTTTATAAATTTTTTCTGCACACTTCGGTGCTTTTCATCCATTCATTCGTCATCTTAAACGTCAAACTCCTCCAAAGGGCCACAGATCTTTACGATTTATTTAAACATCGTTAGTGGGAAACGTAAATAAAGAAAAGAGCTCAAATGTGTTCTCTTTTTGCCTTCAATATTTGCTTTTCTCATGAAATATTAAGTTCAACCATTTTGAACCTCAAATGTGAGAGAAATTACAGCGCGGTGGACCAACTACTAATTTATGAGCCAATTATGCGGCCAGGGGCCTCGAGTTCATCTTTACCAAGCAAGCATAAAACACACGAGGAGGAGACCACTAACTGAAAATGCATTTTTATCAGTTCGTCTATGAAAGGAAAATCTCAATGTAAACTTGTATCAAGACTAAGTGATTTGCCCCTGAAACAGAAATTCAAGCGCTCAGAACTCAACATGAATTCATATTCCTTCGCCTGGAGATGTGACACGAGCCTCCACACCATCCAGGGCAACAAAACATCATTATATTTTCATGAAACTGGAAACAAAAAAATGTACGAAGCAGCCAGTGAGTGGAAAGGAGAAAAAAAAGAAAAAAAAAGCTAAACCCCTCTCTGGTTTTCATACTTAAAAGGACTGAATGCTGGTTCAGATAAGAGTCACCAGCAGCAGTATGGCGCCCTCTCCTGGACAAACATGCCACAGCAGCTTATTTCATGGGAACCTGTTGTTCACGTCCTTTCAGACTACACTATTCTATGTACAAGCTCCAAATACAAATGTTTCTATCATCTCTATCTTTACAGTGGTCACACTGTAGCACACACACACACACACAAAACAGACTCATAGAATTATAAAACAAGGTTTGCAATAGGATACTCAAGTGATTTGAATCCCTTTCTTGTTTATTCTTCTGTACAACAGAATAAAAACTCATCTGATCACAGTGAGTCTAACCATTAAACAGATACAACATCCCATCAGTAAAAGAACAAAATCATGTGGGAAACACTAAAACTGACTTCAGTCTCTAAGTGTTGTGGAGGAACCGTGGTTCGTTTTTTCTTCAAATAACATTCTTGGTCATTCACAGCCCTCTTTAATTCCTGCCAAACAACTCCAGTTGAGGTCAGGAGCCTCTTGTGCGTTTGCTGGTGTGCTTTGGACCAGTGTCTTGATGCATGACCCAGTTTCAGTCCAGCTTACGGTCCACTCAGAGACATGAAGGTGTCCAGGTGCAAAACAATCCCAAATCATCGTTGCACCACCTCACTTGACTTGTTCTGCTGAAACACTGTGTTTGGTTGGGTTGTAGCATCTGTTTCTGCTTTTTTGTTGTTGTTTTTTTCTTAATATGCATTTCCCTGAGCTATAAGCAGGGATAAATTACTTGGGACCCTGTTGTGCATCGAGCTCCAAATTCTCTTGAGGTGAGACGCGTTCTCGAACAACTCCTGGATGGTTTGTAAGGTTTTCTTGAACGGCAGCTGACCTCCTGAAGTAGCAGCGGATCAGTCCATCAGGCCGTTTTGATTCTGATACCTCCCTGTTACTTTCACTTCATTAATGTTTAAAAAGCCTCAGGTGTTGTCTGTCCGCGGGAGCGCAGCAGCAGCAGGAGGCCTGCAGCGTCAGGATGAACTGGAGCAGACTTCACAGTGAATGTGGACCGTTTAAAGCCACGATGGAGAAAAGCAGATAGAGTTCTAAACTTAATGGCAGTGTTGGGTTTGTGAAGGATTCTACACTGTTAAAAAAAACTGTAATATCACAGAATTTTACTGTCTATTTTATAGATTTTTTCTGCATTTTTAAAATACCATTTAATTTACAAAAATAGACTGTGATTTTACATGTCAAATGTAAAATAACATTAAATCACTGTAACTGTGAAAACACAATATTTCTGTTCTGTAACAAAAAACCCATTAGAAATACATATATTTATTGTTAAAATACATTCACAAATATATCGTAATTTCACAAATATTTGTATGTTATTTAAGGGAATAAACTTTAAAATTCAACTTTAAAACTAAAAAAAAATAATAATAATAATTTAAAATAACTGAGAATAGTAAAAATTTGTAATTCTACTATAACTTCTTTGTTAATTGACGAATATTTTCATTGAAAATAATTACAATTACTCTCATTTCTTGATTATAACATTTATTAACATATTAATAAATTATTACTAATTATATTTATTTTGAAAGGACCTCTACAGAGACATAGGGAAAGGGGAAAGCTTGAGAGGGTGAATAATAAAGAGTTGGACTTGAACTTAGGGCTGCTGCCTCTGCTTATGGAGCATCAGCTCTACCAACTAAGCTGCAATTAAATGCTTTCAATAAAGCATTTCTCTGATAGATATGCTGCTAGTGATCTGGCAGGTCCTTTTGGGTAGTTTCCCAGCATCCTTTGCAGCTCTGGTTGTTTAGGTGCTTATCTGTGTTTATTTGTTAGCTATTTGATTTAATGCTAACATGTAAAATCTGTTGCTGGTTTGACCCCCTGTTGATTCAGACCCCTTACATTTAACATGTTAATTTGTGTTACCCTGAGTTAAGTCTGTCTGTGTTCGAATGAGTACCCATGAGTTTGTTTAATAAAGTGTGTAAAACAAAAACTTGTGCTGTGCAAAAATAGGAAGTTGACAAAATACTCCTCTTGCTAGTGCTAAGGCTCTGTGTTGCAGACCAGGATCCACTACAATACAAAGGCTACAGTCCTTAAAATTGTAACAATTTCAAACCCAATATCTAGTTTTTCAACAGATTTTAAGACATGTTTTGAAAGATGAATCACATTATTTTTGAGTCAAATACTGTTATATTACATCAAACACAAATTATTGTATAACTTCTTTACATAAAATAATGTCTTGAAACCAGTTAATAACATCACATTTCTGTAAATTTAAGCATTATTATTTGTAATACAGCATTTACTTACCATAATTCTAGATAATTTAATTGTTTTAAAATGTGAAAATGTTTCTAATTAAATGTTTAAAAACAACCTGAAAATAAGGCAAAATGTTGTTAAAATTACAACTACAAACTGTATTTTAATTATGGAAAAAAACTATTTTAAAAGAAAGTAATTTTCTGGTTTTTCACGGTATTTTCTGGCGCCCCAGCTGCTGGAAAATTACCGTTTTTGTTTTTTTTTACGATTTTTTTTTTACAGTGTACCTTCATTTCAGTTCACTTTTCATTCTGTTGTAGCACATTAAGAAATAAAATCCTGCCTCAAGACAAGACGATTACTGAGACACATCACTTTAAAATACATGAACTCTACTGAGTAAAAACATGCCACAGACTCAGAGACAGGTCAATACACTTTATTTACCGAAAAGAGTGACCTAAATACAGCAGATTAAGTGTAATCCATCAGACCCTCAACTTTATGCTGGGATTTAATGCTCTACCTTCATGAGAGTCCTGAAATGTGAAGACAGGAATGAATTAAAGCAGCAAACACATAAGCAGATCCTACAAGCCTCAAATCCTTTTAAACAGACTGTATTGTCTACCACTGAACCACAAACTCTAGAAGGTTCTTCACATTGCCTCTCTCTTGAAAAGAAAAGAATAATCAATCGATTTCCATTTCAATCAAACACCAGCAAACTCAGACACACAACAACATAAAAAAAATGTAATAATCATGAGATGACAAAAAACCACTGGGCCAACTGCACCGTCACTGTCTTAGCTCGGCTTTAAGACCTGCTGAGTGATGCAACAGGGTCACATGACTTCTTAACCTCCATTACACTGTCGTTGGTGCCGTGGTTTAACCTGCGGCTGAAGTGTTAAGCCTAAACTCAACTGCTGTGTTCTTTAAAAAAAAACAAAAAACTGTTGTTTGCTTAAACCTGATACAGGTCAGTTTTTAACACAAGTCAAAGTCATTTCTCTGACAGAAAGAGTCATGTATCTCACTCTACACATGCAATCCATCAGTATTTTCAGTCTCTCTCGAGGCTCATTTCATCCATGCAGAGTTCAGTTAAACTGAACCTTCTCCCATGCTGACGTGTCTGAACAGCTACGGACAAGCAGTTGGTAGATTGTCGGATATTTCACTGACTTACTTCCACATTCTGCTCATGGGCCTGCATATGACATTATGTGTAACCTCTGAGCCTTCATTGATGTTAATTTCAGCCTAGTATTCCAGCACGATCCAGTTGGTTAAAGATGGGTGACATAAAATCATCACATCAGGTCCCCCGCAAATGCCCTTTATTTATGATTTAAATAGGTGTTATAATTTGGTTGGATGTGAAATCAGCAGCTGATCTAACATTAGCTGTTAGCTAACGCTGAAGGATTAATGTTTAAATGTGAGTAGGCCAAACCTAAAGCTGGGCTAACGCAGTCACGTTAAACCTGGGGTTAAAGTCTCGGTAGTACCGTGTTAAACCGGAGCTGTGTTGGCTACATGCTTCGTGACAGTGCAGCTGGCCCGCTGGGTTCTGGGCTGAGCCCTCCTACAGAACATTTCCTAAAGGTCCTCCATTAAAAATACACTTTCACAATAAACACGCCATTTCACAGTCACCAACATTCAGCATTTAAAAAACTGCTGTCGTACTGCTGCCAACAATCCAAATACCAAAATAAAATTAAAAAAAACAACTTTGCAGTGTCCCTTTGTGCTTTTAAAATTGACAACAATTTTCTGAGTTAAGCCCTTTACAGTATAAATGCAGATGACATTTCAAAATAAAAGCTCTGGCAAATCAGTGGATCCTTGTTGGCTTCTTTTGTGCAGCTTTTAATTATTTGGATTGATCCACCAATAAGAATCTAATTATCTCCAGTTATTTGAAATTGAACCTAAATATAAATTTAACAAAATCTTGTGTCTTCCAACTGTACCTTAAAACATAAAGCTTGTATTCCACAACAGCGTTTTAGGGAAGTATGAGAAGTAATTCATAGCTTTAAAAGAAAAAAAGTTGTAATATTACATGATTGAAGTGATAATTTTACAAAAGAAAAAAAAAGATGCAATGTTATCAGGAAGAAGTTGTAATTTTGTCAGTTGTCCTTTTACAGGAAAAATGTTATTATGACATCAATGTCAGAAAAAGTGCAACAAATGAGGGACAGAGAGCACTTTGTGTTGTATTTCAGCACATGATGCAGAAATTAGACAGTATATCATTTATGGCGTATCTGCAAATACATCATTACATACGCCAGGACCAGATGGGGTTTTTCCTTCTATTATTACAACTTTAATTTTGCTAAATTACAACTTCATTTCAGTCATTTACAATTTCATTCTTGTAATTTCAGATGTACTTTTAACTAAAATAACACTCCATCATGAGAACTGCTCCTGCCGCCACTGTCAGCACGTTAAATAACTGACCGACACGCAGCATTAACACTGTTCAGGCTGAGGTCTGTAAACATATCTAAGAGATTGTGCAACATGGTTCGGTAAAGAGATGAATGAATTTGCAGATCTTAGTTCAAAGGCTCGCTGCGTGAGATGAAGTGACATCGAGTGGCGGCAATTGCAAATTACATCCAACTGGAACATCACACAACGAACCTTGAAATTAAGTCTTCCAGTTTCGTGGTGGTGTTGAAGGTCTGAACAAAAGGGAACCTTAATCATTTCCAGTAAATACATTTGACGTACAAGAACAATAACAGCGTACCAGGCTGAAAATAATTCCTGGAGACATCCATACATTTTCTCTGGTCATGATAAGAAGTTTGTTTGGGGGCAGCATCCGCCACTGTTCATTTTATTATTATTTATTATTAAGTACCACTTGTCGCCAACTACTGAAGACAGTCTTTGCTTAAAAGTAGGCGACAGAAACGTTACCAAAGCAGTCTTCTATTATGTGATTAACAACTGGATGGGAAGAGTTTCTGATAAGCTCCTTTAATTTAATATTGATGTTCAATATTTCACAGTGTTCAGTGTCCCACCACCAAGTTTTATAAAAAATAATCTGACTAGAAATATTATTGTTGTAATGCATTTTTGGAATGTATTTTTAACAGAATGTTTTGTAATAAATCTCAATTTTGTGCAGGGTACGGAAATCATTTTAATTAAAAGATCCAAATTAAATCTGAATAATGGGGACATTGACTCCCTCAGGCTGCTTTTCTGAATTAACACAAAGTCAAATGTCCAGAAAGGGAAGAGTTGTTTGTCACATTCACACCACATATTATTTAGTACTTTTAAAGTATGAACTCTGCTTTACCATGAGCTGAAAGTACTTAAAACCAAACAGCAGCTGAACAAAGCAGTGCCTTTAGCAGAGAGATATTTTAATAGCTGCAAAATACAAAAACTAAGATGAACAGAGAGTAAGGTCCAGCACTGCAGCTTTAAAAGATGATATATTAGCACTGCTAGAAGAATGTTTGAGAATTTATCATGTCATTTGATACAATTTGATTTTTGTCCTTACTTCGTTTTATTATAATACCAGATTTTTTTTATTTTTTAGATATTCTTCTTATATATTTTTTAATATGAAAAATGATTTCTAACATTCCGCTACCTTCTTACATATACATTAGAGATGCAACGATCACTCAACTGGAGACTGTAACAGGTCAATTTCCAGCTTGACCACCAGCCTGCAATCTGATCTTTTTTTTCCTTTTTCTGTCAGTCAAATAAATGCATCACTCTCACAGTGCGCAGACGGTTAAAGTAAACGACCTGATTTGTGAGATCATCTAAAGTTGGAAAACTGTTTGATATCTGTTTGATAGACTCCATAAATGCAATTTGACTTATAACGTGAGACCAAACTGAATTATCTCCAATTTATCATCATCGTATTAAAAAGATATTTCGGACAGAGGATGATTTAACGCTAGAAAGGAAAGCTGTGATATTTGCAAGGCTGCTGGGATCTTTGTGTTTTACTGGCACCTACAGCTTAATGTCATCTGGGTAAAAATAGTTATTCAAGAACACATGGAATATTCAAACGGCATATGAAAACAGAACACAAGGGGGCTTAAAAATGACCCTGGGGGTACACCACTGCTCAGCTGGGCAGTTGAAGAGGTAAAAATGATCCGGAGTGATGCAAAAGGTTCAACCTCCCTCTCATCTAAAGCTTCCATGAGATTAAAAAAAAAAAAATCTACTACACCTCATTTACTTTAATTAAAGGCATTCATTTAAAAGGAACCACAAGCCAAAATCCTTTAAATGTTATTTCTTTGTTGCTATGGAGTGCACTTTTTTAGTTTATTTACACAGACAAGTTATGACATTACATTACATTACATTACATTATGACCTGTGCATTGTTTTTTATTGTCATTTAGGAATGCATTTTTTTCAGTTAGTAATTCTGATGCATGTATTTCCATCAGTTCAAGGAGCCTTTTTTTTTTATATCAGTCAGTAATGCAGCTTATTTAAGTTGATGTGAGATATCAAATAGGTTTGTTTGATAGCTTTATGAAAATGTTTCAGAGGCTTGCCAATAGTTTTTCAATTTAAAAAATAAATATCTGTTCATTTAAAGAGTCAAAACTATTTTTGGTTTTGTTCATAGTATTGATGTAATGATCTTAGGTATATGTTTGTGTTATCGGTATTGGCCTTTAGGAGCTGAAAGTTATCGGTATTGGTTTTTAAAAAAAAAAAACAGTTATCGTGCATCCCTACAATTAACCATGAACAGAGTTCTAGGATTATGGATTTTTTTTCTGGATGTCCTGCGTCCTGCTGCCTTCTGACAGAAGAACATTTGATTTCAACTTCCGACTTGCTGCTCTTAAACTGACATTCATATTTTCTAGCACATCTTTGGAGAGCTTCTGTTATCAATAAGCCAAAATAAGCCATTTGATTATTGTTTTCTGGTTTTAAACTGGCCAATTTGGCCAACAATGACAAGGCAATGATCATTAAACAATTTCAGCAACGTCTTAGGTACAAATGGTGGCTCAGTGGGTGTTTAACTGAAAACATTTCAATCTTCAGCTACAGTCGACACTGAGAAAAAACAGCTTTAAAAACAGCCTTATGATTGGTGACAGACCGAGCAAACGGGGTACAGTCTAAGGTGTGACCTTTACAGAGTGTAGCATCTTCATGGACCAACTGCAGTGCAAAGGGTTTAAAGGAGTTTATAAGAGGTTTGGAAATGGAGTGACAACAAATAAGGATATTAACATAGCCAAGATATATGTACTCCGTCATATTTAGGTGCAACTCTGAGCCACTACTCTGAATGGTGATAATGTGGATGTGATTAATGGTACCAACAGCAACAATTCAACCTAAAAGCACTAAAATTGAACAGTAGCCTCAGTAGGTCAGCAGTAGATGATTAGTTGCTTTAACAAGCGCTGTCTCCAGTTTATAAAATGCTCTAAAACTAGACACTTATTTCAATTTGATTAAAATTACATATCATTCAAGTATGATATCGAGTGCACAGTCATTACTTTGGAGGAAGTACGATAGTCAGTGTGTGATCTGCAATTTAAAAGGTGAAATTAGCAGATTTAGGGCCCTATCTTGCACCTCCCAATACCCAATACCCATTACCTGCAAATTTCAGATTTAGGAGCCTCTGCCAACCGAAATGCAATTGTGGGCATGTGGGCACGGCAATGGGCGTGTCTCTTGCGCTTTCCACAAATTCGGTATCTTGCGGTACCTGTATCTCGCAGATTTTGGGTATTGGGTAATGGGTGGTCTGACCACCCATTACCCAATACCCAAAATCTGCTAGATACAAGTACCGCAAGATACCGAGTTTGTGGAAAGCGCAACTGGCATGTCGGCGCGTAAAAGAGCGCGTCCAAATCCTGTCATTGCGCGTCCACCCAGTCACATGTGGACTGCACAACCGGCTCTACCTCTCGATTATGCATCACTGTATTACTTTCATACGTTATTATTCTCTTAAGGGCAGATGATTTCTGTACAGCTGTGACATGATCTCATTCAGATGTTTGCTGTGGAGGAAACGAGGAGATCACAGAACTCTGTTGTGGAGTTTCTTGTACTGTGCTCATATCCCTCTGACCCTCTCCTTGAGCTCGAAACACCTGAGATGCGCTCAGTGGTAGAAGGTAGATGTCATCATACGTGTTCCTCTGGCTCAATGCTCATCCAATGATCCGTTCTGCAGTATTTTAAAAAGCACCGCTTCTATGCGGCTATGCGTCTTGGCACAGCTGTGCATCTTTGCGCAGGGGATATGTTCAAGATAACTCAAAGTTATGGGATGGATTTTGATGACATTTTCAGGAGTTGTCAGAAATGTGAAAAGGAAGAACTGATTTTATTTTGGGTGTGATCCGGAAGAAATCCTGGATTCTGGATCACTTTCAAATTTTCGATAACATTGCGCTGTTTAGTTGTTTCTTGAACCCTAAAGCAACCACAATGGAGACAGGAAGGGAGTTCTGGAATTTTAAGAGTTTAATTCTCTCAGATGTAAAAAAGGAGGATTCGAGGGTTGGCAGCCAAACCAACAATCCAGGGGACGACGAAGGCAAGAAGGTGGCACTGCGAATGGCTGGATCAGGCGTTTCTATGGGAAGATCTGGAGACGAGTCTGGTTGAATGATGACTGAATTGGTACAGGTGTGCAGTGCCACACCTGGGCTGCTCGTCGGATGGGAAGGTGAAACAGAGGTGGATCTGAGTGTCTATGTTGAGGATTGAAGGTGGAGCAGTGGGTTGTGCGTAGGAGCCCCATGGAAGGGCGGGTTCACAACCCGGCTTGAGACCGTAACATGCGCTCAATGGGGCCGGAAATTTTGTTTCTCAACATCTCCTGTTAATTATTTCCCACAGCTCATTAAATTTCACTCAGGTATTGACACTGAAAACCTCTATAAAATTTCAGAGGCTGATCCGGATCTGATCTAGAACGCGGATTTTATCGCAATCTGTAAATCGCTGTATGGTAAGAACTGTTGTGCTTGGCGGAGGTCTGCGCTCTCTGAGTGCTTTTCTAGTTAAGAAATACTTTCCTGGAAGTTCACTGGTTCTATTTTTTTCTGAGCAGTTTGTTGGAACTTCTTGGAGTACAAAAGAAATGATTAAATCATTTGCTCCACATTAGTTAGAGCTAGTTATGTATATATCAGTGCAGAAGAGGAGGAGGAAAAAAGAGGAGGAAGCTCTACAACAGAGTCCCAGACCAGCTGCCCATGAGAGCTGCTCTGATCTGGATGAAAAGACGCTCCATAGCAGTTTGCAGGTACCGCAACCTGCTCTTAAAGGCAATGGCTACTGACGCACTGATTGGTTAAACAGGTAGAACGTCCTAACCACGCCCATGCATAATGTGTGCATAATATAGTGGTTTTTGCAGGTAAGATCGTGGGTTTTGGGAGGTGGAAGATTGCGTTCTTTGTGGGGGAACGCCCCTCCTAATACCTGATATCCCTTAATAGCAGGTTTTGGAGGTTTGGCGCAAGATAGGGCCCTTAGTGGGCTGATAGATTAAAAGTGGGGTAGGTGTTCTTTGAAAAACGGTTCCAGCAATCCAACTGAAGTGAGATTTTGAAAATATACACTCCCTCCCTCCTCCCAAAGGCTCCGCCTCCTCCTCTTCAGCTCACCCCTCGAAACCACGCCTTCACACGATTCACGACCATGAACCACAGGGAGGGAGGGAGGGGTGGGTGGGTGGGAGTGCATTGATATTTGATGGATGTATTAGGCAGTCAATAAATGTAAAGATGATCAGTACATTGATTGGTCAGAGTTTTTCTCTGATTATACCCTCTAGACCGGACCAAAATGTTTCGTTTTTTTTGCAAACATTTTATTTCAGTGGGTGCAATGGGAATGTGAAAAGGTTTTCAGGCAATATTGTAAAAAGTGCTGCAAAAAAAGAACACCTACCCCACCTTTAAGATGCACTGTAAAGGTAAAGAGGCCATGACCAAGAAACCTAAACCTTCAGAGAAAGAAAAACAAAATGAATGGATGGCAGCTCGGTGAAGACAGCTAGAACACTAATTAACTATAACTATAAGACTGTGACAAATCAAAAGATTTTGGTTGTAGATCTGACACTGAGGGGGGAAATAAGCAGTAGCTTAAGCAACTGCCTAAATGTTTCAAAGAACAAAATTAAGTCAACACATAAACATTAGCCCCTACTGAGCATGCTCCCTGTGACCAGGTCAAAGGCCTCAAATCAACAGGAACCTCTGTCATCTTTCACCGATATCCATAACGGAAAAAGTAGTTCCTGGCATTGGTTGATCTGAAATTGAGGAGGGTAGTTTCACCCATTTAAATAAAAAGAAATAGAATACAATACAATGATTATCAGACCTGAAGTGTTTAACCAAACACAGCCTGATGAAAAAAGGCTGTTGAAACAAACACAGGGAATTTACTTTAATTCCCTCACAGCTGGATGTCATTGGTTCCTCTAGACCTCTGTGCAATAACCACTGTTTTATGTTTGCATTAATGTTAAGGTTTAGATCAAGAGAGATCAGCTACGATCTTAATCTGAAGGTTACACCCTTGAGAAAAAAAAAAAAAATCAGAATTAGCCAATCGGTGCATCTCTAATGTAAATGGAAACATAAGAATCTCCTTTAGTATAATGACACTTAATGCAGATCTAATGCATCGGATTACATTAATGTACCTAAAACGCTTGGAAGTGTGTGACCTGCTAACAGACACTATTTAAAGCTATGGGTCCTGAGCACTTCTATACAGGAACACATACTTATTTAAAAAGGACAGAACTATGCATCTCTTAACCCATTTAGACCTGAAGTGTCCTCTAAGCACGGAGCTGTCACTATAAATACCCATGTGTTGCGTGAGGTCTAAAGGAGCTCATTGCAGGACTCTTGGTTAATCTGGAGCAGCAGAGTGCTCTCGCTCACTCACTCTGCACACGGGCCAGACTATTTTGCAAACCAGGACAAGAGATGTCCAAGTATGGAAATGGTCAGATAAAAATAAGAGCTGGTTGACTTCCCAATCTTGACCTTGAGCAGAGCAGAGGAGGCCAAATATAAACCCCGCGGTTCCTTGTGTCTCGCCTCTGAAGCGGTTCGCAGGTCCCTTATCGTTTCAGAGCAGTTTTGTTGCTCCGCTCTAATCCCACAAGCCTCAAGAGAGAGGAAGCTACACATGGGAGTGAAGCTGAATAAATACAGCAGGGTATCATTACACATTGAATGACTGTGCCAGCGGGTGTAAAATGGCACATGATGTGTGTGCAACTGCACGGTCCTCTTCTTCCAACGCCAGTCACATCAGAAAACTCAAGAAACTATCTTTAAAGATGCTTTCAAAGTCTCTGTAAAAAATAAAAAAAAAAATCACAATGCTACTTTTTTTTCCCCCTTTGTGCTCGCTGTAGTGTCTCACATCTCTGATTGGGGTCGGTACCATGGCAGTATCCTCAGTGGGCTTCTTTTAGGGAGCTGCGTAGCAGATAAGGCTCCAGAGGTCCATCGGTCCTCATCAGAGGCCCAACACTGTGCTCTCAGCAGTCCGTGGGGGACAACGGGGAGGGAGGGCTCCTCTTCCATCCTGTCAGTACTTATTAATCCCAAAAATTCTCACGCCATGCAGCTGCGGCAATTTGGGGATGAGTACAGTGAGCAAGGAAACAGTGTTGACCACAAAATGGACTCTGTCATATTTGGTGTAGAAGCTGGTTAATATATACCTGAATCAGAGATAAATAAGAGAAGAAGAAGATGATTACAGTAAAAACTTATACTAAACATGTTTTTGAGTTTAGTACAGCATTATACTCTCACACAAAGACGTTTTCACACTTTCAAACACTGCCCGGCGCTTGAATCTGTGATAAGCCTCCACCGAGACCCCAAACAAGATTAAATCATCAGCTGCAGTAAAGTGTCATACTGTTGTGATACAAACGGCAATGGAGGTTTGTGAGCTGAGAAAGAGGGATCCTGTAGGTTCACAGACAAAACATACAAGAGCAGGGGAAAAAAGAAGGTTTCTCCATATGTGGCAGATGGAACAAACACTTCTTTGCGGTACTCGTTGCAAAGCAAAACGACGAATGAGTGCAAAAACAAAGAGTACACCTGCAGAACTGCTCTCAGTACAGTATTCATGCTGCGCTGGCAAATTAACCCCAGGGAGCCAGAACGCCCGTTGTGAAATGGGAACTCTGGTGTTTAATAAGAACTGAAAAGGCCATGAAAGCAATGAGTCACGCCTGCAAACACTAAGCCCCTAATCAATTTGTGGACTTGAATAATAAGGAAGCAGCAGGGATGGTAATCAACTGACCGTCTTCGTGAGGTGCAAACTCAAAACTAAAACTATACCAGGAGCATACTTTATAATGAAAAGTTGTTGTTTTTTTTGTTTTTAATCATCCTGCAACTGTGTCCAAGTTCAGCCTGAACTCAAAGTGCCCTCATTAAATTAAGCTAATGTAATCTCTTAAATTGCCTACGTGGCAGTGAGAAAAGCATTTGGTGCTCGTTCTGGGTGTCTTATCTTTCATCTATGCCTTCCTCGTGACCTCGTGTGCTTGTTTGAGGTGTAGTAACGTTCCACTATCTTACCCCTGGGTCCCACCGGGTGCAGAAGCACCACAGAAAGACCGCGCTGCAGAAGCACCACGGCCACTCTTGGCAATGGGAGTGGTCACAGCAGAAGCACAGTGGTCTGGTGTGCTCCATTTCTTAAACATTCCTAGTTGAATCTGAGAAGGCGCTGAAAACCGCAGTGAAGCTGGACAGGAAGGCTTCTGCGCCCGGTGGGACACAGAGGTTAACGTATGCTCATGAGCCCGTATCTACCCTTAATAAGGAGCTGTTCCCCCCCAACCCAGCCCACTTACAAAACAATAGGAGTGATGGTGAGGAACTTGCGGGAAGCGGTAAACTGCACACCGTAGTCCATCTGCTCCCAGTGTGTGAGGAGGCGGGCCTTGCCCTGATCTGGAGTCTCGAAGGGGGTACCTTTGACAGTGTGAAGAAGTAGATACATGCACTGCAGTGGAGAAAAGACACACAAGTCAAATAGGGCATTGTTATAACATATACAGTGGTGTTCAAAATAATGGCAGTGTGTTAACAAAAAAAGAAAGAGTGAGTCAAGTTCAAAATCCTTATAATAGCTTTTGTTTCGAAACACAAATAGACTGGGAACACTGCAAGTTCTATTCCAGCCAAAATGGAAAAGACTCTAGAGAGATCAAAGAAGTTGTCTGTGAGTACTGTAACAATTAGAAGAAATCTTTGTGAAGCCTCCACATAGTGTTGGGGAAAAAAAGGAGGTGTGCTGAAGAAGTTACAGTTTACTAAAGAACACACTGACTGGACTGAAGAAAAATGATGCAACATTTATGGACTTATGAAAACTAGACTGTTCTTTTTGGGTCGAGGAACCACAGACAGTTTGTCAGACGACCCCCCACACTGAATACACTGAAAGACAGTGAAGCACGGTGGAGTAAGCATCATGATATGGCGATGGTGTCAGGTATTACATACCAGGGATCATGGATCAGTCTGAATACATCAGAACACTTGAAGAGCTCATGTTGTCTGATGCTGCAGAGGAAATGCTCTTAAATGGGTGTTTCAACAAGACAACGAGCCCAAACACTCCAGTAAGCAGCAGCATCCTGGTTCCAGACCAACCAGATTAACGTCATGGAGAGACCAGACCAACCCTGGACCTGGATCCAGTAGAAAACTGGTGGGTGACATCAGAAATGCTGTTTCTGAGGGAAAAAACCAAGAAATGTAGTCCAGTGGTCCTGGACTGGAACACCTGTTGACAGGTGACAGAAGCTGGTCGACTCCATGAACACAGATGTGAAGCAGTTCTCAGAACCAGAGGTTCTACAACTAAATATTAGTTCACAGATTCACAGGAAAGAGAAATCTGCAGGAATTTATCAGTTTATACGGTTAATGTTTGAGTTTGGAAAGAAAAATGCTGACTCTGCTGAATTTTTTGAACATCCTGAAAATTTTTCACTTTCTCTAAAGAAATAACAAATTTGATAAAAATCTTCGTGTTCTGATTTGTAATATAATGTGCAGCGCTCTGAATGCATTTGTGTCTTTGGAAATAAAAGCTAACATAAGGATTTTGAGCTTAACTCACTTTTTGTTTTTTAAACACACAACTATTATTTTGAACACAACAGTAAATGACGTACAAGTAGACGTTTTAAGAAAAGTACAGTTATTAACTTCAGCTTTCACCTGCTCAGATTCGTCCAAAGAGATTAGAAGCACTTCTAAACTGAATGATTACACATCCAAAGCACAAACACACACATGTAATCACAGAGTTGTAGTTAATATACACTCCTTTAAGAACGGGAACACCAGAACAGTCTCGGTTTAAGGTGCATGACTGAACACGAAAAATCTGGTTGAAGCTTTACCGGTTCTAACTTATTAACTAAACACATGACAAAGAGCAGCGCAGCAGCGAGCGACGGGACGGAGACTTGTCACCTCTTACTCATGTTACCCTCATTCACGCCATCCCAACCCGTCTTACTAATCCGGCGCCGCTCCGCTCGTGTCCTCCAGCGATCCGAGTCATTAATTAAACTGCGGCGGTGCCCGTACTTATGAGCACTGACCAGATTGTGAATGAGGTTGGTGAGGGTCCAGACGACGGGGACGCTGACGAAGGGGATGCTGAGCAGGATGACGTGGAGGAGGCCGATGCCCAGGATGTAGGACAGCCACATCCCCCTGCTGTTCATCACCCGGGTGTTGGGGTTCACCTCGCTGTGCGCCGTCCCCACGTTCATGATGGATGCCGCCTCGACAGACAGACGCGACGTGAACCTGCGCAACCGTCGGCGAGCTGAAATTACAAAAGGGGAAGGAGCAGTATTTTTCACAGCTGCATCTCAAAGGTCTGCATAGTTATTTCGGAAGCGTAATAAACTTGCTTGCTCTTGAAGTGTGCCCTCTCCTCACTCTGGAGGAGCAACACAGTCCTCACGGCCTCAGAAAAGCTCATAACATCATCCACTACTCAATGTTACCCCGGCTGCTCTTTGTCTGGACACTACTGGAGAATAATAAAAACAGACTCAAAAAGGTTTTATCTGAGGGATGTACAAGCATTAAAGGTTTGCTGGACTCTAGTGCGCACGTGTTTTTGTCTTTTAAACACATCTCAGAGACTGAGCTTATTTTTTTACTGATCTCTTCACCGAGGATTGCAGTCATTTCTTCTTCGTTTTACATGTTACAATAGCTATTAAAGATATTTAATTTTACTCTAAAGGAAATCAAACAAAGAAAAAACGCTGACTTCTATCACATTTTCTTACAGCAAAAAATCTAAAGTCCAAACTGTGAAATATAAAAATAAGTACTCAAACTTTAATGAAAGAAAATGGATGTTGAACTTCACATGGACAGCTTTGACATTTTATCAGATCTAATTGTCATTGGTTGTAATGGGAGGGGTTTGTAGATTGATGGATTCCAGACTGGCTGCAAATGGACTTATAGCCCTTCCAGCTGATGTGAAATCAGCCATCAGCAGTCACTTCAGAAATCACTGCTGATGGCTTTCCTCTTTGGCATTGTATTAACAAGTACCTCAATACACCAGAACAGCAAACTGACAAAACATTTGCTTTTATAGAGGTCTTCAAACATTCTGATTACTTAATCAAATGCATCTGATCAGCAGCCCTTGGCTACTCCTTACCATATTAAGTCCTATAAAAATGTAATTTTCATGATAAACATAACCTAGTATTTAAATCTTCTCTCTTCGTGTCCGTGTATCACACAGACAGGTATTTTGTATTGACAGTTATTGTATTTTAAATTGATTTCCTATGTGCAGTATGTGATGAAATGCTAAATTTACTCCAAGCACAACAAATGGATTTAATTGGCACCTTCCAGCCAATCAGAAGACAGCATTTTCTCAGGCTGCTGTATGAACAGGGGAAATATGAAGCTGTTAAATAATGAAAGTACATACGTAATAGTAATATTTGGCGTAAAGACAAACTGCTGCACGGGATGGTAAACAGCAAATAATTCACAAGATTAAACAAGGTAGGAAACGTTTGTTCATCCATCCCAGCATGCTGTTTTGTAAGTTGTCTGGAAACAAAATTATCCCTAACAAAGACCTCCGGGCTAGCCAGGCTGGAGTTGAGAGAAAACTAAAAATATGCCCATTCAAGCTGAGTAAATACATCACTAGACTTACTGCAGAGTGAAAAGGGGGGTTCAGCTGCGACCTGTTATCACAGTTTTTGTGTAATCGATCCGCTCAGTTATATAACGGACACTATCACTGGGACACTGGCGACTCTCCGACGCTTCCATCAGTCACACGGTGCCATCTGTTCGGCTCCAGACGCGGCCGTCAGCGCTGTGTTCCGTCCCGCGAGCAGGCGGTCTATCAGGAGGCATCCACTTCTGCTCGGTCTTCTCACCACAGCTGGTGACAACACAGCACAGTTTCCGAAGAAACGTCACCGATATTTAGTTTCACAGCCACATACTTCGGGTTTTTGCTCATCGCATTTTGCGACGATTGGCTACTTTTAGTCACGTGGTTAGCACTGGCCAATCACCGTTTAAGGTGGTGAACGCAAGTAATATACGCCCCCTTTACGACACATATGGGGAGGGGTTCACCAACTTGATTGGCATTTAGAGGCTACTATTGAAGCAGGAAAACGTTTTAAAACTAAGAAATAGAATTTATGTAATCAAGCGCTTTAACTTAAAAAAAAAAAAAAAAAAAAAAAACCCTGATAATATTGCGAACATTTAAAGCAGGTCAATGCAAAAATGTTCACAAAATTGTGTGTTGCAGATTCACAAGAGTTAGAAAATAAGTGTTTTCTTATTCATTTGTTTTTCACCCTTACATGATTCTTGTTGAATGCACCACGATTTAGAAAAATAAATGCAAATTTAAAAATAAATATCTGTTTTTAAATTTGTGCATCCTTGCAGATGGGTATGAACAAAACCACACCTCTGGTGAAGGAAGGACTTATATCTGTCTCTAAAAGTACTACCTGTACTTTATAAAACTATTCTTGTTAAAATAAAAAGCTCTCCAGTAGCAATCCGTAAAGGTTATTATGAAAATGTGCTTAAAGTAATTATGAATCCAAATGCTTAATGCAGAAAAATGTCCCATAGGCTGTTACATCATACACTATATCATCATAATCCTAATACTAACATATTCCTTTAGAAAATTATATAGTCTTTTTTATTTATGTATATTTCTTTATTACTATTTTTTAAATCTATATATTTTGTGAGTGACATAAGGGGAAGTAATGATCTTGTTACTTATACCCAAAGGTAAGAGGAACACTCTGTATCCAACTGTGCTTGCTGATCATTTTTAATAATTGGAGTTAATAGTTCATTCATTTCTTCATTAAAACAGCCGAAAGGAACTTCTTCAATTTTTATCTCAGGGGGTCCTCCTATTGTTGTGGCAGTCAAGTTGCTTTTATGACACTGTTGTAAAAGAAAGTCAGATTTAAGTAGATATATACATAGGCTAAGCACAGCCCCTACGCTGCCTTTGCCGTTTATATTTGAGCATTTGAGCATCATTTTGGAATCACATCACCAACTGTTCTTTTCTGCAGTGCTGTAGCTGGTGGTGATAAGCTTCCTTTTATTTACTTCCTTTATAAAGCTGAGATTTAGCAACAGAAAAAATGTTAAGTATATCTTCCATGAGTTTGTGCTGATTAATGCTGAGCATCAGATATTTTTACAGGCATCGCAGCAAACTATCGTTTAACCCGACTTGGAAATGATGAAGAAGTAGAAGTGGGATGAATAAAGACGAAGAAGAAAAAAATGTACGAAGCAAACTGATTTCATTTCTTGCAGTCTGAATCAACCTGACATGGAGTTACAGTGTTTACTTCAGGGTCCAGAGCCTACAGGACAGGTACACGATGGCTTCAACACAGAAGCACAAATCAGCCTTTAGGTTGCTGCAAGCTGCTGCTCTGAAGCATTCACATGTATATTAACCCAAGGCAAAAGGGGAAGGACATCAGCAAGGAGAATTGCTGCTGCGCATCATTTTGGGAAGAACATCAGTCCATCATTCTACAGCGAGACAAGTTATTCCCATATAGAAAACATTCAGGACAGACGCCACTATTCCCTGAAGCAGATGTCCTGGCAAAATAACCTAACCCTAAAGTCAGACCGCACCAAGCTCAGAGACATTGTCAATAAAAAAATGATTTAAAAAAGGATAGAAAAGAAAAGAAAAACAACGACCTACATCTCAGACTCCAGAGGACTCAGTTGGCATGTTAAATGGGAAAGTTCATGGCAGTACAATTTGAAAAAGACTGATCGGGGTTATGTGTTTGGAACGGGCTATCAGGAGAAAGACTTCTCTCTAAAAAAAAAAAAAAGAACATGGGAGCACAGCTTAGGTTTGCAAAGTTGCATTTGAACAAATACTGATTTCTGGAACAAATGTCATGTGGACACAAGACCATAGTGGAGATGTTTGGCCATAGTGCACAGCACCACATTTGACAAAACCCATGTCAACAGAAAAGCTGAAACAGAAAAGAATCAAGCTGTTGCAATGGACCGGTCACAAAGTCCAGGCCTCAGCCTGAAATGCTGCTGCTAAACCTCCAGAGAGCTGTGTATAATTTCAAGGTTTGACACAATATGTGAAACTTCAGAATTCAATTTGTAGATGAGTGCACAAGTAAAGGAAAAAATGGCACAGGTGTAAAATATTGTATATTGTCAAGTGTCTCCAACAGCAACAGTCAATCTGCAAACATTAACGCATAACTGATCAATTTTTTCAAATGCTTGATGCTCTGACATGAGCTCGGCTGCAGGCTAGGAATCATACCTGGCAACAAAAGGAGGCCCTCTACTTGTTATGCAGATGATGTGAGAGAAAACCTTGCTATCGGCAGTAAGGTTGACTGACTGCGCTCAGAAATCAAAGATCAACAGTGTCATGTTCAATATCCAAAGATAAGCTCAAATACTAATTTAGGTCCACAGTAGCCCAGAGCCAAAAGGGTTAACCGTGTTCTGCTTGCATGCAATGTTATGTGACACCCACTGTTTCTAAGGGTACCCCTGTGATGAGTGGCATCAAACAGGTTTGGCTGGTCCACAGTGGACTCCTTTGAACGTAGCCTTGGGTGTAATGCTGTGTAAACCTAGAGCTCTGTTGAATGCAGACTATGGCTGACATCAGTGTGAGATCATTTCTGGCCGAGGAACAAGGATCGAACAGTAATGATGAAAAAATGCTGCCCACAGGTAATGCCATGTTCATGTATCCTCATCTGACAAGAATTTAACTTTGTCTCACTTAGAGACGTAACAATATACAGTTGAAAGCAGAGGTTTAAAAATACTACTTTTTTTTCTCACTGTCTGACATTAAATCAGATTAAAATTTTTCTGTTTTAGGTCAGCTAGAATACCAAAATTATTTTCTATTTGTTAAATGCCAGAATAATGAGAGAGAGAGAGTCAGAAGTCAAAAGTTGACATACAGTTCCTTAGTTGTCTTTAAACTATCTGACTGGGGTCAAATGTCTTTAGTTTCCTTCCAGAAGCTTCTCACAATAGTTTTCTGAATTCTGGTTTGTTCCTTCTGACAGAACTGGAGGAACTCAGTCAGGTTTGTAGGTCTCTTTTCTCAAACACCTTTTCAGCTCTGCCCACACATGTTCTACAGGACTGAGATCAGGACTTTGTTGATGACCACCCTTCAGAACATTGACTTTGTTGTCCTTGAACTACTTTTAACTAGTTTGGTGGTGTGTTTAGGGTCATTGCCCATCTGAACGATCCATTTGTGTCCAAGCTTTAAATCCCTGGCTGATGTCTTGAGATGTTCTTTTCTCATCATGTCATCTATTTAGTGAAGTTCACCAGTCCCTCCTGCAGAAAAACACCCCCACAGCATGATGCTGCCACCCCCGTACCTCACAGTTGTGTGTTCTCAGGGTTACAAGTTTCCTCCTTTTTCCTCCAAATGTAACGATGATTATGGTCAAACAGTTCAATTTGAGCTCCATCAGACCACAGGACATGTCTCCAAAAATTAAGAGGCCTGTGTGCATTTGTAAACTGTAATTTTGGAGTAATAATTTCTCCTCATTAGTGGTCTTTCAGTCCATGTTGGTTCAGGACTGTCACTCTCTCCCAGCTTCAGCAGCATCTTCACAAGGTGTTTTGCTTTTGTTCAGGGGTTGATACACACATTAGCCAAAACACATTTATCTCTGGGACACTGAACACGTCTCCTTCCTGAGCGCTGTGATGGCTGGACATTCCAATGGTGGTTATTGAGGGTGCAATGATACATCGATCTACATCAATATATTGAATTAATGATGAATTATCTAACAGCATCAAAACAAAATGAAAATCAGTACATGTAATTCTCATCAATACATGTTATCAAGTGACGTTTTGTAGTCTATTTTTATTAAAAGAACATTTTTTCTTTTTTTTAATGATCTATTAGAACCCAGAAATAAAAATGTGAAATGTTATTTAGTTACATATCACTGAATCAACATATATTATCAGCTCCTGAATCAAATTGAATAAAAATGATATGATGACAGACTTTGTGATATTGGCAAACCTCAAATCATCATCCAGGGTTTATACGTGCGTATAATTGTTTGAATGTGGCACCTTCAGGCTTCTGGAAAGAATGAACCAGAACTTTTCATACAGTGTATGTAAACTTCTGGTTTCAGCTGTGCAGAATCGACATTAAATCGTTACATTTCCATTTAGGGTGTAAAAGAAAATATGAGTGGCCCAACTTGTTGCTGACTAAAAGGCGCTGGATGTCAGGGCCCACACTGTCCATGGCTCTGTCTTAGGCCTCCTCTTGTTTTATCAACATCTAAATCAGCATCCATATTTATTTTTCAGTGTCTTTATTAGGATACAAACGAAAAGTACGGTGACAGTTGCTGAGGTGGACCTCTAGCCAGTGGCGGCTCCTGCCATTTTTTTCAGGTGGTGCAGTTTTTCCCAATCATGTCCATAAGCATCATAAACGTCCATAGGAGTGTGGCGATGTTCACTCGTCCTAAGGCTGGAAATTTCAGACAGCTGTCCATGTGGTTCTTCGATTTTTCATGTTTCTTCACCTTTTCGGAGAGATGTTGCATATCAGTAACTCCCTTTATGGTCCACGCTGTACCGTCTGCTGTGTTGCCTTCAGGGTGGAAGAGCAGGCAAGGCTAGCAAAAAAGGGCATTGGCTACATCACAGCCGGCTAGCCAGGTTTTCCTCAGGTACCAGTTCTTATTAAAAGATTGTGTGTAGGCCTTCTCCCCTTTTGTAGACACCTGCTTTATATTTAAGTCAGGTCTAGGAGGTCCAGCTGCTTGATTGCTGCCTTCTCCTCATTAGTACGACGACTAAAGGGAAACTCTTTCAGTGACACAATGGTATTGTTGAACTCGACACTCGCCATCTTCTTCATAGAATGTTCATGGTCCCGCGCAACAGACAGATAATGAAAGCACGTTGTTTGTGCGAGCACATAAAACCTCATAGAAAATGAATTGGAAGTATGATTTTTGAAAAAAAACGGACGTACCATTAATGTCAATGAGACGTTTCTGATGCAAATCTGAAGTTCACAGAAATCGCCCCAAATGGGCGTGGCAACACCAGGCGCGACTTTAGACTAATTGGACTAACATTTACCACCAGTTACCCTCAAGATCAGAGACACTTGGATTTAAATTGAAAGAAAAAAATAATTTTGGTAACTTTTGGAAGCGCATCGCCCAAATCGGCCCTATGAACGAGTCGCCTCTGCCTCTAGCCATTTAATTAGTCTGCCAGCGTGCAAGCAGACCAGTTAATTATCTGGCCAATTAAATTGGGTTTGTATCATAAAGAGACTGGAAAATACCGTTAAATATGGATGTCACTGAAGTAGCTGGTGCATGGTACGATACATACTGTATACTGTACTGAATGTAATGGAGTAATGGAGTATGTGGCTCGAAACTGGCAGACTAACACACCACGAGAAACCAATCACATGACCAAGCACCAAGACAAGCATTATGTATTGCAGCAAACCCAAAGACCTGATCTCTTTGCAGGGACTCTGTTCTTTAATCACTGGGTTTTGTAGAGGATGCTCAGTGTTTTCTGCGCCGTTCACCAACTTATGACACGTTCTTCTTTGCGGCTCCAGAAGCTTTAGAGTAATACCCACGCACAGAGCCAGCGTTGTTTATCAGTCAGTTCAGATTCTTTACCCCGATGCTGCTGGTCCAGATGACTGGACACTTTATCGCCCAAGTCTGCCGTGTCCCTCCTCGTACTCAGCTTCACCGCTGCATCTCCAGTCCGGCCTGCTGTCAAAGTGAACATTTACTCTTCCGCCACCTCCACATCTTCTCCCAGGAGGTGTTTGGCTTAATCATCTGCTTTGACCCACTCAAGTTCAGGATGTTCGCTGTGCTCAGCCTCCTGTCCACCACCGACACACCCCACAACTGCAGAGTCATCCCAGGACTTCTGGAGATGATAAGACTCTGAACCGTGTTGTGAAATTTGAGGGAAACTGTGAGTCCAGTCTCCTGTGGCCCGCTCATGCTGTGGTCCCCCCACACACACACACGCACACGCTTGCAGGGAGCATGTCAAACACATTAAAAACATATTATTAACTGCTATGATGACACTTTCTTTCATCTCCTGACCAGTCACCACAGGGGGGGACTGCACAAATCTTTTTTTTATCAGAGGCATTCCTGTGTGAAGAGATTGTGCAGGCAGCAGCTGTGCTGCGACAGCACCGCAGAAGAACATTTGCTGGTGCAAACACACACACATGTGCAGTTGTGGTGCAGCAACTCAGCAGTGTAGGAGCAACCTGCACGTCACGTCGCTGATATGAAGCCAAAACCAGCCTTGGGGGGGGGGGGGGGGGGTGGGGGGGGGGGGGGGGGGAGCATGTCTTGGTGAGCTTGACAAAAGATTAACATGATGTAGCCGGTGTTAGTCAGGGGTGAGCGTAGATTTAATTTCTTTCCCAAACTGCCAGATTCATTTGTCTCAGCTTCGTGTGTAAATTTAAGTGGAATAAGACAGAATATCACCAACAACTTGGCCAACACACATTTCACTTGGGAGATTTTCCGAGAAACAAAATCTCCCAAGTGAAGTGTTTTGAGTGGATCTCGTTCAAAATACAACCCGAGGCTTGAACTCATTTTAAGTAGCTGCAGTGACGGATCAGTTCAGAGGGAAGTTAGAAGATGGCATAACGTTGAGTGTGGTCTCAGGAGAAGCACTCTTCTTTCTGTTATTGCTACTGCAGCACGTCGTCAGAAGCTAGTGGTCTCTTTTAAAGAGTTGTAACGTAAAACAAGGCCAGTTTAGTTGTAATGACTTAGAGGCAGTTGATTAGTCCATGATGTGACGTGTCATGTGACATGGCGTTAAAGTGCTTCTGGGACTGGTTTTTAAAGCAGGTTTTGGAGAGCTAGCTGCTCTCTTTTTCTCAGCGGAACAGCAGTGTGTCAAATGATGTTACTGGGACGTAGTTTCAGGCCGTTCCGGTCTACTTTCACCCCTGGTGTTCGTCAAACCCATTAATGGAAAACCGTTTCACTTATTAAGTTAGGGGAAAATAAATGCGTTGATAAGAGCTTTAACTGTGTGCGTCTGCACGGTCACAAGACTTTTCCTGATTTCAAACTAATTACCGTTTAAACCTCTTTTATAAATAAAGATGGATCCGAACACTGACATCTGCTGTTAAAAAATAAAGTTATTTGTAGCTGTATATTTCACTCTGGATGTCCATGGCATTCAGCTGGCAGGAGAGTTTGGTTTCCTCTGACTGTGTGTGACCAGCAGATGTCACCGTCGACACATCCAGCTGGATCCTGCATCCTGATGCTCCTCCAGTCTGGTCACTGTGGTTTCTGGCTGCAGAAGCACGTTACTGCAGTCATGAAGTTGAGCAGGTTTGCTCCTTGTTAGCGACAGAGAAAAACAAGGGTTATAATCATAAACATTTACTTCATTATTTTTTTAATCACTTATTAGTATTTTTTCATATATATTGGATTCAAGTAGACATTTATAACAATATACATCGAAATGACTAAAGATGTCTGCCGACTAGAAGCAACATACAGTGTCATCTTTGTCATTATTATTTTTATCAGGGAATTTCTTATTTCCCTTATTTTCTTGACACACTTTATCGCCGTCTTCCCAACTGTTAGGCGATGCTTCTGAGCTATGACTGCAGTGTAACAGGCATTAACAGATTATTATTTTTTCAAATTGGTTAAAAAAAGAAGAAAAAAAGTGGAAAAAAAAAAAATTAGTTAAAAATAAATCAGTTAATTTAAGGGGAAGGAAGGTGGTTTTGCATGTCGGTATCATGCTTCTAATTAAAGCTGTAAGTGAGCGATACTCATGAGAAGGCCACTTTAAGTGTCAACACAAACGCGTCCTTAAGGTCAGTGGTGCTGGGGATCTTTCCAGCCTGTGGGTGAGCTGATGGTGACAGGGCTGACACTGCCGGGGTGTTTCTTTTTTTTCCAACAGGAGGGGTGGACTTGTGACCCAGGCAGGCTTGGATGATAGCCTCGCTGGAAAAGGCTGACGCAGGGAGTCCATTATTGCCCCTGGAGGAAGCTGAGGATTAGAACACCAAAGAATTTCAATAAAAGAAGTGTCTGTTTGGGGTCGGGAAGGGGCAGAGGGACGGTGAAGGTGGTGGGACGGTGGAGGTGGGGAGGGGGGACCCTCATTGTCCCGACAGTGATTGAGAGCAAGAGGAGGGGAGTGGGATGGCATTGTGTTTGTAGCTTCTCTGGAGAAGCTGGTTATTAGGGGGGATGGATGAGGAGGGGTTAGGGACGGGGAGGCTGTTGACTCTTCATCTTGTGTGAACAAAGTCTCTGGCACGTAGCCCTCTTATGTCCCTCTGTCCCGGACCCCCTTGTTTACGAGTGCCATGAATTCTGTCGCTCTCGGCGGGGACCCCCACCAACTCCAACCTGCGCTGCTGCACATTGTGGGGCTTAAGTGGCCTTTAATTAGGCCGCCTCAGTGTTCGGCTGAAGTCCACCGCGGGTTCGGGCTTTCACACACCAATTGAGCGTCTCTGACAACACACAGCCGAGGGATGAAGTGTTTGTTGCTCTAATGAAAAATATTTATTTGGGGGAGGGAGGGGGCTGAGCTCTTGTCATCTTTGTCCCCTCTCTTAAGAAGTCCCGACAAAGGTGCTGGTATTATCTCGAACACTGTTCCATTTACAGGACACATTAGCGAGGACTCTGAGAGGAGGTGACAGCCACCGAGCTGCATATGACTGCCAGAAGTCTCCAGATGAATCATGACAGTAAACAATGACTTCTTCCTGTGCAGACGGAACATATTGTGCGGTTGGCTCCCACCACTGACATCATCAGATATCAATTAATTAGGAAATTGCTCCGCAGATGGAGGCAAAAGAAAATCAGTCCCACGGTCGTAAAGAGCGAGGCTTCCCTCCGGCTCCCAATGTTAAAATGTTGAATTTATACTAAAATGCGTATGAGCCAAACACATGCACAGATTTGTCATTGTTATGGAGCACATTTTATCATCGCGGCGGCAGAAGGATCCAGCGTGTCAGGAGGGAGGCGGGCAGGAGACACTGGGAATTTGCTGAAGTTCTCCAACAAAATGAGTAATTTCTGGATGCTCCATTGTGTCAAGAGCTTACGGAGCTCTGAAAGGAAGAGGCAAAGGAAGGATACAAACAAGGGAACAAGTGAAATAAAGTGGACGATGGAAGGAATGAGAGACAGAGGAGGCTCATGAAAAGAAGCAGGGTGGGACTGGGCGTGCTCAGAAACGCTCCTGCTACAGCCCAGTGTGTGTAGACACTCTCCTAATCCTGGTTTTATTGGCTGCCTGTGTCCAGCCACACTGGTTGGATTGAGTAGGACGGGTAGAGAGGTGGGGGGGCTTAACACATGTCCTTCTTTGTGGTAATACGCTGATTAGGCCTGAGAAAGAGCCGGACCTGGTTACGGCCTTTCTCAGGTCACCGTAGAAACCAGCCCGGTAGGGGACCTCTGTGCGCGCCTCCCCCTCCCGAGCACCTTCTGATGCAGACCGGGTCTTCCTTAGCAGACATTTCCACAAAACACAATCCGAACACGACTACAAGAGACACTGAGTCACATTTCAAGCTCGGGCTCCGTCGCTGCTAACCTCCGTCGATGGCGCTGCTCTAGACGGCTCACATTGCACTTGTGGCCTCGACCTGGGAAACGTGGTTTCACTGTTGTTCAGATTCAGACCGCAGACTGATTCCTCCGCCTGCATTCATAAATTAGACCACTGTCACATTCCCCTAATCCATCCCTGGCCCCGCACACCGTCTATTGCTCCTACACAGCAGCTGTCATCCAAATCCCAGCGCTGAGCTCGGCACATTTCTGACGATGCCGTAACACACAACAATGTGCATAACCGAAAACAGACTCGCCTCATTGTCAGCACCACGGTGACATACCGCATCCTGACTCGAGGCGCTGAAAGATCATCTCGGTTGGGATAAAGTAGAAGCCCTCCCCGCCACGACTGCCACGAGAGCAGGATTCATACACGTTACATGAGGTTATCTGTGAGTTATTGTCACATTTATCCCACTTCCTTTCCACAGACAGAGCAGCAGGTTCAGTGCGGCCCGTGTCCCTAACTTCTCTTTTTTTTTGTTAATAAAACAGAGTGGGCGTGTGATGGAGGGGCAGTCGTTGCTGACCTCTAGATTCTGGTCACCGGCTCTTTCCCTGCGGCACTCAACCTCCTCTCTCAGCCCCTGCTGAGGGGCCCTCCAGCCCCCCAGTCCATCAAGCTCCTCATGGCCCCGGGGTCCTCACTGCATGTAAAATATCCATGGAAGAGCGCGTGATGGATATATTTGTTAATTATACAGCGTCGTGAGTGTATGTGATTCAAACACGTCAGTGGTGCAAGGATTAGGAAAGAGCACCGCTGTGATGAAGTCCAGAGAAATGCTGTTTTTCAGTGCACACAGCTCTGAATAAGGATCACGGCACTAATGCTATTGTCTTTTTGTTTTGTTTTATTTCTGTAATAATACAACAGTTATTTCTGTTCTAATATATGTCAGGTAAACTGCATGTGGTAGCCCACAATTTGGATCTGTTCAACAATGTAGGCCAACTCCGAGGAACTATCTACCAAACCAGCCTCCGTACCTATGATGGAGTCAACGGTTTCAACTGATTACAAGGAAACTAGAAGTCTGACACAAACGTCATGACATCAGGATCTACAGCCACGTTTTCACCGTTTCAGGTCAGTGCACGAAATTTTATTTGTTTTCCATTCTCAAAGGTATTAAAAAAAAACAATCTGTACATTTCCACTTTATGGTGCCCTTGTGTTAAGATCCTGAAACAAGTGCACCAGTCATCTTAAAGATGACGCATTATTTAAAAAAAATAAAATAAAAAAATCTTATTTTCTCAGCTTGAGAATTTAATTTGGGTGTTTGAAGTCTCTACCAACACAACACTTTGAGATAACACAACCTTAACACTTCAGGGGCGTCTGGGTCTGAAAATGTTTCATTCAGTGAGCCGTTCAGATGTGCAGGGTTCTGTGACATCACACCTTCCAGATCAGACCGGAATTATCCGGCATCTCCATCTTCATCTTCACCCATCATGCTGAATTTGTTGTGAGTAGCACAAAGCTGTGTGGTTAATCTCTAAAGAGGCACACCCTGCGAAGGAGGCCCCTAAAATCAGCATCCATGAGCAGAGCCCTGTGGTATTTTCACCAAAGCAGGCCACAGAGGAAATTGTTTCAACTTTTGAAAATAAGATCACAATATGTGTCTTTTAAGGTGGAGATAGGACAGGATTGATCCTGCACGACCTGATGAAAGATACAAATCAATGAAAAATCAGTATACCGTAGTGAAGACTTAAAATAGTTTGGTTTATGCTGCAATGGCGACGCGACTTGTACGATGGAGACCTTCATCTGGATAGCTGGAGAAATAAGAAACAGTCGAAAAAAATAAAAAAGATCTAACTGCAAACCTGATGGTGAGGAAGTTTTAAAGCATCGCTCTGACTCTGATGAGCCCCTCCATTACTGTCTGCTGCGGCGGTCACCTCTTTGCTGGTCATCGTTTCCATGCCGACTGACTGATAATCCCTTGAGACAGAACTCCTGTCTAGATTACCATCACTACAACGGGCCGTCTTTGATCTCCGCCGGGCCGTCCTGTTTGTATTCGCCCTGATCAGTTTCCTTGTGTGTTTATCACATGCAGTGCTTACTTCAGGCTAACTCCATCACAAGTGTCCCACCCTCCTCCTTCACCCCCCCAGTCCTGTCTCCCCCCCCCCAACATCGTCCCACGGCTGCTCGCCCCGCAGCCCATCACAATGACAATAGTATTGATGTAAACGTGTCGCCTGTGGGCCGCTGCAGCGTAGAACCCCTGCATGTCTCACCCAGCCACCAGTTTATGGCTTTATTGTCGTCCCTTTTGTGTCGTCCTCTGTGGAGGTGGGCGGACAACAATTCAGAAAATTCACTGTATAGTGGGGCGTAGGGTTATGAATGTGGGTTTGCACTTATATCCGGATCAATTAGTCAGGGCACAACCCCTAAAAATCAATGTGTCAACACGTACGTCAGAGCTTCCTTCTGGAGACGTTGGACTTCTCTGCTTCCAGCTACTTTTTTCTTTTTTAGTCCCTCGTCGCCAGTGATCAGGGATTAAAGAAGTTGAGTAACAACTCCTCTCTACCTTTTTCATGTCTACCTCCCTCTCTCATTTACCTCCCTCCCTCTCTTCACTTGCTCCTTTCTTTTCCACATTACCAGGGGGTGGCGTGTGATTGACAGATGGGAGCGAATAATAATTTTTTTTTTTCGTAACCTAAGGCCATCTCTTGTGATTGGCTTGCCAGCTGACATCTCCAAACCTACCCCCCCCTACCCCCCACCCCCCCTCGTCCCACCCGCTTCCCCCCACTTTAATATTGGGCCTGTGGATGAGGCATCCTGAGGGAGGAAAAAAGTAGAGAGAGAGAGAGAGAAAAAGATATCTACCTTAGGGAAGAAGCTCAGAGAGAGGGAGGGAAGGAGAGGACGGGTAGGAGCGTGTGCATGTGTGCAAGAGACACTTATTCTCTTAACTACTAGGAGACAGACACACTTTCCTGGCCCGACTCAAAGAAGGGGGGAAAACAGGAGGAAGATTTTTTTTTTTATTTTTTTTTTTCAAATATAATTTTAATTTTCCCCTCATTCAACAATCAAACTTCCCCTAAAGCTTTTTTCTTCCTGGAAACTTCTTCTTCACTGCCTGTACTGGAAGTTCTCTATATTGATCCATCTGCCCTCTCACACACCACCAGGCTCACCTCATGGATTTGTATCTGATTGGATATTTGATGTGTGTGTGGTTGTCCAGCTCGCGGGTGCTTGGAGGCTATCCCATCTGGTGGTGAGTACGAACCCACAGTTTCAGCATCAGACCCCGTAGACACACACACACAGACAGAGAGAGTGGTTTGGTCAAATGATCACTTCTGAGAGGGCAGAATGTGCACTTTCAGTTGACTGCGTGGAAAAATGTTCTCCGGCCCGGTCCAAAGAATCTTAACCTCAAATACTAACGGAAAAGGCTCGCCGTTCTTTTCCCCTCCAAAGTCAGGTCCTTTTATCAGATCAGAGTTTGTTGTGATGCAAAGAGGATGGAGTTTTAGTCTGGGATTCATTACATGAATCAAAACGTGGATTTTCTTTTTTTTTTTTCTTGTTTTTTTTTATTATGAAGGGAAAAATAAGCGCCCGGTCACCATGCTGGTCTGAATTGTCAACAGCACTGGAAGGACTTATCAGGTATTTACACATGGGATTTAAAGTTTATGAGCTCTTTCTCAGTTATTTTAATTTCTAATTTGGTTGCTTTAATTTCAAGTTTAAGACAAGGACGAGACTGATGCTAAAGAAAGGCTTCCCCTGTCTGAACCATAGTCTACAAAAAACGTTTTAGGAATGCTTTGACTTATAGTATCGGCGTCATTTCTGTTTCCTGTGCGACTTCAGGCCGCCGGCCACGCTCAAAGTCAAACCCAACGCTTGAGCATTTGTTTTGTTTTTAGCAGTTAAAAAAGCCTGACTCAATTTGAGACATATAACAAATGTGCAGCTCACTGCAGCGTGGCAGCTGTACCTAAATCCATCCATTTTTTAATCAGTTTTGTTTCCACTTGTCGTACAGTTCCCCCCCCCTCCGCCGCGGATTTGTCAGGAGACAATATGTTAAAGTGCCGCGGGCTTTTACTCTTTGTCAAATTACCCCAGATCGCTGTTGGCACCGGCGACTGAAATTTAGAGGTTTATCTCATTACCGATTCAGCGACATGCAGCTGACCTCATCGCCCCTGATCTTCTTTTGTAACATAAAGCTCCTATTTTGGAGATATTTGCGTAGGCGTATGACAAAGCTCTTTTGGCTCCCGACACAATACTTGTCAGAGCTACTGCACTTTAGCAGCCCGACTAGCATGTGGTCCCAAACTAGCGCTGTCCAAACCGCGAGCATCTTCTGGTTTCATTTACAGAGCAGACAGCTGCCAAGCACACAGGCCACAGGGCTGAAGTGTTAATGGCAGAGAGGACTTTACACCCACTCCTGGCTTCGGCGAGAGCCACAAGACAACAGTGACAAAGAGCTCTGGGATTCTCTCCATGTGAATTACCTCCAGCTGTTCTCTTCAAGGAGCTTACATGACACCGGTGTAATGTTCAGACCTCAACAATGACTGCTACCTTTGATTTTGGTGACAAATTTTGCCGTGTAGACTGGGGTGAGGGTTACTACGGGGGCGTAGGTGGTAGCTTCAGGTGACTGGGCGGCTGCTGCTGCAGGTCGGGGCGTCAGACGTCGCCGTCAGTAGCATCACCTGCATGAGGAGCTTTAAAAAGGGGATAAAACAGGGTGCTGAGTTTCAGCGAGGGCCCAGGCAGGCTCCTCTCAGCTTCTGTCTCAGGGGCGATGACTTGGCCATAAATTCTCCAGCCAAGGCGGGATGGGTTGGAGGGAAGAAGCGTTTTGACTGCTCCGTGCCTGGCAGCCTTGCTTTTACAAGATAGGGTGTTGAAAACAAAACAGAGCATAAATAACTCCAGTGATATGCACGGAGGGAGAGGAGGCGTAGTAGAGAGGAAAAACGCAGAGGAAAACTAATCAGGTGGGTTTGGAGACGAGAGGCAAAGCTGTAAACTGCTTTCCTTTTCTTTTTTTTTTAAATGCAAGAATGTTGGGAATAAAGCAGTTTTGTTCACTCTGGGCTGAAGTGAGGATCGAGAAAAGCTGTGATTCCACATATTCCCCAAATCCTTCAGGGTTTCAGCCCAGTTATCTGACAATGCCATCCTTTCTGAGAGGTTTTAAAACAAAGAATATCTGTTTTAATGCTCAAAGGTGACGACTTTAACATCATATTTTCCTCTTATTAAACACAAAGGTTATTAAGAGCCTGTATTGATACTGGATTAAACTTTTGTGGCTTACAGTCATCTATTTTCAGAGCAGCTCAAGCCAGTTTTTGCTCCATGCATGAACCATGATGATTATAAATGAATGATAGCAATCACTTTTAGGGAAGAATTAACTCGGATGAATCTTTTCCAATACAAAGCAGTATTGATCACTGCTTTAACTCACAACTAACAGCCACAAGATGTTGAAATCCAGACTGTCATTTTCATGATCCTCTGCTCGATGTCATCACAAGATTACCCTAAATTTGCATCGTCGCTCATGATTTTGGGGATAAAGAGGATGAAACAAAAAGCGGTGAGAGCTGATGCCGGTCGGCTAAAGCAGAACGCATCCTTTCTGTCCTTAAAATCATACTCCGAGACAGCAATAGCTGCCGTCAACACATCCAGAAAATGCCAAGTGTTTGTGAATTATTTAATATAATTAAGCTCTAACTATCTGATAGATTTTGGTAAAACAATTTTGACGTCATTTAATTAAACTTTGAAGCATGTATCGGCCCTCAAAACAGCTTGTTGTGTGAGGCATTAGTTGTGGAAGTATCGGGGCTTTAATAACATCACCAACGTGCCCCTCGAAGGCTCTCATGGGCCAAAATGCCCAGTCAGTCTATAGTCAGACCTTCCCAGTTCAACCTGAGTGGCTTAAAGAGGACTCGAGAGCCCATCTCTGGGTCTCAGGAATGTCATTATCTGACTGTGACACCCCCTCCTCCTCCCTCTGCTCACAACCTCCAATCCTCAGTCCCAACAACCCCGAACACTCTCAGAGGGGTCACTCACTCACTTACGGCGAGAAAATCCTCCGTCTGCTGTGTGGTGTGAAAGGATGTTCAGGTATTATCCTCCAAAGTGCAGGCGAGGATAAAGAAAAAGAGCAAGAAAGTGAGGAAGAATGTAGCTGATGAGACACGTCTCTGAATGATGGCTGACATACGAACGAATCAAACTGGCTCATTTGGGTTGAGGCCCAAAAGAAATGTTCAGGACTTTTTTCATAAAGAGGCTGCGAACATAAAGGGGATAAATGTTTCAAAAAGGAGTATGACTGTGTGACATATAATATCAGATGACCTTAAAGGAGAGTGCCTCCACACTGATTTATTAAAACTAAAGAAAACGACACACCGAAACATTTATCTGTTTTCACGAGGTGATACACAAGAAAAATATCTAAAAACCCACCGGCCTCATACTAAGCGTCAGTCCGTCAGTGACAGTTTGCTTCAGCGAACGAACTCGAGGGATGACATTATCTATTCAGAGCCAGGCGTGGCGAGCGGTTCAAAGGAGGGTGGTATTTCAAAGCAGCGAGGACGAGTCCTAATCTTCACCCACCATCAAAGGATGTGCAATGTTCTCCCGTAGGAAATGACAAAGTCCCCTGGTTCACAGCTATTAGCTGCACTAAACACAGGCCGGGAAGACAGCAACAGCCGGGGGCAACGACTTCATGAGAGGACACGTGTGCAGGCAAACACACAAACTCACTCATTATTTCAAGTCTTCATTACCTGGCTGATCTCACCTGTATAATAGTTTCATACACATATTAATTATTGGCAGAAAGCACAAGCTCAGCGACAAAGAAGCGCTCCTCACACCTGTAAAGTCAATATTACGGGGTCTGACGGGACCAGGTCGGCCAAACGAACAGACGTATGTCGGAACAAATAGAGATTTATTTTTATTTATTTAATTTTATACAACCGAGTTTACATAAAAACAAAGCCAGTTTTAGAAATAGTTTCAAACTGATCACGTTTTTGCATCCACAAGCCTTGTCTCTGAGCACGAATGAGGAATTGTCAAAATAATGCGACACTTTTCAGTGCAGCTTTCTGTGATGTATTTTTGTCAATATGCAACATTTAATTCCATCTGTATCTCAGATGAGATTAAAGACACACTAAGTAGTAATACCACCCCTGCCCAAGTGAGGGCAGCATATCAAAAGAAAGTGTCAGTCCCTGAGTAAAGAGAGTGAAGTACACAGTTAACTCTGGTTTTTACTTCTGCACCATGGCCACGCCCTCGGCTACGGTGCAGCCTAGCCAGCACCTCTCTCCAAATGTAACCGTGCATTGCTTCGCCATTTACCACAAAAATGTGATCGGTATATTTGTTCATCTCTGTCTTCAAACGTCCCGCCACTGTTCTTCTTGTGACTGATGCTCAGTATTTATTAGTGCCGACTCTGGTAAAATACACGTCATTTGCTCGTTTGGTATGTCTGAGCTACACCCCCTGTGCGATACAGCGCTGCAGAAAGAACCCACACTGCCCCCAAGTGGCTGGCGCTTTAATTACAGGGCGATACAATCAAGTATAAACGCCAGAGACGGCACAGGGGTCGTTTCTTTCCTTTATCTGCTAAGCATTATCACCTTCAGGGAAAAGCAACCCCCCGTTCTGCCTCTTTTTTATTGCTTCTTCTCTTCGACTCCAGATCGCTCCACACATTTGCCACGCTGTTCAACAGCAGTCAGAGGTGGAGTCGTTCATACATAACAAACGAGCGCTGATAGACAACTGCTCACTGATTGACCCCCCCAGCCGGTCCACAAGCCCAGTCCAGATGGTCTAGATGGCAGTACCCTCAACAAAACCGGTGGCAAGCAAGTGGGATAGACTCTCAGGCGCGTGATTTACTCTTCCTCATTTGAATGTAAAAAGGCAGACTGAACTCTACAATGGTTTATATCACCTCTAGTGGGACAGAGTGGTATTACACAAGCTGACAGACAGCACAGCAGACTTCTGTTTCTTTTTTTTAATACATATTTCAATTGATTTCATTAACAATGTTAAATAAATCTTACCTATAGCAGCTTTAATAACTTTTTAAATCAAATTTTATCATTTAAACAAAAATAAAGACTTAACATACCAAATAACGTATGAGCTTGACTGAAAATTCCCCAAGACACTTTCAGTTTTGAGGAATTTGCTTAATTTCAGACACATCAACATACTCAGGGATACCAGAGTAATTCATGAGAGCATGCCTCCAAGGCTGGAAAAAAAAAAAGTCCTGGATCCATATCCTGATTTGGATCTGGATTGATGCAGAAATGAATCACCTCTAAGTCGGGACATGCATCACCTTGGGTGAAATTTCATGCTAATCAGGCGCTAACTTTTAAAGTCAACCTGCTAACAAGCGAGGCAGAAGCAAAATCCACGAGATGCGTGATTGACCATCAGCGGGTCATCAGAACCAGTGTGGACTGTCACCCTTTGGTACTGCCAGTGAAGTATGTGAGAACTGGCACGTTGTCCTCACCGAGCCGACTGCCAAGGATGTCGTTTTGCATCTCTCTTCTTTTTTAATTCAACCAACCGCGAGAGAGTCAACAGCGATTCTTTTTTTTTTTTAATCAGCCTTACAGACATGATGTGGTGTTAGAAGTTTCCACACAGAGATTCCAGACATGCAGTTGAGGATTCCAAACAATCCATTACGAGCTATGATTTGCATAGGATGCAGCGCTGCTGGCAATTCAAGCAGCGGTGCCAACAAGCTGCTTCTTCTCCTTCAGTTTGTCGCTAGCTTGTTTTCTCCGGCGCTCCTCTGTGCAGAGCTCCCGCTGCTCTTCCTCCTCTTCCTCACAGGCAGGTTCACAAGTTTAAACCCTGTTCAATGTCTCTGCTCACGTCTCCAAACTTGTGACTGTAGGGGCTTCTTGTCCCAACTCCACACGCTCTGCACAAACGTCTGCAGACAGCGTGGAGAAGAGGAGGAACAGAGGAAGAGCAGGTTGGAACATTTTTCTGGGGTCCTGTCATATTTTTTTTTTTTTTTTATCTGATCAGCCAGGAGCTGTTGGACTACAAATCAAAAGTGCGTCAAAGAAAAAGAGAAAACAACAAAACACAGACACATTCCAGCTTCCACGAGGAAAAGTCCCATCCTCGGGCAAAGCCGACAACTTTCCTCACTTACTCTCCTTTGAGTGTCTTCGTTTCCTTTATGACTTCTGCTACGGGACCCATCTCTGAGATTCTGATGGCGCAGTGTCTCCTACTTCTCTGCAGGGGCCTCATTTAGCAGCACGACACGCTCCAGGCGCATCTGCCAAACTGAGCTGATGCATCAACGTATGGAGGGAAATCAGAGGTGAAGGAGAGTTTAACGCCAACACCGTCTCAGCAGTCTGCTGCTGCGGAGGTCTCTCAGAAACCTGGATCTCACAGAGGAACACACTCAGGACTCCAAGCTTCAGGCACAAACTCGGCATATGCCAACATTATTAATGCCGCTTTAAAGAATTAAGTTAACTTATTTAGACATGGCTCAGAGCAACTGGCAACCATCACTATAATTGCTATGAGCAAATACAATGAAATACCACAACACTTCATCAAATCTGATGCCAGCGTCAAATCTGTTAGTACAGGCTGAATGCTTTTAAAGCTCAGTTAGCTGCAGCTTTAAAGGCAGACTAAGCAGAGAGAAACTCACAATTTGAAAAAGGAAAGAAATACCCCTCAGTCATGTCTCTTGACCCTCTAAAAGCGTGAGGTTTTGCACTGACCTCTGCTGGTATTTCATTCACTCTCTTTTTTTTATTTTGCTGACATCATGACAGCATGGTGGCATGAAAACTAGATTTTTTTTTAAAAAAAAAACAACAGCAATTAGTTCAAAATACCATTCTCCTCCCTGTTTTGGTGTTGCACATATTTGCGATTGTCAGCTCAACACAGAGAGAGTTGGCGTCTGAAATCTGCCAGTGCACCTTCTCGCTTCACCTTCGTCGAATCCTCCGGATTTGACTTCGATTTCAGGGGGCCGGCCAGCGTAGAGCTTAAGAAACTGACTCTGGAAGCCACTGGACAGGGATACAACCAATCAGAGAAATGAAACGTATGACATAGGCAGAGCAACAACCAGACTGGTACCAGCAAAAGACAGCCGAAGATCAGCTGGTGCAGCCGTGAATGAGTTTGTCGACTCAAGGCATTAACAGCAGTTCGGCAGCCATCTTGATTGTTTTGAAAGGTGCTTCTTGGACGCTCCGATAGGAGTCATTGTATAAAGCCCATCCCTATCCCCCTGTGTTCACTTTGGTGCATCCTGTACAGGAAGAAATGGCTGTTAAAGGGATAAGTGTCTTCCTCTTTCTAAATAAAACTGCCACCGTGATCTGCAGCACAGGAGAGGAGGCGAACGTCACCGCTGGGCACCAACCATCCACTGCTGCCCTCGGAAAAATCTAAATATCCTCGTCCACCTGCGAAACAGATTCCCGTCAATCAGATGCAGGGAAGCCGCTGCGGCTGGAAGAACGATGAGAAACAGTCCTGAGCGAGAACAAACCAGAAGTACATACTTTTGGTTTTCTCCCCCGTTGAACAGATACAATCACGTGAAAAAGACGGTCGTTCATTTCCAAGATTCCTTTCATTTCTGAGGTTTCACACGTCAGGACATTAAAAATATCAGCCAATATTTAATTTCACAATGTCTTAAGGCGAGTTAAGCACAGTGACAGGTAAACAGCGAGACGTGACATATTACTTTGTGATTATTTGCAAAACAAAAACTAAGCCAAGATGCAGAAAACCCAAGCACAGCGTTATTGTGTCCACGGGAGGGTAAGAAGCAGCCTGGTGCTTTGGTTAACTGATCATCAGCAAATGTGATCACTTCTATAAAAGCTCTGGAGCATTCAGGTGTGTGTTAATGTGTTAATGCAATGCCAAGTAGGAAAGACATAAGCAATGGTGTAAGAGAAGCAACAGTTGCTGCCCATCAATCTGGTACGGGTTATAAAGCAATTTCCACACAATCTGGAGCCCATCATTCAGCAGTGAGAAAGATTATTCACAAGCAAATTTTTCAAGACGGCTGCCAATATTGCTCCGAGTCCCAGAGTCCCAGAGTCCCAGCAAGTTTATGGCAAGGTCAGACCACGCAATGCTCAGAAAAAACTGCAAAAAGCTAAGAACTGCTTGCCAGACTCTACAGGCCTCAGTTAGCATGTTCGAATTTAAAGTTTGTGGGAGTACGGTTAAGAAAAATAAAAGATGATTCATTTGTCCAACAGATAAAGTTGGGCCAAAATTGCATCAAAATTGAGTCAGGACACAAATCTGAAAGAGAGTGTCTGAAAGAGAGAAATAATCAACCACTGTCTTTAAATCACTCAACAGAGTCATCAACAGACGATCCCCCTTGTGACACTTCTAGCAGTTTTTATTTATTTATTTATTTTTTGCTGTTTGTTGGTGCTGTTCACTGTTGTCACACATATAAACTGTAATGCATCACTGCCAGCAAATGCAGGGGGCAGCACAACATTAGGGAATAACAATGCTCACGATATACTCACATAGGATGACAAAAGAGTAAAGCCACCACGTAGAGCTCTAAAAAGTGATTTTGCACACAGCCCAGATGTAGCATGACTCAGTCAAAGTCCAGAACCGGAGCCTGACTGAGATGCTCTGGCAGAACTTTACTGTGCTTATATTAAAGCCTGCAAACCTCAATGCACTGAGGCTGCATTGTCATTAAAGCAAGACTCCATGACGTTAGAGGCCGAGGAGATGCAGAAAACAATTACTGCAAGTTATTGTTGCCACTTTTGATTAAACAAGTTACTTGTTCATAGTGTTCTTAGTTTCTCACACACTGACTTTTCATGATGGCAGAAGAAATCAGGACCTGCAGAAGAATCCTGAAAGACACAGAAAAGAAGAAAACAGAAGCCATACCGCAGCGTTCCACAGTAATCTATTAATTACTAATCAGCTGTAATCAACTCCAACCTTAAACTGTTGTAAATTGCAAAATGTAATTGTTTAAAAAAATCCATCAAATGGCATAAATAAGGTATGAAGCTACTGACTGGAGCGATTGAATGTGTACTTTTACTGATTAAGTTCAGTTTGTTAATGACTTCAGACTTAAAACGCTGTCAGTTGGGATATTTCTACCAGTCCAGCCAAATCACTGCAGTTTGCACATTGAAAAGTAGAAGATTCAACGATGCAAAACGTCCGTAACTGGGTCATGAAGACCTGCGTGTCAGGAAAACTAGTCTATGTTGATGTTAAAGAGCTCTTGCTCCATGAAGAGGGCATGATTTTATCTGGCTATCGACTCATTGCTTCACATGTGAACAGATAAAACTAAAAAAACACAAGCTTCATGTTCAGGTAGTTTTGTTACAAAAGGCTACATACAGTATGGCTGAAACACATTACAGGGACAAAATAAGCTCCTGCCAGTGTTTTAAAGTTATTTCCATCTTCCCCAAATAATCCTCAAACCTACACAAGCTACCGATATCGATCCACAGTAACCAGCTTTGAAGGGAAAACAGTCAGCAGACGTTCATGTTCACATAGAAAAATGATCAACGATGGTGACTGGAGGGAACATTTTACTGCTTCACTTTGGTGAGAAAAATACAAATGACACTCTCTGACCATGGAAATGAAATAAAATAAAAGATGAATAAACAAGCAAAAATAACGATTTAAAAAACCTACCAAAATACTGGTACAGATGCAAGAATATTAGACTTAATTGTTGATAATTTGGTGCATATTTTTCAAACTCTGACATGCTGGGAGGTGAGATAAATAAAACGTGGACAGTAATGAGAATACAATGCACAAAGGTGTTTTCTAAAGTAGTGTATATTCTCTTTGGTTATCAAATATATAACGTAATAGTGCATTTGAAGCATTGCTGTTCTCCTGGAGCATCCAGAGGTGCGTGAGCTCCAGCTGTGAGGCAGCTCCACTTAATACGAGAAGTTAAATGGATCACATTTAAAAGCTCTAAACCCTGTGGGACTCAGCTTTAATCACATTCTCTTTGTCATCTAAATGGAGTAATGTTTTTATGTTAGTATAACTTGTTAAAAATGACCTGAGACTTTCTGTCCATTCACATCACCTGCATCTAACTGCATCGGTATCAGTGCCCAGAATTAGAGGAAACTGCTTTCACATTAAAGGGATTTTAGTATCATACGTCAGGTAGATTCAGTCAATCCTCTGTTTGGAGAGTCAGAAAAGATTGATGATGTGCAAGTCAAGCTAACTGTGAACAACGAAAAACAAACTTTCCACCATCTTTAACAACTCAAACCTCAGGAATTTCATAGCTTATTTGAATTTTTACGCAATTATTTACACAGTTATTTGCATGTGTCTGAGCAACACAGTCAATGTTGAAACACGGACCACATTACGCAGAGCCAGTCTCTGGAAACGATCTGGTGATAGACTGATGAGGCATGAATTTTGAAGTGTAAGTCGTTTTAGATGGTTAATAATTTGCTCTTTTGGAGTCAGTTTGGCAACCAGAAATCTCCTCTGCACCTACACCTTTACCGCATTGGTTAGAACTGGGAATGTCGTCACAGCCGTGACACATGTACACATGTGTGTCCATCAGTGGGACTAAAACAAGGCTGAGCTGGTTCAGGGTTTGCTCTGGTCATGTGAGCAGTGGCCACGCTGGTTTCTGAAGCTGAAGCTGACACTGCAAGCTGGAATTCCGACCTCAGGGAAGCGTTCCAGTTTAAACTTCCAACTAGGAACTCAGAAATTTCGACTTCCGGGTAAAGATGGACTGCCCTATTCATTTGAGAGTAAGTTTGCATGAGCGCCTGGTGCTTTTGTTGGGGCTGTCACGCACAGAAGCAGACCTGCTGCACACTGACGCCTGTGATGCAGATCTTCAACAGCAGGAACCACAACATATTTGTTAGGACTTGACTCACCGATTCGCTTGAATTGTGCCCTCCCAGACACAAATAAGACCTGATGGATGCAGGAGAGTATCCCCTCATACCTGTTTTTACTTTTCTAACCAAGCAGCGGAGCCTGCCGCAGGAGCGTTTCTGTTGACAGTGTCCTGATTGCGTGATATGCCACTCTCCAGCGAGGTGTGTGGTGGAATCCCTTTGTTTCCTCCGCTTCATCTCTGTGGTTTTCAATGGGCCATCATACTTTCACACCAACCTAGTTTAGTTACTGAGAGAAAACCCCCAACCAAGCTGTAAACCCCCCAGGCCAGAGGAGGCCCCGCGTGAGCGTGCCCGGGCACGCGGCTGCCAAGCCCTGCCGTTTGCTGCTGCAGCGCTGCTCGTCTCGTACCCTGCAGCGGATTCCCCCGGCATTCTGCCTCTCTGGAGGTCTCTGCGTCTGCTGCTGCCTCTCTCAGTTGAGACAAGTCGCTCGTGGCTTACGGGAAGAGGGGAAAGGCAGGCGGGATCAGCGCGGCACACGTGGTCCACATGCATGAGTCTGCGTGTGTGTCTGTTTGCACAATGCGCCTCATAAACCCACAGGGTTAAGACTCTCATTAGCACCTAGCCAAAAAAAGATATTCCTTTCATCTCGTCTGTCCTTATGAGTCAAGTGAGGCGCATCCTTTGCCAACAAAGACAAATAGGCTGGCAGATCCACAGCCTGCAGTTTAAACACGCTACGGCCACCGCAGAGTCTCATGTGGTTGGCTAATTGATTCCATTAGAAGTCTTGGATTCACCGGCTAAGCCGGTGTTGAAGTTCGGCTGAGTGGATCCCAAAACGGGCCAAAAGCTGGCACAGTGACGCCATACGTGGATGCGTACGTATCTCAGATGAGTAGGCGAGATATTGCTTTGATTTAACTGTCACCATCATCCACGTCGGCCCTTCTCATGACCAGATTAATGGGCAGTAACAAAGCTAGCAGACAGTGTAATTAAGGACCTTAGTCACTCAGCCACCAGACAGAGTTAAGTCAGCGAAACTGGAAGTTAGAAGAACTGAAGCTGGCAGATAAACCAGTGTAGCTGCCTTTGCTTGTATAAACTCAATAAATAAAGACTTGCATAGAGATTGATGAGCGATATCAAATTGCTAACTGTTTTAATATTTTGAAATAGTTTACCGCACCTAAAGAGGTAAGACAGGGTTTTCCTGTGAAATGAGAGGATTCTCTGTTGAGTATCAGTGTCAGTGAGGGAGCTCGTGCCAAAAGCACAAGTGGAGCTGATTATCGGATCATCATATTCCACTAGACCAGCTGTAAAAGCAAAACAACTCAACCTCATGTTTCAGCGTCTGGGCTCCGCCGGTGAAGCTTGATACCAGGAAGCACGGAGGAGCAGTGCTCACCTCGGATCAAATAAAAGAGGTGGGTGGAGTGGGGGGGCTTCGCCGCACTCATCTGTCAGAGTCAGCACCTGCTACGATTGGGTTGCACCCTGCGGGGGTCCCGAGGTCACCCAGAGTGGTGCTCTGATCTGATCAGTTGTCCTCTCATGGCCTCCAGCACCACCCTGTCCAGCCAGACTCCAGGAAGTGTTGGGGTCACTGGCGATGCCATTGCCTCGGACGTCTTCGCACCTCGTACCAGAGAACCAGTCAAATCACCTGGAAGTGTTTCAAGCATTTGCTCTGAACTATGTCTGTGCAGACACGGGCATACTTCTCCTCATGATGCAAATGAATAAACAACTAATTTGGCTTTGACATGATTTCAATGAGCTGCGTGAGTTTCTGGAAGAAACCTTCACAGTTGTGTTGGAGCTTGTCATCACAGACAGCATGTTAAAACACGGGCACGGCAAACATGTTTTCTGTCTCTTTTATTCCGAGAGAAAGAGAAGGCAATTAAAATTAATCACCTGAATGAAACTACAATGGTTTTTGGCATCACACAATGATCTTGGCTGTCTCGTGAGGTGATTAATCTCTGCCACGTTTGCTCAAGCCTTCTGCTGGGGCGCAAAGCTTCAGACGTTGACATTTTTGTCCAACGAAGGCGAAATTAACAGCATGCGTGATCATTTCTAAAACATCAGCTCCAGACAAAAAACACAAATTAATAATGGTCTTGTAAGGGCTGGTGTTTACATACAGCTGAATGTACATAAAAAAGCTTTTCCTAAACTGAGCAGACAGGTTTGGTGTGTTATCTTTTAGATCAGCACATAAACAAGCAGGAGCACTTTGAAAAATCATTACAATTAGCTTCCCCGCCCTGAAGTAGGACTGTTTTCCTTGGAAAAAAATTAATTAAAAGCCATTAATTTATAATCTTCATTAAAAACAACACATTTTTTTGCCTTTTTTTCATGTTTTGGTCAAAATACCACCAGGAAACAACCTTGTCTGGTGGACTTTCCTGCCTGATTTCAATCCACACTTGTCACCTATGATCTGGGTCTGTGGCATCACAGTACTCTGCAAATATGAACAGGTCACGAATGACATATTTTCAGACCAAAACAGCCCCAAACAAAGTGGCAGGATTGTCTTAAGGCAAAGCCTTTGAGGTCAGACACTCAAAAATACGCTCTGGACCTAATATGTTTTCTCTAAGCAGATAGGTAAATTAAATAGATGTGAATGTTTATGCTCTCATAGTGGTATTTTATTGAAAGAGGAGGTTGCCTTTTGCTATCCTTGGCCCCTCCAGCAGGTCATCAAACCTGCTGCTGCAGGTTCGAGTTCACAGAGGACATGGAATTGAACATGTAGCGTTCAGGTATCATTTCAACTGGTGCCAGGAATATATCGGCGATCAAGAGTGAATTAGTTGTCAACACACCTGCATGCAGCTACGACCAGCGTCCAAGCAGACTGTGGGCACCTGATCCACCTGGAGGGGAGGAGCAGTATGGCGGCGTGGTGGTTGTTGTTGCCTCAGTTAGAGGGTCTCCAGCTCGAATCCTGGCTGGCCCGTCTGTGTTTGTCTGCAGGTTCTACATGTTCCTGCATGAGTTTTTTCCAGGTACTCCAGCTCCAAAGCGAGCATGTGAAGTCTGTTAGTGATTCTCTGCTGTCTGCAGAAATGAGCATGCACGGTTGTTTGTATCGGTGGTCTCTGTGATGGACCACCAGCTTCCTCCTGATGACAGCGGGGTCAGACCTCAGCCCCCCCGTGACCCTGAATGGGATAAAACAGGGGTAGAAATGGATGGATAGACTTTAGTGACAACTTCAAAACATACTACTGGTATAATTTTAAAACAGAAAAGAAGCAGGTAAGTACAGAGATTTAAAAAAGATATAAGAAATATAACTCCTGGACAGCTGTTTTTGAGCCACATTCCTATTTCTGGGTGCAGCACCTCAACAGTTGTGGTCAGAGAAGTAACTTATGCCTGGTTCTGATCTGGTTCTGACCTGGTTCTGATCTGGTTCTGATCTGGAACATGTGTTCTTGATGATCCCATCATTACTGAAATACAGGTCACAGGCCACATTCTTGTAACAGCGTGAGTGTGAAGGAAGATGAAGGGTCCATCCACTCAGCATCCACGGCATCAACAGAAATACAGACTTGCCTGGATGCCAAACGTATATTTAAAAAAAATATTCCATGGACCTTTCTCCGGGTACTCCGGCTTCCTCCCACAGTCCGAAGACATGCATGTCAGGTTAATTGATAATTCTAAATTGCCCGTAGGTGTGAGTGGTTGTTTGTCTGTATGTGTGGCCCTGCGATGGACTGGCGACCTGTCCAGGGTGTACCCCTGCCTTTCGCCCGTAGACGGCTGGGATAGGACTCCAGCAGATCCCCATGACCCTTTAAGGATGAAACGGGTATAGATGATGGATGGATGGATTCCATGGACCAGAAAAAGTGAATTCTTCTTCTTTTCCCACGTAGCGAGGCTGGGAAGTTACTGCCTCCTGTTGGTTAAAAATAACATAATTTGCTTTTTACAGGTGCGAACACCTGAGTGTAGATCAGGGCAGGGAGATCTACTGCTGTTACACACATAAGGACATATTTTAGTGCCAGGTTTAAAACACTTAGAGTCGTCCACTTCTGATATGACTGTGTCCACATCTAATATTTGTTTGCATGAAGTTTGCTACAAAATTTTAAGGGATAATAATAAATAATATATATAGAGAAAAGGAACAAATCTGCAGTTTGGATGTCAGAAAACTGAGCTTGGTTCAATTTAACCAGATTTATTGGCAGTGATGCCAGTTAACCTGAATGACTTTGTTGTGGAGACTCATCCATGCCTCTGTCTTCCTCTGTGACACAGGTCCCTGGCCCTGGGGCAGCAGTACTCGTCTCTGGGCTCCCAACCCATCCTGTGCGGTTCCATCCCTGGTCTGGTGCCCAAGCAGCTGCGTTTCTGTCGCAACTACATTGAGATTATGCCCAGTGTAGCTGAGGGTGTAAAACTGGGGATCCAGGAGTGCCAGCACCAGTTTAGGGGCCGCCGATGGAACTGCACCACCATCAAGGACAACCTGGCCATCTTTGGCCCCGTGCTGGATAAAGGTAGATTTATGTTTTTAGCATCTATTTAAGCCTGCAGTAAATCTAACTCTTTTTCTCTCTTTTAGAACTATGTACATGTTGGATTTTAAGACCTGCTGTACAGAATAAACATAAATAAATAAACTATTAAACAACACCCCTCTGTATGAAGTAGGCTGTATAGCTAAGGATATTGCAAGTTGTTACAAAGAGCAGTGTTTAATAGTTTCCCCGCCTGAGGCTTCACAAGGCTCTCTGAAGCTGACTAACTAGGACAATTACAATAATAGACAGCTTTTCTGGCTTTTCTGGCTGCAAAAACAAAAAAGAGTGCAGGTACAAGCAATGCCACATTATTCAACTTCCACCCCACTATATCCTATATCTCAGATGTTGTACATGTCTTTGGAGCTGGCACCAGTGTGTGTTTGCTAGAGCTTTTTCACAAAGTGGTGAAAGTGAGATGGGTGGGTTAGAGGAGTTTGTTGAGCTTAAAACTACGATTTTCAGTCTTTGGGTGAATTCCAATTCCTCCTTTAACCCTCAATCTCAAAAATGCGCACTCCCATGAAGTGCAAGTGCTGTCCCGATTGTTAGGAAGTCAAGTTGAAGGACAAGTTTGAGGGCTGTATCGTCCTCAATATTGAGATTTTCCTGCACCACCCTTGGGAGTAAGGGCTACCCAGAAGGCATTGCGTATTTTCGCCAAGACATCATCGAAAAGGATGGCGCCGAAAAAAGCTAGCTACGAATGTAAGTATTTTCGTACTAAATTAAGATGTGGATGTTACAAAGCCATCTTATTGTCTTCGTTATAAATATATTAAATTATTCTTTTTCTACTTCTTCGTCGTCGTCGTTTTCTTGACAGACTGGACGTAGCTTTGGCGTAAGGCTGCCCCCAACAGTCTGAAGATGTAACTGCACTCAACGGGGTGTCCCATAAAATATCCCTTAAAACTCAGATTTAACCTGGTTAAACCACCATGGTGATTCATGCTGACAGCTTAACCGTGTTCAGGGGAGGTTCTGTTCCATATTTCACTGCAAATCAGCTTGTTGGAGTAGATTTGTAATAATAGCTACAGTGGTAAATGGATAAATGATGAAGACTCAGCAGCTTCATACTACTCTGGGTTGCTTTTGTGCTTTGTCTCAACCTGTTTCCACCTTTGACCGTAGAGCTGACAGAGCTCTTAGTAAACCAGAGTTACAGAGGACAGAGTAGAGTTTCTGATCGTTTACGTGGTCAAAATTTGAACTGGTTCAGCATGTTAAGGTTATTTTTGGGGATGAGATTTTGAAATAAGATAAAATAAATGTATGACTGGTGCATAGTTATTCCTAAAACACACTGCAGAACAGTCAGAACTAAAAATGACTTGAGTTCATGTTTATATCACCCAGCTTCATACTGGAGGCACCGAACACTGAGAGGTGAAAGTCAGACATTACCTTCTGAATTCATTCGGCCTGCAGCTTTCTGCAGTCATTACCTCCTGACGCTCATAACAGCACAAAGTGTCCTCGTTAAATTGGCACTGTTCCCCTTTTGAAACTGCCACAGACCGAACGTGGAGCCACAGCGCTACATCAGTGCCAGTCACTGCCAGTGCGGTGTAATGGTTTGGCCGACTGGAGCGCTGCTGGTGAGAGTGCCGTGTTCTGCTCTGCCGGCTTGCGCTTACGTACTCTCCCCTCTGTTTCACCTCTGTTACTCTCTCCCAAGGCGGAACAGGGGCGCAACAAAAGAGTCCTGCTGTTCCTCTCGGGGTCGTACACCCACTTTAAAAGTGTTGTGTGTTCGGGGCTTTTCTTTTCTCTCTTGATTCCCTGCTTCAGTGTTGCTCTTAGCATTTATAATTGATTTAAATTCTTCGTAGCCCTCCATGCTGCCTTTTATGTGAGCCTGAAGCGGAAAGCCTGGCTTAACAAATTCCGTTAATGATCATCGTCATGGTCCTAAATATCTCTGATTGCAGATTTGGTGTATCTCAAGCTCTCTCAAAGAAATGCTGAACCAGCTCCCCAGTGTACCCCTCATGTCACTGCAGAAAAACCCGCTAAGAGCAGCTGATAACCTGGAGACATCCGTCAGGTGTCTCTCTCAACATGTAGATGAGTCAGCCCGTCCCTCACAATGATCTGAGTCAGAACCTGACGATGGGAACCAGTCAACACAGGTGTCCTACTTAAGGCCCTGCAGTCCGTGATTACAAAGGTGGAGGTTTCTGTGTTGTGACGAGGCTGCTGATTGGAAATGAATTGGCCTGTGTGTCAGAGGGGAAGGAATCTGGGCAGAAATGGGCAGTGTGAGCAGTCCAAGCTCCTCAGTCAAATAAAAAAAGGAGAAGGGAGGCCAAATGAGATTACAGGCAATAGAAAAGGGCTGGGGGGCTCTCCTCAACCCCTACTGTGCATGAAGACCAGTCCGCGCCTCACACAGTCCAGCTCCCACGGACACCCCATTCACACGCCCTTTTGACTCTGTCATGAAAACAGGCTGAAAGGGGATCTCTCTCAACCTAGCTTTGGTGTGCTTTTTCGCAAAGGGAGGAAAGAAGGAGGGGAAGAAGGACGGAGACTGTGTCACTTTAGGGGTGATAAATAGAAAGGCTCCAATTAGGGGAGGGTAGCGATACCGACCACCAGCCCTCGCCACCTTCAGCTGCACGCTGGCTACAGCTGCGCCGTTGGTGGATGCCTGGAGGAAACGGGGGGGTGCTGAGGTGTTGTGGTGGGTGGTGGTGTATGGGATTTCAGCTCAGGGTGTTGGCGACGAGGAGGGGTGGAGAGAGGAGGTGGGGGGGGGGGGTAAGTTTGGGGAATGCCAGCTCCGGGCAGAGCGGGGCTGTGGGGGCGCGAGTCGCTGGGCTCTTTGTGCGGATAATACAGTGTGACACAAGGGAAACAAAGGCGGATTGATGGGCCCAGCAGGTAGCAGGGGCAGCATTAGCTCTGGCTAACAGCCGGAGTTCCAGGGGCCCAGGGGCTCACAGGAGCCAGTTCTGGAGGCCCCGACTGGGACGGACTGGCTCCGAAGGAATGCCCAACCTGGGGAACGTATGCCATCTAGTCACCTAAGAGCTCATCAGGGGTTCAGATGAAAACTTTTTCCTTGTACAAAGGATCAGAAGTGACAATGTATTTAGACATGAACATCTATTTTATTGCTCAGACTGTGTGAAGTTAACATAAAAATAACACACCAGTACCTCAGTATTACATTTTGTCAACAATTATTGTCTAATTTTAAGTGACTTTGAGGTGAAGAGCATCACATTGTTTCAAAAAACACAATGGCCCAGAAACCAGATATACAGGCAACGCTGAAGCTCAGTTATGATTCATAGCATCCAATTCAGGAGTAAACCTTTTATTAACAACCCAATCAGAGGCTACAAATTAGACATTTAATCTCAGGGGCGTAAACCACAATATAATTTCAAGATTTAATCATTATAGTCAGTACCATACAGCCTACAGGAAATGAGATGTTTCACTTTTATTAGATCCCTTTTATTTACTGACTGCATTGTCTGAGATGATGGACATTATGAATAAAATGAATGTATAGAGTGAAATACACTATCACTATCTATATCTGCTTCTTCCTACGGATGGTCACGGGGGTCTGCTGGAGCCTACCCAGCTCTTTTCAGGTGGAAGACAGGAGTGCACGTTTGACATGGCCACATATAAACCAACAACCACACACTCTGACACTCATTCCTATGGGTCATTTAGAATGAGGTTTTAGACTTTCTTGCATCACGTTGTGGTTTAAAATGCTAACCTTCCACCAGACAATCTCACAACGACATTTCACAAAACAGATGATGCAATATTTTGCAAATGAGGAGCTAGTTCAGGCAGACAAGGTGAGCAGCAGTTCATGCAGTTACTCCATCTCACACTCACCTTTCACATGCAATCTGTTAGATAGGAACCAAGGGGCCCGATCTTCCGCCAGATCTCCTAATGCTGCTATTTAGGGATAGCGGGTAGCGGGAGGGGCATTTCTCCACAAAGAACACAATCTTCCACCTTGCTAAACCCACTATCCCACCTGCACTACCTGTTACATTATCCATAGGAGTGGTTAGGGCGTTCCACCTGTTAAACCAATCAGTGCGTCAGTAGCCGTTGCCTTTAAGAGCAGGTTGCGCTACCTGCTAACCGCTATGGAGCATCTTTTCATCCAGATCAGAGCAGCTCTCATGTGCAGCTCGTCTGGGACTCTGCTGTAGAGCTTCCTCCTCTTCCTTCCTCCTCCTCCTCTGCACTGATATATTCATATAAATATTTTCACACAGACAATTCCTATCAGCTACCTGAAAGTCCCAGATAGTTGGTGTCCTCCCAGTAAACACGCTCTGGTCATCTATGGTTTAACTGGCGAGCAAGCCGTTTAAGACGATCTCTGCTATTTTCTCAGGGGTTCAACTGAGGCCAAATCACGCTTTTTATACAAGAGTTAATTCGAGAGGTAGAGCTGTTTATGCACGTCCACATGTGACCAGGTGGATGCACATTGATGCCATTTGGATGCGCTCTTGTACGCGCCGACATGGGGGTTGAGGGTTGCAGGTAGGTTAGACCACCCACTACCCGCAACCCTAAACCCGCGATCGCAAGATACCAAGTTTAGGGAAAGGGCAAGAGACACACCTACAAAGTGAGTCAGGGAGTATAATGGGTAGCGGCTTTAGCGAGCGGAAGATTGCATTAGCGGTTAGCGGAGGTTCATAAACCCGCAATTTGTGGGTAGCAGCTAGTGTTAACAGGTAAGGGGAAGTGTATGATCAGGACCTAGATGTCAAAAGTTAATTATTTTATCATTGGGAAGCCTTTAAAGTCTTCATTGCGAAACTTGTATGACAGAAAGTGTTTTTTTTTTCTGTGCAGCTGTCACAAACACTGACAGCAGTGCATTCTTTACTCTGAAAATAACACATAAATGTACATATTTGCACAAAAAACAATTTTTGTCAAATGGATAAGCATTAAGTGAATAGTCATCACTTTTCTGTGAGTGACAACAGTATACAAAGGTTAAGTTACTTTTTCAGAGTTGCATACTGCATTTTAGATTTTCATCCATTGTCTCACACTGATAGGAAGATGAAAAATGGCATTCATGGTGCAGACACATCAAATCTCACCGAAGGCATGAAACAGGTTCACCTTCCAAATGAACATTTGTGAACTTTGTCTGTGGCCTGCAGAGTGATCTGATGGGGTCTCTGACAGTGAAATCATGGAGGAATGTCCAGCTTTAGTAGCCAACAAGGTCCACCAGATAAAGTGTAGTTCTCACATCCTGTTCACACAAATTGTTAAAGTCCAATTACGCAGTGGTGTTCATCAAACGCTCAGGCCTCTCAAAGCCGTTGAGAAGTCTGCTTCAGGACACGTTCCCATATCTGTGTGTGTGTGACCCTCAGTAAGTGTGCTGTGATTGTGAAACAATGGTGTCTGGTTACATAATAAGCTGTTGCCTTCAAAGGAGGCGTAACTCCATCCCCGACTGGAAGAAAGAAACGGGCCGACACACTGCTAGGTCTCACCAGAGGGCCTCGGGCTCTGAACGGGGACGAGGGGGAGGTGGAGGCGGGGGGGTAGACAACATTCTTGAAACACTATCCAGATGCAAAGCAGCACACCTCAGGTTTGACAGGAGGTCGCTGAGATCCCCCTGATGGCTCGGCCCACCTGACACCACCACAATGGGCTGATGTCACCACGGGGATTCTTCCTCATCAGCCATGATCATCATGTGGTCAACACTGTAAGCTAAATTGGGGAGTACGCTGCGGTGTTTTCCTGTTGGTTTCTTGTCTTCAAATATGGTTTCTCGCAGATCAAATGATGTGTTAAAAGCTCGTTGCCTGGAGGAGTCTCTGTCAGCGCATCTGTCTGGATGCTGGCAGTGGTAACGATCACCTTGTCCATGTTTAACACAGGCCTGACGCACCTCCCTTCTCTCCCCGTCTGTCTCCGTCTGTCTCTTCCAGCGACCAGGGAGTCAGCGTTCGTCCACGCCATTGCTTCTGCAGGTGTCGCGTTCGCGGTGACGCGCTCCTGCGCCGAAGGCACGTCCACCATGTGCGGCTGCGACTCCCACCACAAGGGCCCTCCGGGGGAGGGCTGGAAGTGGGGAGGCTGCAGCGAGGACGCTGAGTTTGGGGTGCTGGTGTCCAGGGAGTTTGCCGACGCCAGAGAGAACCGTCCAGATGCTCGTTCAGCGATGAACCGGCACAACAACGAGGCAGGACGCACGGTAAACATACTGAGAAAACCTCTGGTCCGGCCATGAAAAAGACAGAGCATCCTCTTTCACTTCTAAGGTGTTATCTATCAGTTCATATTTATACAATTCTGGCAGCTGCAGGGTCTTAAAGTGACATAAATACAACACCAGAATTAAACTTCAATATTAAGAGACATTAAAACAACATGCAAAAACATCAACTGCATTTGATTGAACGGCCATCAGAAAGACTGAGCACTTCTATGAAAGCTGAGCAGTGTGGCGGTCCGGAGCATTCAGGTATGTGTAACACAATGATGAGAAGGAACGACATCAGGAATGTTTATAGAGAAGGAGCTGTTGCTGCCCGTCAGTGTGGGAAGGCTTGTGGTCCCAGTAACCGTCAGGGTGCTATGAGCAAGACTGTACGTTAGTGGAGAAATATTCAAGATCGGTTGAGAAAGTTCTGAGGAGAGTTCCCAGGTCAGGCGCTGTAATGAAGAAAATCCAAGAGCTACATCCCCACACTCGACGGGCACGTTAAATGACCGTATCATCACAAATAGACTGGACATTTATGGGTTGTTTGGATGGGTGACCAGAGAAAAGCATTTTATCTTTACAAAAAGCATGTCAGTACATCTTAGGTTTGGAAAGTTGCACCTGAGCAGTCCAAAAGACTTCTGGAAAAATGTTCTTTGGGCAAATGAGACCAAAGTGGAGATATGTGACCAGAATGTACAGCTTCAGGTCAAAACAAAGCAGGTCAACACATTATCAAGCATGGTGGTGGACGAGTTATGATTTGGGTTTGTTTTGCTGCTGCAGGGCCTGAGAATAGAGGTCTTCACGGGTCCACTTTGAAAGTGGACCCGTGAAGAACCCGAATGGACCCATGAAAATTCGACCCGAAACCGACCCGACCCGAGCTATTATCATAAGTCCCGGGGTCCGAACCCGAATGGACCCGCAATATTTGGACCCGGAACCGACCCAACTCGAGTCTTTAGTTTCCGACCACGAACCGAACCGAGTTACCTGAATAGAACTGAGACAATACAGCATAATACATAGTTGCTCATGTTAAAGTTGTCTAGCGTTGAATAAAACTTGATTTTCTTACCTAAAGTTGTCTTCTTCTACTGGTTCAGTTGCTACATAGGCTACGTGATGTAAACGACAATAAATCCACGTTGTTATTTTCTTTGTGGATACAGATGCTATTTGTAGCAACTGCTAACGCTAATAGCCTACACCGGTCAGGACGTGTCGTGAATATGTTCTCTCATCCAACATTGTCATGTTGGCGATCTGTTGTGTTTTACAGCTGCCGGGCAAACCGCTAATAACACGCTATGGAAACATGATGGTTTTTTTTGGCACTAGTGGCCTTTATTTGAAGTATAGAGAGAGACAGGAAGAGGGGCAGAGAGAATGGGGAAGACACACGGCAAAGGGTCGACGAGCCGAGAGTTGAACTCGTGACCAGCCGCACGAGGACTGTAGCCTCTGTATATGAGCCGCCTGCCCTAACCACTGCGTCACCGGGGCGGCCCAACATGATGGTTTTAATGACAAATACAGTATTCCCCCACACTTCGCGGTCTCAGCAATTGCGGTCTCAGTACATTGCGGAAGTTTCAAAAATATTCATAGAAAAAAATATTCAAAAAAAAATTGAAAAAAATTCAAGCAAAGCGCTCAAGACTGAAGCGAAACCCATCACATCAAGAACGAGTCTCAGGAAGCAACAAGAGCCGACAGGGGAGGACCCATGAATGAATATTGAGACCTGTGATTGGCTGCTATGACGGTCATTACTGTGCTGTCGGTTGTCTGTACTCTGATTGGCTGACACGCGTCCCCGCATCTCCATCTCATGCTCTCGTCAGCTACGCACAGAGGAGAGATCGTCAAAGTGAGTGTACTTTCCGTAGATTTAGCGTTTGTGCGTACATGTATACTGTATGTACATATACATGTACATGTACATGTGCATCCACGTCGCGGTTTTCACCATTCGCGGGGGGGGGTCACAGCCCCCATTTAACCGTGAAGTGTGAGGGATTACTGCAATGAATAATTAATTAAACTGCCCAGAGTCCTGACATTGGCTGCCACAGCCAATATCTTTACCTCTCGAGTAAACGCAGACTCCAGCCTGTCAGAGAGCACTGACTGGACCCGAGACTAACTGTACTGATTCCGACCCAAACCCGGAGTCACGTTTTTTGATTTGACCAGAGACCCGATTCAGGTCGGGTCAGAACCTCAGGTTTTCGAGTTGTTCTGAAGACCTCTACCTGGTAACCATGTAGTCACTGAGCAGAAGGTGGACTTTACTGAAGACGAAAGTATTCAACGTGCAGATGGGAGCTTCATCTGTCTGACAGATAGTGCTCGGTTGAAATTGGGTCTCCACCACAGAATAGCTGAAAAAGAAAAAGAATAAAGGTTTTGTAAACAGCCAAATCAAAGTTTGGACCTCAACGTGACTGACGTGCTGTGGCAGGACCTTTAGTGAACCGTACATGAATAAAAAACTGCAAACCTCAAGAGCTGAAGCGACATTGTAAAGAACTCAAAGGTGTGTGAGACTGACGTCATGTAGAAAAGGATTACTTCAGGTTATTGCTGCTGTTGAATCATCACGTGTACTTTGTTTTTCACATGCTGACTCTGCATTTTAGTTTATTATAGTTTCCCTTCACTCATAAATGATTGAAGGACTGTAATATGGAGTGCTTTTCATCAGACCCGGTAAAGATCAGATGAGTTTTTTTGTTTTTTTTTTGACACTATGCCCTGCATGATAAAAGCTTAGAATTAAGAGGGTGTGTTTTCTTTGGCTTGAAAACACTATCATTGCATAAGCATTTTGACAACTGAACATCACAGTGAAACATTAAAGATCAAACTTCCAATTAAAGAGATTTCTGACTTGTGAACCTGGCGCCTGTTTGTTCGCTGGCCTTGTTGAAACCACGTCGATGTGCCTCTGGACAACCTAGGTTGTCTCCAGTCAATTCACTGGCATGTAGTTGCGTATGATAGCAAAAGAAGTTGATAGATCAAACAGAGATCTGTGTGTGTGTGTGTGTGTGTGGATGGATGTAGCTTGTAGTGTGAAAACATTTAACAAGACTTGAAAGTACAATATAAATACAATCCATTTACCAGTTTACCTTCAAGCTAAATGCAGAAAAGGAACATTACAGAAGCAATAACACAAATTAACCAAGAGGAACCTCTCAAAGTCTTAACAAAGCACCAGAACCCACAGAACATGACTGAGGGTTACTAACGGGTTAACCAAAGTAGTAGTTTAAAAATCATAAGATGTTTTAAAAATCTTTTCAACCGGCCCTGAAAGAAAAATGCACATTTAATCCTGTTTCCAGTGTTGCTGGAACACCGTGTTCACTGGAACTAGAAAGAGAATCCAACGATTTGCAAATTTGTTAAAGGAATATTTTTTTGCTATTATAGTGGTTATCCACAAAAAAGACTGGATTTACTGGACGTGTCTGCAGTCCGTCTCTCACTTCCTAACTCACTGGTTTGCACGTTGCAGTCGATGGCAGCTGGAACGTCAACAAAATAGGTTTTTGCGCCAACCATAATGTAAAAAAAAAAAAAGATCTGAGTTCCAACAGTCAGGCAGAGGAAAGGTGCAGGTTTGAAATAGGTTCAAAAACAGTAAACAGCATGTACGACTTTGAGAAAAGCGGTTCATAAGATGTCTGTCTATCATCTGTCAGACTGTTGAACTCCTCAACATCTGGTATTTGCAGGTATTATTTTTCTTTAAGGCATTGCATAACTTTTCCAGCCCCAACCCTTTTTAAAATGTATTGGAGGCATCTAATTAAAACTTAAACTAAAATTAACTAAACTTTAAACTTTAATTTGCAGCAATAAAACAATAAATGTTCTAACTATGAACAATGAGCTGATTGAGGGAAAACTTGAGCAGATTTATTCAGGAAACTGTGGTTTAGGATGACTATAGTCTATGGGATGGGCATATATTTGGTATTTGACTTGTCCGCACATTTCTGGGTTTCCACCTGAAAATGAGCTCTTGACTTTGAATGACTGCTTAATTAGTCATCTAAACAACGCTCCACACCACACCTTGTCTTTCATGCTTCGCATCCCAAAGAAAAAAATTCCCCCGACAGTCAAATAACCCGGGTGAGCTGATGAGGAAACGAGGGAAATCAGCTCAGACTTAAGGCATCAGCAGCTGCTGTCGCCGCTGGGAGGGAAAGGGTCTTCCCTGGCCGCTCGCCGGGGGCCAAATAAAGGGACCACACTGCAACAGGACGGGCCTTTGATCCGAGCACACAGGAGCGCTTAGAGACAGCACAGACGCGAGCTGAACAGCGGTACCGTCAGAAGTCTCCCAGCCTCCCCACCTGGCCCTCTCACGCTCCATTATTTAGCCCCCAGGGCCCGGGACATCATGTTGGCATGACAAGCTCACATTGTGATGTCACTGGTCCACCCTCTCTCTCCCCCACTTCACCCAGAAGTGCGCAGCCACCTGCCTTCCGCCCCAGCTGGGGAAATTTGGCTGCTAAATATAGCCGTGGAAGCACAGCACAACAAAATAAAAAACACAAAGGTAAAATGTGGCCCGGGGGAGCAGAGTCACGCTGCGAGCCAGTGACTTCAGAGAAAGTTAGCTGCAACACAAAGCATCTGTGCTGCACGGCTGCATGACGCTGCGACGACTCGCAGCCAGCGGAATATTGTTTTTCTTGGCCTGCTCTGAAAGTCTTTAGCGGTTTTGTTAGTCTGTCTCACTGAGTGCCCTTTAAATTTCTGTACCATAAAACTCCAGCAGATCTCGCTTGGAGATGGCTCTGAAAGCACCGACTGAGTTACAACCTGCAAATTACACTTAAAACCCGTTTTAAAGGATTAGCCAACTCAAAATCTGCCTTTTCCATGGCTAATTTTGTCTGTTGGGACATGAGCAACAAAAGGCTGAAAGAGTAACATGCTGTTGAGGCTAATTGGTAACAATAAATTCCTGCCTTGGTGTCATATACATTAACCATAGTGTAACTTAATTATAGGAATAATTATAGGAATCATATGAGTAATTATAGGGATAATTTGGTCTAATTAATGTGTGTGTGGCAGGAAGAGAAAGCTGCTTGCTTTGTAAAAGTTCCCTGAGTGGTCCCTGGACTAGAAAGGTGCTATAATCATTGTTGTTGTTATATTGTTGACTAAGTTGTATGAAAAGACTCACCTGGAGGAACAACAAGACATAATATCATCAAGGTGTTCAGAGAATCTGGAGAAATCTCTGTGTGCTGGGGACAGGCCTGAAAAATCACCATTGGATGCCAGTAATTTTCATGTGGAACTGCATTAAAACAAGGCGCGATTCTGTAATGAGAGATCACTGTCTAATCACTGGTCCATCCATCCATTATCTTCTGATAATCCAAGGGACACCTCCTCCAGCTCCTCCAAGGGAGCACCAAGGTGTTCCCAAGCCAGCTGAGAAACATAGGTCCCGATCGTACACTTCCCCTAACCCATTAATACTAGCCGCTACCCGCAAATTGCAGGTATAGGAACCTCCGCTAACCGTTAATACAATCTTCTGCTCGCTAAAGCCTCTACCCGTTATGCCAACTCTCTTACTCACTTTGTTGGTGTAGCAATGGGCGTGTCTTTGCCCCTTTTTGCAAACTCAGTATCTTGCGATCGCGGGTAGCGGGTGTTCAGACCACCCGCTACCCGAATGTCGGTGCGTACAAGAGCGCATCCAAATGGCATCAACCCAAATCCAAAGACTGAGAACCATGGTCTCACATTTGGAGGTTCTGATTCTCGTCCCCGCCGCTACAAACCCGGCTGTGAACTGCTCCAGTGAGAGCTGAAGTCCACAGCTCAACAGTTCATCTGAAAAATCCATATGTGAACATGATCCAGAAGCACAGTTGTCTTCTCTGTGGTGCAGCTCACTTCAGATAGACTGAAGCAAAGTGGAAAAAATGTTCAGTGGTCAGACACATTGCAGTTTGAAATTCTTTTAAAAAGTCGTAGAGCGCTTACCTGGAGAGGAAGCGTCAATGCTGAAAGGCGTGTGCAGGTTTGATTTTACAGATGTGAAAACATCTATTTCACAGAAGTCCTTGCATCTTTCAGCAATACAATACTAAACCATCAACTGCATCTGTGTGCTGGTGTTGAACCGGCCTGTCTGCTGGCATAAACGTTTGGCACATCATGAAACAAAAAAACTCAACAAGCAGACCCAGCACAGTTGAGCAACTCTGAATCAGCCTCGTTCAGGACAGCATTCCTTTCCCAGAACTCCAACAACTGGTCTCCTCAAGTCCCAGATGTTGGCGTCAGGTGTCTCCCGTCTGAACTCTGTGTTTCTTATTGATAAACCTTTACTACAGAGAGACGTTCTCCACTACTACGACCTCCAAAGTGGTATAACTGGCTACATGCATCAGTTGAGCGGCTCTTTGTGCATCAGAACAAGATGATAAAGGGATAAATCGTGTGTACTACTGACGCAGACTTCCTGGCCAAGCGTCAGCATGTGGTGAGCCAGGAATAAGAATGAGTTGGAAATGCCTCGTTTATAGTCCGAGCTTTTCTTCCCTTATTTCACCATGAAACACATTTGCAGGAAGCTCGCCTGTTCTGGAAAACCTTATACGAAGAATCATCTGAACAGTCAGAGGACACTGTGGGTGTTAAAGACTGTTTAGAGCATGTAGAGGTATTCTTGTAGAGCACCGCCTGTAGATGAGCAAACTAGTTTGAGGAAGGAGCTCTGGGTTTTCACTTGGATGCAGTTTGGACTTTCTGGTGCCAGACTTCACTTCATCCGAAATGCCCGACTTTTGCACTTGAACATCTTTCATTTTACCACATACAGTGATCCCTTGCTAATTCGCGCAATAAGTTCGCAGTTTTAGTTATTCACAGATTTTTCAGAAATATATAATATAATAAAAAATCAAGAAAAGATTGCAGAAACATCACAGGATGTTGTGCGCGTTCTCTCACAGTAAAGAAATGCTGTGAACCAGCCTGGCCCCTTTAAGAAGGTGGCCTTATGGGTAATGATGTGGCCTTGATGGATAATGCAGTGTGTGTGTCGTGGGACGGCAGAATGAAAACGGGGTTAGATGAAAAGTGGAGTGAGCATCAACAGCAGCCCAGCGTGTATAGATTTACATTCTCTGTTAACCAACAGGAGCCGAACAATTTGACTTTTTCTTTTGTTGTTGTTAGCATGTTAGCCGCTAATTACGAGCCAAAAATAGCACAATACCAGCGGTTTCTTTACTACGGTTCAGAGACCAGAGGCTGTGAAGGTAACAGAAACACCACAGTTGAGCCTTTGTCTTGTTTCGCTGCAGTGCCTCGCTACTTTTTTTGCGGTTTTTAAACATATTTTAAACACATTAATGAGGCTCGGGGGGGCTCCGGCTCCAGATTGCGGATTTTGATTTTCACGGGGGGGGCGCCGGTCCCAATTAACCACGAAAAATAAGGGATCACTGTATATGCTTTTACTTGGGCTTAACTTCCACTCATGAGCGTCTTCTGTGTTCCTCAGACCATCCTCGACCACATGCACCTGCGCTGCAAATGTCACGGCCTCTCTGGGAGCTGCGAGGTGAAGACGTGCTGGTGGGCGCAGCCCGACTTCCGCATGCTGGGTGACTACCTGAAAGACAAGTACGACAGCGCCTCCGAGATGGTGGTGGAGAAGCACCGTGAGTCACGGGGCTGGGTGGAGACCCTGCGGGTCAAGTACGCCTTCTTCAAGCACCCCACCGAGCGCGACCTGGTCTACTACGAGGGCTCGCCCAACTTCTGCGAGCCCAACCCGGAGACGGGCTCGTTCGGGACGCGCGACCGCGTCTGCAACGTGTCGTCGCACGGCATCGAGGGCTGCGACCTGCTGTGCTGCGGCCGCGGCCACAACACCCGGACTGAGAAACGCAAGGAGAAGTGCCACTGCATCTTCCACTGGTGTTGCTACGTCAGCTGTCAGGAGTGTGTGCGCGTCTACGACGTGCACACGTGCAAATGAGAGGCCTGAGCTTTTAAGGCACACTGACTTAAAGACCTTTGACCCCCTGACCCCCCCTGACTCCCGCACGGTTCCCCTGCTCCCCCAGATCTGCACACACTCTGCACCCCCACAAAACCCACTGACCAACACACACACAGACACTCAAATATGGAGCCCCGTTTGGGTCATAATTCAATGAATATATGAGTCTATTATTATGAAATGCAGGCGTTTATCATTATGAAATATTTCCCATTATTATGATAATGGTTTCTTTTTCATAGGAATGAGCTTTTACATAATAATGGCTTTGATTTGTGTGTCAATCACAGCAGAGAGGGCGGAGCCATTTATGTTAATTACTGCTCTTTTATTCAGGCATAAGCAACAGAACAGTGAATATCGATAGTGGGCGAGAGGTGCAATGTATATACTCCAGGCCAGTAGGTGGCAGAATGCACCTCAGTTTACGGTTAAAAGTTGACATCGACTAAGAAACGTAGCGTGAAATGTAGGGAAAACTTGATTTTGACGGCATGGCGACAGGAGAAAGATCCTTTTCTGATTTACTCCGAGAGGTAGCCAACAGGCTCGATGTGAGTCCCCCACCAACTGCATGGAGAAGGATCAGCCAATGAGCGTGCAGGTCAACCACTGGTCCCGCCCACTGGTAAAATATCATTAATATATAAAAGCTCATTTTTATGAAAACGGAAGCAATTATGTAAAAACTCATTCTTAAATAAAAAAAAAAGCCATTCTGAAATAAACTATTATGCATTAAACTAAGATTAAATAACAAAAAAATATATTTAATAATATTTAAATTTTTTCATAATAATGGAAAATATTTCATAATAATACACATATATTTAATAAAAATGAGAAATATTTCATAACATTGGATATATATTTTATAATAATAAATACCTGTATTTCATAACAATAGATTCATTCATTCATTGAATTATGACCCAAACGGGGTTCCATACTCTAACACCTAAACTGTCCAAACCTGCTACGATCTGTCTTCCAAACATTTACGACCACTGATCTAACCCGAGTCCATGCTCGTTGGAAAAAAAGAAAAAACTCGAGGTGTGCCACTACCCCCCCCCCCCCCCCCCCCCCCCATTCCTTGTGTCTTTATTTATTTTCCCCCTCCATGCCATCACAATGTTTGTGGCATGTATAGTAACACGTTTTCCCTGTGAGATTAATGCAGTAAAAGAGACTCTTTGCTTCTAATTAAAAAAAAAAGTATCTTCTAACTAACACCTCATTTCTTCAGCCAATCTGGCTTTTTATTTTTATTTTATGTTTTTTTTTTTAACTCTACCAACCTCCTTCTCTACCACTTACATGACACTGAACCCATCCACAGCCCCAGGAAACCATCTCTTCGTAACTACTGAACTGAACTACAGGCTCCGGTAAGGCCGCAGTCCTGTCTTTTGTAAACTACTGAGCTGATCAAACCCTCAGTGTTGCTCCTCCCTGCTGACTGCAGCAGTCAGGTGGGAAGCCTGGAAGATAAATGCTCCAGTGTGATTTTTATAGCCCCACATATCTGAATTATTACCATCGGGGCTGGGACTGCAGGTATGCAGGAGGGGGCATGCTCTTTCAACCAGCTAACAACTCCACACACGTATATGTATGCACTATTCAGCTGACTCCAGGTGCTGAGAGCCTCGGCATTGTTCTGTGCGAACAAGTCCTCCTTCATCTCCTCCGCTCTTCTGGGCACGATGGGCCCGTAAACTGCTCAGCATTTCCACGGGCGTGACATCACAGACGTCTGCAGAAAGGTTCAGACTGTACGAGCGGGCGGGAGATCAGATACGTCTGCTTCATTTCTGAATTTATGCAGCATACTTCAGTCAAGCTTTAGCATGTTTAATATTCATCTTGATCTTCTGAAAAAAGTGCTACTCGCGTTCATCAGGTTCACCTTAAAGACTTGTGTCTGTAAAAAAAAAACAACTTTTAACTCTGTTTAAAAAAAAAAGAGAGAAAGGAAAAAGGGGACATGTGATGACATGTGGAACCAACAGGCTGGAGGTGTTCTGATTGGCTGTCGCATCCCTCCTTCATTCCTTCATGTTTTCCCTAAACTCAAGCCTGATTTATGAACTCGTCCTCTTGTCAGTACACCCCAAAACATGCCCGCCTTTTCTGTTTTGGAAATTCTGTAGGAATATGCTGCAGTTGAGTCGTGATATTCAAGCACACTTACGGATGTCAGTTTCTTGACTGTGTCATTTTCAGCGAGAGGAAGGAGAGAGGTGTAATTTGTGGGCAGAGGGAAAACACTTGCAAGCTCATGCAGTTATCTTGCATCACGTTTAGAACTATTGGGGATTTTGTATGCAAGATGTGGATGTCTGTGTGTGTGCATGATATCTGGGATGACGCATGGATGCATGCTTGCATGGATGGACAGATGGATGGATGGACGGATGGATGGATGGAGAGTCATGGAACAAGCTGAGAGGTTTCCAGACGACATGTTCTGACAGTCCCACCTGCTTCCTATTAATTATATTCAACAACAGAAACACACGTTGCCCTGTAGTGTGTAGGTTGTCCTCTCTTTGTGACATAGCTTAGCATACGTGTCATCTTCTGCTCAGCCCTCCCCACCTGGGCCTATCTCTCTGTTTCCAGTTACCCCCAACACCCCCCCCCCCCCCTTCCCTGCTATATCCAAAGTTTTGTACAAATGTTTTAAAGTGAATAATTCCCTTTTTATTTTATAATCGTAAATGTTATGTTTTTATAAATATTATTTATTATACAATGTATATATCTGTATGACTGAACTAAGATTATATATTTGAAGAACAAAACGTGTCTCATGTTTCTTGCTGCTTTGCCAGAGGTGCACACACACGAAGAGCTGCATAAATACACTCCTTGCTCTAGGAAGCAATGTGTTATTAAAGGTAGGGTAAGTGATTTCTGGCTAACATCACATCTGCTGATATTTGAGCAAAACATCAAAGCGCTAAGAAAAAAAAACTGCTCCATCATGACCGCTCCGAGGACAACAACCCCGCCACCACAGTTCACGTGCATATCCACAAGCACAACCCCTCCCCCCGTCAGTGACTGGCTGGAGACTGTTTGTCTCCATGGAGACAGGCTGGAGTATGAAGACTGAGTACTCACAAGGTGGACAGCGAACAAAAGGTGGGGAGATGCTCTCTGAATGTGACGAAAAATCACCAAAGAATCACCTACCCTACCTTTAAAGTGGTGATCCTCATTAACACATCAAAAATTGTATTCTTCACTCAAACAACTTTACATTTTCATGTTGAAATATCAGTTTCAGTTTCTTTTGAAGGAATATTTGATAGCTTTTAGGAAGTGTCATCCAGCTCTTGAGGTTCCCCATCCCTCCCGTCCTGGTCGTCTCTTTACAAGATAAGATAAGATAAGATATTCCTTTATTTGTCCCACAATGGGAAAATTTACATAATTACAGCAGCAAGTGGAAATAGCAATAAAAAAGAAAATGGACAACAATAAAATAAGATAAAAACAATAATAAAACAAACAATAACCACAATTGAGAATATATATAATAAATAATAACTCTGACTTTATTTACAGGGGATATGTTGGTAGTGATTACTATACCAGAGATAGTTATTGCACGTCAATGAATATGTATATTGCACACAATAGAAATGAGTCACTTTGTCCAGGTTCAGGGTATATGGGATGCTGTGTGTGTGTAGTCAATAACTAGTCACACATCTCACAAAATCCAGGATTCGCTCTGTACTGTATTGGTATGAGTGGATAATAATATTTTAATTCTGGACATATAAACAATGTTTTTTTTTTCAGAGGATTTAATCATCGGTGTGACTGTAATCTGACCTGCTTGTGGTAACATCTGACAACAGTGGCACCGGTTGAGGGTCGTGATTAGACTTCTGTCGACAAGAGTCATTTTTTTCTGTCATAGATGGGATGCTGGCGCTAAACAGCTGAGATGACATACAGACGACATGATTTCCCATCATTTCTATACTCGAGAAGCGCTTTGTTCGTAAACGTTTGTGAGTAGTGCAATCTGTACACAGCTTCCTGAGTACGACTTTCAGAGCGGGCGGGTTGCTGTGATGTTCACCCTTCAACACCTGCTGGGAGTCTTGAGGTCGTTGCCGTATTCTCACTGTGTGATTGATTGACAGCGTGACGTGAAACCGGTTGGAGATGAAGAAGCTGGGTTGCTCTGATTTGGCTCTGTGATGTCACAGTACCCTACAAGTCTGAAAAAGTCAGAGTAAGAGAAACTTTCAGACGCAGACCGCCACAAATAAAAGCTGTTTAACATGTGCAGTCGTCACCTGCAACATTACGGAGTATTTTCACACATAACAGAGAACAGCAACATGACTACAGGTGAGAGAACAGCAACATGACTACAGGTGAGAGAACAGCAACATGACTACAGGTGAGAGAACAGCAACATGACTACAGGTGAGACAGTATCATGTATATGGCTTTGGACACTTGACACAAAAACTGCCAATATAAATATGTTTGTAACTTAAATCATCCAAATAAATTAGTTTTGTTGTCTAAAACATTCATGCACAACATGCAGGATAAAAGGAAAAAGTCAAAAGGCAAGAAGAGGTCATTCATTTCCAGGAATTTTCTTTTCTTTCTGATCTACATGTCAGCACTTTGTGATTGTCTGTGAGCCTCGCCAGTCTCTGATTTTTCAGTACGGTGAGTTGAAACCTTCTCTGAACTACAAGTCAATAAGTAATAAGTAAATATATATAAAAACAGAAAATGCAGTGTTGTTGCAGTGAAAGTGTTCTTCATGGCTGCTGTGGTGGATTGCATCAGATTTCACAGGTTTCATATGAAAACATTAAAGTCAACTTTCAAGTCAACCAAACAAAATGTGTCATTTTCCTAAAAAAGAATAAATTATGCAAAGTTTCAGGTATCTGCAAAGAAAAGCAACACTCTCTGGTTAAAAGAAAGGTGAATTAAAAACCAAAATACAGTAAAAGGATTAATTCCTCTCTTCGTTGTGAAATTTTGTTAAGATCTTTGACAGTCTTGTTTCAGAGAAGAAAAATCTTACATATATGAAAGAGTTAGATTATTACCACATAAAAGCAACTTTCTTGAAAACAAAACACAAACTATAAAACTACGGAGGAGACTTTAACAACAAAGACTCAGTGCAAATATTCATTTGAATACCAGAAAGCATTGTGGAGGAGCTGTTTCCAGAATTTTAAGCCAAACTTAATCAATATCTACAGCAAATAAAATAATATGAAATATAATCTTTGGATTTTGCTAAATCCTCTTGTGCAATGGGAGGGAACGACGTAAAGAAGAACGTACAGTCAGTGGATCAATGCTGGGCTTTTGTTCTAAGATGAGTCAATTACAGATACATCTGGCTCATCACACCGCTGCAGACTAATATGACAGTACGACCACATCCAACAGAACCTGGCTCCAACAGAACCAGCCCCCTCCTCTGCACCACAGCTCTGCCGTCTCTACTGAAACATCACTGTTGTATCAGTGTGGATGATCCTGCCTGATAGTTGATGCTGCAAACAGTCTCTAGTGCACCAAATTAGATACATGCAGCTGTGCAACTATTATCACATGTGTGTGCAGTGAGGACTTGTCTTTTTACAGTTTTTTTTTTTAAATCAAGATTTAGCCATCAACTTCAGCTACATGGGAGCAACCGTTAATCACATGGTGATACAATCACAAAAAGAAAGATCACAAATGCAATGATCAAAGGTTATCATTCATATTTTTTAATTACTGTTAATCACAGGTATAAAAAAAAGAAGAAGAAAGAAAAGGGGAGCAGGTATTGCAGCTTGACACCTGCCACATTCAGCAACTGAAACCACAGTTTGCTGGACTGCAGGAAACGTTCAGCTGACGTTTTACCTTTAAGTCTGAATGTTTGGCATCTAGGATTTCTGATTTCAGAGCTCAATTAACTTTTCTTGATTTTGAAGAAGTTTCAAACTTCAAAACATGACACGTGATAAAGTAACACCCCCTGGGGGGGAAAAAAACAAACATACAGAACAATATCTAAAATAAAGAGGTAACTGGAAACATATTTGACCGTATACCCCAACCTCTCTCCCTTTAGTTTCTCACACAACAGTAACTTCCCTTTGAGTCATGCACGGATCAGCCAGAACATTAAAACCACTGATACAGGAGGAGATGCTGATCTGCTCATCACAGCGGGTCGACACGAACCCACCACAGCAACCCCTCTGCTGCAAAAAAAAAAAAACTTAAACTGGAGCCTGTCTGGGACGTAGTCAACTCAACAGCTGGGATGAGCTCCACCAGATGTTGGATGGATGGATCGCAACTAGAGATGCACCAGCTGATCACCAGGTGATCGGACCCAGTTGATCCTCATCCGTCCGGCCGCTGTTCGGGTCGAGGCCTTCGTTTCCTGGTCAATGCATTTACTAAACGTGTCGTGGTTTAAGCTTACTGGTGCATCTCTAGCTCCAGAGATGCATCTGTGGAACGTTCCATCCTCAAAGGCTCCAGAGGATCTATGAGAGAGTCCGAGCGGTTCTGGTGCTGCAGATGCAGCCTGTTGGACCAGAGGCTGAAGTGTCCAGGCGGATCAGTGCATGATGCTTCGCTTATTAACGTACAATACTACAGAGCTGTTTTTGTGTACAGTACAATTAATTTATTCATAAAATAAAAAGGCCAGACAAAAGCAAGTGCACATTTACACAGTGTCATGTCACAGAATAATCAAATTACACATCTGTTCATACAAATAAAGTCATAATTAGTGTTTGTGCAGGCGCGCCTCCTCGCAACAAAACTGCATCCTTTGCCTGAACTCTTTCAGATTTTCCCAACGGAGCGCCGGAAACATCAGAGAGAGATTGAAGCCGTAGTCCCGTAACACACAAACATACCAAAGAAAAACACGCTGGCTCTTATTTTACATGTTCACATAGTTCTGAAAGGGGGGGGGGCTGCCTGGTTGGCGTCTGCCGCATACAGCGGCGCTGCAGAGAGGCAGGCGGAGCTCTGGGGATGGAGGGATGGAAACTCTCTCTTTTCTCTCCCTCCTTCAAGCCTCTTTCAGACTTCTGTTCCTCAGCAACTGAGTGAAGAAGAGACAAATAAAAGTGAGAAGAGACAGGCAGGCAAAGGAGGCGTGCTGCCACAAGAGAGCACCTGTCTAGTCAGCCTATTTTTAGATGCGCTATGCACTAACTATACCATAAAGCCTTTGAAGCTGCCATGAGAAGGGAAGCTCCTGCAGCAACTTGGAAAACTTCTGTTTGTTTTGTTGTCCCCCCCCTCGCCCTGCACAGCCAGCCCTCATGGGGTGTATTTGAAGAAGCACGATTAGGAAGTTTCTGGAAGTTTATGGGCCTCTGAACATGTTAGGATGTTTGCAGAGAACAACTCATATACAGCACAATGATTCAGGAAGTGTGGCCGTTCACTTCCTGATGACTTTTTCAGTTTAATACCAATTCTGCTGATGCAACTGTGAATAAAAATAAAAATATTCTTTAAATGTTTGTACGCTTTCAGTACAAACACACCTCTAGAGGTCTTAGTTTGCAGATTTAACACAATTTAATCAGTCTTCCGTATTAGTGCCGAGCTCCTTGGTTTTAAGAGACAGTTCAGAAATAGCTGCAGAGATCTGCGTTTCTCACACTGTCTTGTAAAAATAATGAAAAATACAAATATCCTCTCTACTTCAATTACAACCCTAGTTCCAAAAGAGTTGGGACGCTGCAAAAAAAGGCAAAATAAAAAACAAAACGCAGTGATTTGCAAATCTCAGTCAAATATAAATAAGATATCAGATGTTGAAACATATTTTTGACCATTTCACAGTAAATGTATATCAAATATGAGGTTATTTTGACTTTGATCAGCCATTCTGGTGAGAAAGAGCAGCAACAACAGTGAGGTAAAACCCCGAAGTCTCTACAGAGGAGGAATGTTTCAACTACAGTAATCCCCCACACTTCGCAGTCTCAGTACGTCGCGGAAGTTTTAAAAATATTCCAGAGAAAAAAAATATTCGAGAAAAAAATTCAAACGAAGTGCGCGAGGCTGAAGCGAAACCCATCACATCAATAACAAGTCTCGGGAAGCAACAAGAGCTGACAGGGGAGGCCCCATGAACGATTATGGAGGCCTGTGATTGGCTGCTATGACGGTCATTACTGTGCCGTCGGTTGTCTGTAGCTGATTGGCTGACACACTTCTCCACATCTCCATCTCTTGCTCTCGTCAACGTGAGTGTACTTTCCGTAGATTTTGCGTACACACGTACATGTATACTGTATGTACATATACATGTTGTCGTGGAAAATTTGAATACAGAATGCTAAGTATAACAAAGAACTCAGATGAAAGAGTGTCCTGGTAGAATTTGAATATAGAATGCTACTGTCTAGGTGTCAAAGCTCCCTTTTCAATCAACATTTCCAGACGGAAGTTGCTAACACCTTTATCAGTGTATTGTGACAACTTTCCCAGAGAGGAAGACTGTCTCCACACTACCGAAATGTTGATCAACCAGTCCTGCCTTTGATCAACAAAGACTTCCTTGTGTAAGAGATGTAAATTGCCTTTTGTTCTATCAGACTACTATATAAGGGATGTAAATGTGGATTACGGCGGGCACAATCATCCAGCCTGCAGGCCGCATGACTGTGTTCCCGCTGTGCGCTCAGCTGAAATAAACCTGGTTAAAAGTTTGAGCTCTGCTGTTGCATTTTGTTAAGGATCTATAATTTTAATTTGTGCAATTAATAAAATTGCCACAACACATGTACATGTACATCGTAGTTTTCACCATTCGTGTGGCGGTCATAGTCCCCATTAACCGCGAAGTGTAGGGGATTACTGTATAACTTGTCACATCACCTTAAGAGTTAATATTAACATGGAGAGTTTACTGTGTTGGTACATGTCAAATATACAGACGTTTCATTGGAGACACTGAAAAGACCACTTATTGATCAATCTATGTTACAAAGAACTTGTAACTTATGAGGGATTTATTGCCCTTAATACATTATATTTGACTTCACGATCTGTTTTCCATTAACTGTATGAGAGAAGACGCTGCAGCTGCAGGAAAGCTGGTACAGGACGGTTATTTAGATCATTATTATTCTATCTGTGCTGTGGGATTCCTCTGAAAAGAACATCTGATCCAAAATAAAGACTCTCGGCTGCGTCGTCTGTCCATCTGTTCATGTGACTGCAGCGGTTCACAGTTGTGCCGCTCTGAAAACCATAAGCAAAGAGCTACTGCGACCTGAACTCCTGAAAAGTTGGGATGTTTTCTGAATTTAAATAAAATTAATACTAAAAGATTTTCAAACCACATGAGCAAATATTTTATCCACAGCAGAATATAGAGAACATTTTATGCACAAAATGAGCTAATTTAGTGGATAAAAGTGTACATTTTCAGGTTGTAGCTCCAAAGGTTTCTTCAGCTAACTGGTGAGGTAAAGCATGATGGCGGTCAGTCAGTCAGGCGCCGACATGTCCTGCTGCTGTCGGACCGTCTTGATGACCAGGGTTTGTAAAAACTATCAGTATTCTTCCACGTTTTAATGAGCCTCGTTTATTTCTACGCTGCGGTTAGACTTGCTTGAACTTAATTTGGGGCAGAAAACTGTTCAGGTCACCACCCTTCAACTTTTCCAGGGAAATGAGGAGAAAACCTTTCAGCTTCCTGTAAACTCTGCAGTCTCACCGTTGAAAGATGCCTCTTGTTCACCGTGCGGCTCCGCTCAGTTTAGATTGCAGCAAACGTCTGAGAACCCAGTCTGAAGAAAAACAAAAGACAAGATGGATATTCATGCAATAATCAAGATGTGAACATTTGTGTCTCTGACTAGCTTTTCTCTTTCCTGGCTGCTTTTTCAAATGAGGCTGATGAGGGTGACAGATATGTGAACAAGGTGGGTGTATAGAAAGAGAATTACCGTCCTTCATCCTTCAGGAGACTCAGGAACTTGCTAACTCTGTAGTCTGGATCCATCTAAAGACAGACGAGACACATGGCTGTTTAGCACTGACACACAACAGAAAATAACTTCAGATCACATGTGGACCTGCCTGGAGCTTCAAGGACTTGGAGGGGAGTACGAAACTGCGAGAGGAAGAGCGATGAAGGACCCGTGAGGAGTGTGAGCGTGTGTGCGTGAGTGTGTGCCAGGCTGTGTGGCTGTTTGCAGCATGTCTCGGCAAACACGAAGGCGCGGAGTCGGGGGGTGAGCTGCGTTTGTGCATACCACTGCAATTACACAGCATCCCACCTCAACAACCAGGCTGCTCACATCATCATCATCATCATCATCATCATGAGATCTGCTGCAGCTCAGCTGGGTCCCCGCTGGTGTCGCAGTACCTGCTGCAACAGCGCTACCTGTTCGGTAAATGAGCCGATGACAAAAAGGCATCAGAGCTCATTAGGACAGTTGCTCTGGAAGCTTCAGAGAGAAAACTCCTCTTAGGAGCACAAGAGCGAAGCTTTTTAAACTTTTTCCCGAGTCAAGCTCTAACAGATCTGCCAGTAAAACTTGAAAAAACTTTTTATTTGTCAGAGGAAGCTCCATTTACTGAGGAATGTTGTAACGCATAACCGTGTAGCTGTGAGATCTGCGATAAAAAGAAGAGGGGGGGGAAACAGTGACCTCAACTCAAGTTACATCAGTCATGCTGCAACATGCTCCTTCAGATTTAAGACAACACATCTGGTGACAAACTCCTAACGCTCCACTGGAACCACCACAACCAGAGGATTCACCCTTTCAGCTTTGTTCAGCTTCACAGCTGAGCAACAGCGAGCTGCAGCTGCAGAGACGACCACAGAGGGAAGCTGAACAGCGTCAGACGGGACAGCCGTCCAAGCTAAACCCATCCAGAGGTGTTCAGAGACAGTCCTGCCACATCTGGAGTCATGTGTTCCTGCATTAGCACAGAACTGAGTCAAAACAAGGTGCCTCATCTGGACCAACAGTAACCGCTACTATCAGACGCAGGCATATTTAAGGAAGCATTTAGATCCCTTTAGCAGATTTTAGCTCCTCCACCTGCCTCCTCGTGTTCTGGACAGACCTGCTACTTCCCTTCCTGTCCCCTCACTCCATCCATTCCTCCATCCATCACTCCATTGATACTAGGAACGGGTCTGAGCTGCAGTTCACAGTGAAGCTACAGAGAAGAGGAGGAGGTGGGCGGCAGCTGCACAAACCAGCAACACAATGATGGGCTGAGGAGTTGTTTTTTTGTTTTACACCCATAATCAGGGGTGTCAACGGGAAATTGGAAAAACAGGGGTGTCAACAGGAAATTGGAAAAAACTCTGAAGCGGGGGGGGGGGGGGGGGGGGGGGGGGGGGGGGGGGGGGGCTCGAGAAAATTTTGAGCACTCTCGAAGTGCTGCTTTAGGAAGCATATAGAGGTTAGATATCAAAAATAAATGTAGTTGTGAAACAAATAAGTTGCCTATTAAAGGCAAAAATTCAGAATGACTAGTGATTCAGTCACTGGTGAACTTCAACAGTAAAACATCACTGACAAGATACATGGATCCAAAACTTTAGTAAGCAGTTATAGAAAATAGCATGTTAAATTCAACATGTCTTTTTGATGCCTGTAACTCTGAACATTAGCTTTTCTAAATTTTTTTTTTTTTTAATCACAAAAAGCTCTAAACACTGAATAACTAATACTTCAGGCATGAAAATCCCTCACCTTTCGGCAAAATTTGCCGTTTTGAAGTCAAAAAGGGAGACTTATGTGAATCGTGTAGATCCAAGGAGTTTTCTATTTGAGAGGGGGGGGTCGGAGTCCGGAGATTTTTTTTTTAAAATTTAATTATCATATAATTGCCCTAATATGTAAACTGAGCACTTCAGAAATCAGCAATTTAAATGTACTTGGAGGTGACATTGCTAAGCGGGACGAGAAGCAGGACCTAGTGCTGTCCACGCAGACGAGTTTACGTTTCCTACATTTACCAGTGGTGAGAAGCGCTGTATATTTCATCCGCGTTGTCTAACAATAAATAAGTACAATAAGAAATAAACATCTCTCCAGTGAATTTAAAACTAATAATCATCCATCCAAACAAGAAAGGGAGAAGTAATATCAGAAAATATGTGCTTCGGGCTTACTTTGACGGTTGATTTGGCTGTGATAGCGGCTGGATCGTCAACGGGCTCAGTGCGCATGCCCTGGTCTCAATCAACCAATCGCAATCGAGAATTCACGTCACGTTCATGGAGGGTATCCCCCCCCCCCGAAAATATTGAACCGGATTTGCACGTAACTCAAAAATGACCCCCAGGATGGAAAAAAACTCGGAAATCCGCGAATAATAAGGTGTTTCTTTCTGAATTAGAAAGTAACTACTGTAGAAGAACGTTAGAATAACACCTTCACTCTGTGATTACGGGAAGAATGAGTTTGGGTTGTTTGAAAGCAGTAACAACAAATCTTGTTGTAAAAATCTTAATTTTTTCTTTTACTTACATAGTTTATGATCTTAATCACATTTGTTTAAGTATTCTTTAACATTGAAGGTGTGCGTTTCTTGAATTGTGGGCAAAAGAGATGATGGAGGAGAGGATGAGTGGATGGCTGAGTGTGTCACTACAAAGCCATTAACCACATTCTCGTACATTTTTGGGGATTTTTTTTTGCTTATTACATGAGGTTTTAAGAGGCTGACGATGGAAACCAAAATGCTAAACTCAAGGCTCATAACTGCATCTTGGTCTCCCTGACTGGGAGACACAGTTGACCGTGTGGGAAGGAAGGTACACCGTCTGTAGACCAGATCCACCCTCACTGCTCCAGCTGATCACATCTACTTCATTAAACAATCATTATTTGGTGTCAGCGGATGCTTTGACAGTCTGAAGGTCTGCAGGATTCAAGACTGTGTGAACACAATGCCAAGGAGGAAAGACACCAGCAACCTTCGAGAAGCTACTTCTCTCCCCGTCAATCTTGAAATCAGGGAGGGGCTGCAAGGCCACTTTCAAACTATTTGCGTTATATTTGGTGAAATACCAAACACACCATACCAACTATCAAACACGGAGGTGGAGGGGTGATGATTTGGGCTTGTTTTAGAGCCAGAGGACCAGTCACTGTACGTCAAAGCTTTCTAGAGTCAAGAGTGACGCCACCTGTCTGAAAACTAAAGTCTGGCCTGAACTGTATTGCGCAACCAGTAAACCCATAGCAGAATGGTTGAAAAAGTCAAACTCCAGACCTCAGTCTGACTGAAACGCTGTGGTAAAACTGGATGATTTCTGTGGATAAATGAATGGAGGCCAACCTCAAAGACCAAAGCTGGAAAGAAACTCCCTACTCTCACAACAACATAAGAGTAAAAATGTTTTACACTAAACTGTTTTTATAGCTGCTACAGGTGACGCCGTGCATTTTTAGTCAGTTTTTCTTAACTAATAAAAATATATATTTTTTTGTCCTACTCAGTACTAGATATATTTTTTTCTTTTTTTGAATTATGGTATGTCTTGATACATATTTGCTTTTTCACATGACTGAGTTTTGTACCTGGTCTTTGATGGGTTAATGATATTACTGATCCTGGTTAAAGCTAAAACTGTGTGATACATAACAGTCTTTATATGGAATATTCATTTGGCAGAACCCAGTGAAACATAAAAACTGAAACTGCCACCAGTCCTAATCCCTCATCTCCCCAGAAACACAGCCAATGACTGAGAATCGGTCTCCAAGTTTTAAAGATTTCACAGTAAGTGGATCTTCTTAGTGTTTTGACAGGATCAATGCTTCTGTTTTCTTTGAAACTAAATCGTTTTTTGGAGGAGGGCAAACAGAAATAACGAGACTATTTTCAACAAAGGCTCCCAGACACGCATACAGACAAATATAACTTCAAGCCAAACCACTAAATCCCTATAATGCAGGAAACCTCGAGTCGCTGAGTTTACCTACCATACCTTTAAACCTAAATACAACTAATGCGTTGGAGCCAAGAATCTCCAGGGACTTGTCTTTGCTTTCATTTTTGTTTCCACAGTTGGATGGATCGACGTTTTTGACCATGTTAGTCTCGAGGATGACTGATCTTTCTTCATTATGTCCTGAAGTGAAGCCATGCATGCAGTGAGGAAGACGGGTCCGTCTAACGGGTAGCCCCTCTGATTCAGAACATGTGAGATGTAACTAGGAGAGCTCTGCAGAACACGGTTTCACAACAATGAACTGCACTCGATCCCATCAGCCTGGAGAGCGGCTTTAAACTGGAGATGTACTGGATCGCGCCGCTCGACAAATCATCAGCAAAGACACACAGTTTTTCATTCCAGCGAGCAGTTGACAGATTTTTGTGCCTGACGCACCAATTCTGTTGACGGCTCAGAATGTCGGCCAGATGTTGAGGAAGACGTGGGACAAGCTGCTCTAGCTCAGACCACACGAGCAGTTAGACATTAGTGTTTTCAATTTAAAACAAAAAAAAAAGAAAAAAAAGCAGGTGAGTAATGCTCTCTTGCTCTTTAAAATCCACCTAAAACTGATCCCCTCATGCCATTTCCTCTGATGCATTTCTAGACCCTCGCCTGGTTCATTATGACCTTCTTGGCAGAGTTAACATCCGCTACAGCTCTGCCAGTCTCTGCACATCCCACAACTGTAATGTTTCCATTTAGGGAGCACTTTTTTCTCCTCCTTACAAGTCAACAGCAACGTTGATCAGGAGCAACACTTTAAGCAGGAAAACTCCTGAGCATGAATATTCCTACTTATATGTCATATTATACAGATTATATATGTGGTTGTGGATGCGCGGTGTAGGGAGGAGCTAAACCCTCAATTCTAGGGAGATAGCAGGAGTAAGAGTAAAACCACTGCTACAGGAAGAAGCAGTGATGACCAAAATCATTAAACTCTGTTTTGTTGGACTCATCCACATCTGGAAAAAACTGTTGTTTAAAATTTAATAATGTCACCATCATGTTGACGCTGTTCGAGATAACAGAAACAAAGACTTTAACTCTTACTCTTACCTGAGCAGCCATTTCAATCAGCATGAGCAACTTTTTTATGCCAATCCACAAGCTTTGTCCCTTGACAGCTTGAGCGATGGTGGCTCGTTCTTTCTCCTGGAAGGAGCCCAGCAGCTGCGGGGAGCAGAGAAAAAGAACGACAAATGTGTGACATGAACATTAAGGTGAACAAACAATGTTCCTTAAAGAAAGATCAGAAGGGGTTTGCATGTTTCTCCTTCTAGTTTGCACATAAAATGATTCTGATAATCTTGGACCTTGGCTGCAGACCTGCACTATGTCAAACTTTACTGAAACCTTACAAAGAAAAAGAGGCCTCGTTTTAAATTCATCGAGAGGGGGAATCTGCATCTCTGAGCTCGAAGGCGTTACAGATGGATCATCACACAGTGGGAGCGTGGCAGGCGTCAGATGAACCAGTGCTCCAGATTCTGGAAGAGCGTTGCGTGCTCTGGAGCAAAGGACCATCAAGAGCATGCTTCTAAACTCTGAACTCCGAATGCTTCAGCAGATCAAGACATTTTGGACAATTCCATGATCCCAACTTTGTGGGACCAGTTTGGAGCTGGTCCCTTCCTCTTCAACATGACTGTGCACCAGTGGACAAAGCAAGGTCCATAAAAACATGGATGGAAGAGTCTGGTGGATGAACTTGACTGGCCTGCACAGAGTCCTGACCTCAACCTGATAGAAGACCTTTGGGATGAATTAGAGCAGAGACTGAGAACCAGACCTTCTGGTCCAACATCAGTGTTTGACCTTACAAATGTTCTTCTGGAAGAATGGACAAAAATCCCCATAAACACACTTCTAAACCTGGTGGACAGCCTTCCCAGAAGAGTTGAAGCTGTTCTAGCTGCAAAGATGGAGCCACGTCATATTGATGAGGAATGAGATGAACTAAAGCTCATATGTGAGTCAAGACAGGTGAGACAATACTTTTGGCAATATAGTGTATATTAACCTATGATATTATGTTAAAGAAGCACAGCATGCAGTAATGGATTCTCCCAAATTAAATAAATCTCACTGCTGTGTGTATTTAGCATTTAAGTGTTGTGTGGATCACTGCACTTTACCTCCAGAGCCTCAACAAGCTGCTCTCCCCTTGAGATGTTGGGAATGTGGATGGTGGTGCTGAACGCATCTAACATCTCCATCTCTTGAAGGACGTCTTTACGACTTGTGGTGCCGATGATCAACAGCTTACGACTCTGAAAGAGAGCAGGTCTCATTTCATTCATTTGCTGGTTAGTTCTCCAAGCGGAGAAACTGACAACGGAGGAGAAAAAGATACTCTGTAAAGTCGAGATACTAAATAACAGTATGTATAATAATCATAATTGGGTAGAGGATGGGGATTCCCCATCAACAGTGTGTTACATCATTATCATCATTTGTTTACTGTGCAAGACACGCCTACAAAACTGGTAGAAAGGTTCCCTGTGTGAATAACGTCCCTCAGCGTTGATCGCTCAGATTGATCATTGGATCATGGGCTGCTGGGCCTTTCAACATTACAGAACCGTTCTTGTACTTTCCCCTCACATCTCTGTCTTGACACATTCCCGTCTCAGATGATCGCCTCGCTGTCGTGCGTGTGTTCACCCTGACATCATCTGTCATAGCTCATCCAGACAGGTGTGTAATTTTCTTGATTACATCCAATGAACTACGTTAGTCACAGGATGACTGCAGTAAAGTTACTAACAAGTGGTTGAAGGACCACTGGGAAACGGCGTGCGTCATAGGACACCTGCTAGTATCAAAAAAGCAGGGCCTGAATACTTCATCATAGCACTGTAATGAAGACAGAACACGTCTGCAGAGACGTAACATGTGATCCCAGTAGGGATGCATGATAACTTTCAGCTCCTAAAGGCCGATACCAATAACTGATAACACACACATATACCTAAGATCATTACATCAATACTATGAACAAAATCAAAAATAGTTTTGACTTTTTAAATTAACAGATATTTAATTTTTCCAATGAAAAACTATTGGAAAGCCTCTAATATTTTCGTAAAGCTATCAAACAAACCTATTTGATATCCCACATTTACTTAAATAAGGTTCATTACTGACTGATATAAAAAATAAAGGCTCCTTGAACTGATGGAAATACATGCATCAGAATAACAAAATGAAAAGGATTAACATTTAAAGGATTTTGGCTTGTGGTTTCATTTAAATTAATACCTTTAATTAAAGTAAATGAGGTTCAGTAGTTTTTATTTTTTAATATCATGGAAGCTTTAGATGAGAGAGATGAGGGAGAGGAGAGGGAGGGGTAGACTGCTGCTGGCTTGAGCACGTTAGCATTAGCTCGCATTAGCGCAAATTTAAAAACTCCATGGAAGCGATTGTTATGTTGTAGGTGACCGATCTGGTTTTAAGTATTAAAGCTTGTGCCTTACCTCCTCGTAGAATTCGCTCGGAGGATTCATCACAAATAACCACCAAACTATCTTCTTCTGAAACTTCAACGAAGTTCCACGCTGCCATGTTTGTTGTGATCAGCACGCTGTGCTGCTGGCTGCAGTCAAGGTGTAACGTAAATTCCCCCGTTCCTTCGTTTGCTAGTCATTCTTTCAGCCTTTTCTATTTTTTTCTTTTTTTATGTGTAACATGTGGGAGAATACTGCGAATATCAATTCAAGTCAGCAACTACCAAAATTATGACCAAGTTAACAAGTTGTTTTCTGGCATGAGGGAGTATTCTTGATTTTCCTTATTGAGTATTCGTTTTTCTGATTATGCCGACGTCACTTGAACATAACATTCACTGCTGGTCATTCAAGGCTCAGAGAGAGCGAGGCACTGCTGTGAAAAAAAATATATATGTTATAGGGGCTATTCGTCGTGATATCGGAGTTATCGGGATGACGTCATAATTTCCTGTTATCGGCCTGATAGTTATCGTGCATCCCTAGATCCCAGCCCATGTCGTATGATTTGAGCTGTTTGCTTATGAATTGAGACAGGAAAGCTCCTTGCAATGGCTTCCTGTTCAGCATCATCTTGCGTTTTCTGCCTCACTTTACGCCGTGCTCCATTTGGTTGGTTTTGTAGATTGTGAGAATCTCAAAATGTTGCTCATAATCGCCAGATTTTGGACCGTCTCTGGCGGAGACTGACATTGTACATGGGCTTTAAGCCATAACAAAAGATTAAGGACCAGAAAATAACGACATAAAGGAGTGGAGACAAAAAAAATAAGAGCATAATAGAGCAGAAAACAACAGAAGACAACAGCAGAGGGGACAAACATGAGCAGAGAAGAAAGAAGAGAAGCAAAAGAACTGCAGCTCCACTAAGCCGGTGAGTTGGAGGACAACCAGGAGAGGACGACGAAGGACGAGAGGCAGAGGAGTTGTGAGTAGACAGGGGGATTATGGCTGCTGGCTGAACCCCCATGGCGTGGGGGGTTGTGATGCTGCATGCAGATGAGGTGCCACACAGGCAGCAGTGCTGCCAGGTCCTGGCTCTCTCACAGAGCCCATTCTCCTCCGTGTCCCCCTGGCCTCCCCTGGCCCCAGGCACCCCGCTGGGCCCAGCGCTTTACAACCCCGGAGGAGCACTGCAGCCAGGCATTCAACACCAGGCCCTGCGCCACTTCTCATGCACATGCAGCCATATAGTGCTATAGCCGCATTCACAAACCCACCAACAACAGACACACACACACTACAAGCAAAGAAACTATGAGAAATGGGTCTCTACCGCCACCATTCACACCGAGTACAACGGGCCTGGACCAGAACGCTTACTAATAACCATACACTCACACAGTCATCCACACATGCCAACTGCAGCCAAGGACCTCTAACAATTCCTCGCAAAAACTTTGCGTTGGCATCGATAAGATCTGCTGCCCTCTTTCCGCCACCGAGGGACCAACGACGCCACAGTGAGCCAGGAATAAAGATCGCCGCAAAGCATTTGTTACCTTTGGAGGCGGTTTCTTCAGGAGCACCAGCAGAGCCTGCAGCACCAGGTTGGAGAAGCGGGGACCAATCGGAACGTAGTCTGATAGCACACAGAATTATCGTCACACGTATGACCCATAAATTCACGCACAGCTTCACAGAAATGTGTTCTGACGTCTAAGATTCATTCATCTCAGGAGATGCCACTTCTAGCAGCTCTGTTGTGTCGTGGCAGCCCGAGGTCTCACCCAACAGCCGCTCGATGTCGTCGACGACCACACAGCTCAGCTGGGATTTGTAGGCATCTTCAAAGATCTACCAAAAGAAAGCAAAATGCACAACCAGTCAAGGATCAGAGGAAAAGTTAGCTCCAGTAATTTTGATTTAAATATGCAGTCTTTTAAACTGAATACTTCCAGATTTAATATCACCGTTAAATTTTCGTTTTTCAGCTACTTCAGCTACTGTATCAGATACCAAATCAAATATTCCATTTAACTGGTACTGGAAACTTTCCCATCTTCACCCCAATTTCTTTACCTGATAAATGTGGAGATGAACCGTTCTGTGTTTGAGGAACAAAACCGACCAGACTGTGAGTGTTACCTTTTTGATGGCTTGACACTTGGCAATCTCCGAGTGCCCAATCATCTTGTCGGGGGAGCAGATCTTGATAAAGGGGAACTGGGAATCTTCTGAAATCTTAGCAGCCAGTGCCGTTTTCCCACTGCTAGGTGGGCCTGAGGGCGAAAAGCAATGATGAGTTTGTGTCTGTCTTCATGTGTTTGTCTGCTTGCATCACTGAGCCCTACCTTCTAGAAGCACAGAGACCAGCGGTGTGCGGTCGCTGTTCTTTGTCTGCTGCACCAGCAGCTCCCCATCCTCCAGGACCGCCGAAACCGGGTCGCCCCATCGGATTATACCGTTCATGATGTAGCTGGTGTAGTCCTCCTGGTTGACTCCAAACGCCTGGAGGCGAAGCGGGAAACAACGTTTTTAGCTAGTGTGTGAGGTCAAGTGAGGAAGGAAGAAAAACGAGTGTCTACCGAAGTCTTGCAACACCTCCAGTTCCTTCAATTCAATTTTTAAATGACATTTACAAAATGTCTTGAAGGCTGCAACCTGCACTAATGATCCTGTAAAACCAGCCAGTCTCATCCTGCAAAAGAGCTCTGACCAGTTAAAACATCACAGATCACATCAGCTCACATCAAATTTATATCTGGGAGTCTGGAGGCCCAGTGAACACCTCATCTCAGCATCTATTTGAAGCCATCAGATGCAGGTCTCTAAACATAGTAAGGTATGTGGAAAGCATCCAGGTAACATCAATGTAAACGCTCATGATGCAGGTTTTCCAGCAGGAACCTGTGTGATAAGATGGGCAGTTTTACTCACTTTACCTGTCAGTAGTCAAGATAAAAGTCCTGAACAAAGTTGGGATACAAGTCTACAAGTACACATTGTTGCAAGAAAACCATAAACCGTCCTATAAACAGCTTGAACATTGTCTTATCCAAATATACAGGACCTTAAAAAACCACCCACTCACTACAGTAATTTCCTGTTTTGGTGATAAAGATGGATGATATTTCTAGATGAAAATTATTAGATGAAATTACTGAAAACTTGAATGTGCACAAGTATTCACCCCTCACTCAAAGCAAAACTGCTTCAGCACTTTCAAGGTGGCTGGGCTCCAGCCACGTTTAAGAGATGCCACAGATACTCAATCAGTCTGAGGTCTGACTCTAACTGGACCAGTCCAAGACAGTTACAGGCAAGCCTTTAGCCAGGTGGGGGTCCAGCTATCTTTAGGGAACCTTAATAAAAATAGATGGTCTAAAATATTAACTGGACAGCCTAAAATAGTTAAACTTGGGTAGTAGGGCTGGGTGTTATAACAATAGTGGAGTAATTCTAAACACTAATTGTAATAAGCAGCTGCCTATAAAGCCACGGTTGTGATATCTTTAACACCTGGCCTATGGAATGGTGTTTTATCTGCAAATGGTCTTTATAAGTTTGAAGCAAAGTTAAGCTATTTGAGTCAACCAAAAAAAAAAAAAAAGTAGACACCCTGTCCCCAAATCCTGGCAAAAACCATGTTTCCTTAAACCAGCTGTATGATTAGGATCACAGTCATGCTGAAAGATCCCAGTTTCAGTTCCCTGCGAGACTCCATCACTAAAGCATCATTAATATCTTCTTCAGCTGCTACACATTTTCTAAGCTATGCTGATTACCAACATTCCCGTGCTGCCTGCCATGCTGCCACTACCATGCCTCACTGTGGACCGTTGCTGTCAGGGTTTAGTGTTTGGTCGTGCTACATCCATGATGTGAAGATGATTTTCCTCATGATGGCTAAAACTTTCATCTTAGTCTAATAGGAATACGGTCTTCCACGTGGAAGATTGACTCAGATTCTTTCCTGTTTCTTTCCATGAAGTAATGGATTTATGGCCCAAGTTAATATTTCCCGGTCCGACTTTGTGAAATGCACAGTTCCAAGGGGTCCTGTGGACAGACTAACGTCTCTGCCATGGAGATTTATGGATCTTAGTTATCTCCAGGACAAGCGCCCTCTTTGCCTGATCTGTGACCTTTGGTGATCTGGTGTCAGGTTCTTTCTGTTTTTTGTTTTTTTTAATAGATTTTACTATGATGATTTTATCATTTAAACCTCCGTGTCCACAAACTTTACCCCAGCATGGATTCCTCCATGTAACTGCCAAGAAATAACTGAGGCTCACACTTTCAGGAAACACTTTTTTCCCCTCAGTGTGGAATTTAATAATATTAGAAATATTAAGTAACAGGAAGAGCGGAGGATTCTGGAGTTGTGGTACACTGAAAATACGGCTTTCATAGGAAAAGTCGGCATAAGAAAATCTTTTCTCACCACCGAGTTTGGTGCCAGATGTTTACAATGTGAGAAGTCTGATATATTTTGGAAACAAGTCTTGAGCTGTGTGCCTTCTTTGGTTGCACTCTGAGGATTTGTTGTTTGGGTGCTGTCTGAACGGTTGAGGTCACCAGTTATCAATTAAAAAATGTGGAGATAACAAAACGCTGTCATCTTCCCCATCTTTACCTCCAGCCAATTTCACACCGTGATGAAACTGCTGCATCTATTAAGTGAGGAGCACAAAGCTGCAACAACCAGTTTTAAAAGAGGTTCAGTCTGTGGTGGGGGGGGTGGAGCCTGGCTGACTCCACCCCCTAAAGCCAGCCAGGTATGAACAAATGTGTAAAGATAAATGTCATCATATTTTTGGGGGTTTTTTTCCCCACTAGTCTGAAAACACAGAGTAGGGGGGGTGGACATCCTCAACTGTTCATTTGATCCTCAGGTTAGTTTGGATATAAAAGCTGTGACTGTCACTTTAATCTTATGTATGCTGTAGCCTCATTTTCCTCTGCTTCAAAGCTTTTGACACAAATATGAGAGAAAGACAGAAAGCTGGACGGCGACGTACCGGTTTGATGTCATTGTTCAGCGAGGCCATGAAGTCGAGTCTGCAGACCTGCAGCTTCTCTGCCGTCTGAATGTCGACCTCCACCGTGTTGCTGGCCTACAACAGCACAAACACACAACAGATGCTCAGTTGCTCATCTCTCTAGGTGAACCCCGCGCCCCCGTTAGACAAACCTAGTCCATGAAATACTGAACATTTGGACTTAGCAGTGTTTCTAAAAACAATGCTCTCCCTCAGATCAGAAAGGTCAGACGGAGAGAAGGGAGGGGGATAAACGCTTAGAGGAGTGAAGCACAACGTCACGGCCATCAGACATGTGCACGGCCCTTGTCTGTCATTTATCATCACCCTCTAATATGGTCTGCTGCATGTGTATGTGTGTGTGTGTGTGTTGGGTAGGGAGGGGAGGCCAGAACACTTAACAGATGAGAAAGCTCACCTTATCTGTGTGTTCCACTGAGCCAGCGCACCTGATAAAACACTTAAGTGGGGGGGCACACACACATATCATACCCTCCTCACCTGGGTGGCTGGTTAAACTGGCATTAAAGCGGTACGTGCAATGCTCAACAGGTGTGTGGCTTAATATACTCTCACACTTTTGGTTTCACGGAAAAAAAGGGAAGGTTACGGTCATATTTTAGAGATGAAAAATGCACGCAATAATTCCCACCGAGGACACCGACCTTGATGTGTCTGTTCATGGCGGTGGACTGCGCGGCCCTGACCAGGCCCTCCAGCTCGGCGCCGCTGTAGTTTTTCGTCTCCACGGCCAGCTCTTTGACATTGACGTCGCCGGCCAGGAGGTTGTACTGACGCATCTTGGCCGTGTGAATGTTCAGGATCTGAACGCGACCCTTTTCATCCGGTAATCCTTGCAAAAGAGAGGAGAAGGCATCTTCAGTTTATTTAGTTCTGGTTGAACACTGGAAGGTCACAAGTGCACCAAGTCGAGTCTCTTCCAAGACTCTTCCGAGACTCGACTAGTCTGCAGATGTAGAAAAGCCTGCATCTGACGTCTCTGTGTTGTGGAACCTTGTGTTTTAGTTATCAAAAAAAAAAAAAAGAAAGAAAAAAATGATGACAAATGAAAGTCAGGGATTATTTTTCTTTCACCAACAACAGGATTATTACGCCAGCAGGACCAGAACAGAGACCTCCAAGTTAAACCTACAAGTAGCTTTTTTTGATCACACTGAAGCAGAATTTTAAATCCCAATTCAGAGGCCTATTTTTTCCTTTATTTTGTTGACAGGCTGCTGTAACTCCCAAGTGAACCACAGTTCACTGGTATGGAGAAAACCTCCTTTTATCTGATCAGGCTCGAGTGGTCTGGACTGAACCGAGGTCTGGACTTAGTTTGGGTCAGTCTCCAAAGTGCAGAAGGTCCACGGCAAACAAAGTCAGAGCAGATATAAGAGGTGGATAAAGTTGTCCGGTGTCAAATGTCAAAACCAATGCAGAACTGTCTGGAATAGAGCTGAACGATTTTATCGATTCTGCGATATATATCAATATTTTATTTCCCAGAGAGTATCGATTTTTCAGCCACGGGTATCGATATTCTAAGCTTCTTTAAAAGCTTGCAAGCAACAATTTGCACTGTTTAAATAAATCAAACTATTTTTCTCAACAAATCTTTTATTCATTTTGTCCAGCATTTGCAAGCTGCCTCTCAGCCATATAATGTCTAATTGATGCTTTCAGTTCAATTAATTCAAACAAAGTCATTGGAACACTCACAAGATGTCACCAAAATCACTTTGTCCCTTTAAAATGTTTTGGAAAATGATGTAAATGTATTGTAAGATGAATATCGATATATATCGTATCGTGAGCCAAATATCGTGTGGGTAACCAGTGGGTGATGGGTGATGGCTCTGTGGATGTGTCCATCTAATATACAGTCTATACTTTTCTGATAGTTTATCTAAACATGTGGGTTTTTTTTGTGTTTTTTTTTCTTTGCCAAGACAAATCGGAGAGCCTCGGCTCTATTTTCCCGTGGCACAGTCAAACAGATTTCTCCCAGCCAGTCCCAACATTTATCCCGTCTGGGGAAGGTTTGGTCCGATAAGACAGTAGGGAGGAGTGCCGTTAAGGGGGACCGTTCAGGCCATGTTCAAACTTCCAGCCTGAACTTGAGCATATCCAGATCATGTATGGATCGATTTGATGGTCTGAAACATTTCTCCAAACCTGCATCGTAGCATCGTGGCTGAGGACGCTGGTCGCTCTAATAGCCATCTGCAACGTGACAGAAACGACGACCACGTCTACCGGAGTGATAGATGTGACGGCGTCGGAGCACAAGAGCAGATTGTTCGCACTTGCAGGCGCTTGTGGTCATTAACTGTGGTTTTTGACTTGGCGGACGGTTGGCATGGCAACAACGACAACAGTGTGTGGAAATATGCTAAAAGCAAACGGCGCGTAGTGGCCTCCTCTGTCGCTTCCTTGTAACTTGTAGAAAATTAGCACTGTGGCTCCACATAACCATATGAACCAGCAGCAGAGCCAGCTCAGCACCCTGCATTTAGCAAACCACTTCAAGCGACTGAGGCGAATTCCCATGTGCCCACTTCTGTCTGAACGCCAACACCTGACCAACAAGGAGCAAATTCATTTGAAATTTTCCGCACTTGCACATCTTACGTGTCGTAATGCTTGAGGAATCAGCAGCTGTGGAATCTCACTTTTTCTCTTTCAGGCTGGAATTTAACTATTTACGTCTGAATGCAAGAACTGATCTATGAAAGCTCTGCGTTACAATAACAGCTAAAAGCTGCCGCGATCGCTGCAAGCTAAATTTCATGAAAACATCCCAGGTTCTCCGTAGAAGAGGAGCATCAGCCCGAGCTTGTGCTTACATTAACTTTGGATTCGATTATAAGGGGTAATAATTTAAAGCCCTTCATGTTATCATTAATGTAATAAAGGTTCCCTTTTCCCGCCCACTGAGATAAACTATGTGAAATAAACATTTAGGATGAAACCTTATCTGGGTGTTCGCGTCGCTTCTTACCAATCTCCATCTTGACCTCCAGTCTTCCCGGCCTCAACAAAGCCTCATCTATCAGGTCAGGCCTGTTGGTCATACCTGAGGGGGGTGGAGACGGATGGACAGCAGGCAGGGGAGAAAGCAGGGGAAGATGAATGACAGATGAGATAGAGTGCAGGTGTTCAGGCGCGACACCGGAGAGACTGAGAGTGTTGAAGGTTTATGCGTGACGTGCTCGCACCTATGACCAGGATGTTGTTGAGCTGCTCCACTCCGTCTATCTTGGACAGCAGCTGGTTGACCACGGTGTCGTGGACTCCCGTGCTGCCTGCCATGCTGCCACGCTGCTTGCAGATTGCATCAATCTCATCGAATATGATGATGTGAAGACCGCTGTTGGCACCAAGCTGTTCACCACAGACAGAAGACGAGGAAGATTAATGTGTGAACTGCAAATAGGCTGTCTGCTGTTATCTTAAACCATCTGCTCCCACGAGCTGGGAGGTCTTCCTCGTGTTCCAGCGACATGTAAATGCATTTTTGTTTCCCCCTCATGTGGCGTGCTTTTACGGTTGATGGTGGTTGTTTACTTAGAAAACACTAAACGCGCTTTCTTACACAACTCAGACATGTTTGAGTGTTTCTCAAACTTATTTTAGCCTCAAATGAAGGAATTCTTCAATTTTCTCGGTCTAAATGCATCAAACCCACTTGCACAAATGTTCTTTCTTGCATCCTGGTAACATTTTTAGTAGTGCTGGACAACTATTAAAATTTTTAATCGCGATTAATCGCATTATTTCCCTGATTAATCACGATTAATCGCATTGTATACGCAAAATCAAATAATGAATTCAAAAGAAGTGTAAAATGCACTTTTATTTAAATGTTCTGCTGCCATATGAACTAAAGTGTCATAACATTTGTTGTTAAAACATTTTTAACATCAGCACTTGTCAGTAACACATATTCAGAGTAAATCTCATCTTAAAAAAATGTAAAATAAAATAAAGCTTATTGCCACCACCAGGGCATTAATGTCATCCTGTTTTTATAAAAGTTTTTTTAAAAAGTCTACAAACAAAATCCAACAAAATGATTGTGGCTCAGTACAATTGTAACATTAAAACAGGTAATTTCTGAGGTAACAGCAGAAACTTTTAACGGGGAGTTCAACTTGACAGTTGTTACAAATAACCTTGTTTCTGCTGAATCCTCCGTCTGGGAGAACTTTAAAATTAAAATCTCCATGTTAAAGTTTCAGTTAACTTTACCAATCCATGTATCATTCATTCTTTCCATTTTCAATTGTCAATCAAAATTCTAAAAAAAATTAATAACGTGACATTTTATTATGTTTTTTCGTTTTTTAATCTAACAAAAAAAAAAGAAAAAAAATGCCTGGTTTTTTTTTATATTTCAATTTAAGACTTGGATCAAAAATACGAAATTAAAAAACGGGCCACAGGACTGAATTTGCTTTATAATCGAGGACTGGACTTTCTGTTGTCATTACACATCTGTGCCACTAGATGGAGCCACACTGAAGTAACCAGCTAGATAACAGCAGGACAGTGAACACATGGAGCAGATCTGATGGTAACATGGAGGAATGATGCCAAAGTTTTGTTGCAGTCCAAAATTTTTTTTTAGACAGAATTGTTAATATTGCTACCTGAGTTGCTACCCTGAACTGTAAAGTTTACAGATTTTTACGGCTCTCCATGTCTGTTTTATCTTATGATTATGTTTACCTGTCAATTATTTTCCAGTTCCGAAGCAGCCAGTAACGGACTTTTCAAAACAAAAGCATGTGAGCAACATGCGTTAACGTGCGATAAAATAAATGTCGGCGTTAATAAATTAATGAGTTAACGCGATAATAACGCGTTAACTTGCCCAGCCCTAATTTTTAGATTTCAGAGTTCTCTCCGTGGCATTTGACAGAATAAACAAAAATCTCAGACGCCCCTCAGGACTTTGTGAATTATATTCTGGTTTTGACACAACAGTATTGTTTACATGTTTAAAGGTTAAGTCTATACATGTATGATCAAGAAGGAGAACAAGTTTAAATAGTTACTGTTTCAAAATAGGTTGATTTCCTCATCTTTGATTTACATTTAATATCTTTTAAAGGGATTTCTGTAACAATTTCTACAAGTTTACGATGCCTTTCAACCGCATTCATAAGATATATTTATGACTGCAATTACATGAATGATAAATTGTTTGTAAGATACAAAGAGTTCATAAATATTCTTGCCACATTGAGAGCCATAGTTGCATTATCATCAAGGTTTTTTAGGCACATTTTAATCAACATTAAAAAAAGAGAGGTGAGAAACGAATGGATTTAATGATGGTCACATGACTTCTGAGTCAACGCTCTTACAGGACCTGTCATGTTAGTCATTCGAAAGCCTCAGTTTCCAGTGTCCAACTGTGCTCTCTGTCACTTTTCACCAAGTCCATTTCCCCCTCATTTAAGGTCCGGCTGGTGCTCTTTTGTTCAGACAGTCTCGCTGTGCCATCTTCAGCTGAAGCTCTGGAGAGCTGCCGCCACCTACCGCTTTCATTAATGTAGCTACTCTTATTCATCCCAAAAGAGGAGAGAAAAAGAGGAACGTGCATTTATGCTTTTATTTTGAAAAGCTGTTGGAACATCTTTAAAGAAATATATCACACGCCTGGATGGAAACTCATAAGAGTCAGACAAATAACATGAGCGTAATGTCTTGGGGGGGGGGACTCCTGCACTTCCAGAGGAAACTCTTTTGTGTAACATCTCCTCTGTCTCACTTAATTTGCTAGCTCACTTGGTATTTTGCGGTCTCAGTCGCTCGGCTCACGTCTTATCTAATAGAGCATAATGGCCCATTATGTGAATAATGACCCAATTTAAAGAGGTAAAACATGAGCTTAGGAGCCGAGTGTGAGCAGCAGCAAGTCAGACCAAAACAAGCACTGCCAAAAGTCAACGTGAAACCCGAGGTGCAGCCTTTCAAACAGCTCGTAAATCTCTGACGCGAATAAAACAGACCAATTTGGACTGTTTGTGGTCATCTTTTAACCAAAGAAGATGAGCGTACAGACAGTACAAGTATATTCATATCTGTTAAAACAACAACAAAAAAGGTCCTGATAAAGGTAAAAATGAATCAATTACATTTATTTAGTTAAGTATCTAAACATCAGGTTGTTGAGGAGTTTTTCTCGTCAGGAAAACAGCGACTCGTTCTTACAGCCGACAAACTTCCCACATTTCACCTACACGAGGAATCGCTTGCTGCGCTGTTAATCTGATTCGCTGTCAGCCACGTTTTTCTGAGACTCACTGTGACGCCGTCGTTGCTTTTCGCTCATCCCGACTCAAACATAAGATCTGACTGTTCAGAAAGACAGATGGAAAAAGCGAGGGAGCAGCAGGGTGGGAGGTTATCCCTCCATCTACAGGCCTGTCAACTCTGACGTAGCATTTAAAGCAGGTGTGGGGCTGAGTATATGACACGCTGGACGGTGCACGTGCGTGTGTGTGTTGGGAGGTCTAACAGGAGGTCAAAGACAACCCAGCCCCTCATTAGATGGTGCAGAGTGAGGCTCAACGCTCCACTCAAACCAGCGATCACTGCTGGGCTCTACACACGAGTTAAAGGGCAGATCTCTCCACTCCTGGAGAAATAAGGTTTTTTGTTTTGTTTCTTTGTTTCAAGGATAACAGGTGAATGATGATACGAAGAACAAACCCTGAAAGAACTTTCACTATTGACTATTTCAGGAAAGTTTCTAGCAGCACAGTTAATAAATCTGAAGGTTGAAATAAAGCAACGGCCCTCACCATCAGCAGTGGAGATATTAATTTTTTTTAATCTTTGCTCTGCTTTGGTGCTTTTGTGTTTCTGTTAAAAGAATCGCTATACAAGAGGGATTTTCTGCATGCAAGAGTCAAATCTGTCCTCTCACCCTCTTCTGTTCGTCTTCGGCATCTGCAAACAGCTTCCTGATGTTTGCCTCAGACTCTCCAACGTACTTGTTGAGAATCTCGGGGCCGTTGACGATCTTTGGCTCCCGGGCCTTCAGCATCTTGCCAATCTGCCGTGCCATCAGGGTTTTACCACAGCCCGGGGGTCCGTACAGCAGGATTCCTTTCACATGCTTGCAGCCTGGAAACAGACACGCGAGCAGGGAGTGACAAATTGATGTTGCACTCGATACAGACAGTTCACGTTTTACAGCAGGAATATTCCAGAAGTTTGCCATCTTCAAAGTTTTCCACTTGTGAATAATTATTCTAGCTGCAGAATGATACTCTGAATTGATTGGAAATTACCTTTTACCCCTTTTCCGGAGTGATGGGCAGCAACAATTGCTTCTCTAAGATGACTGTTGATGTTAATACACGACTTAATACCCTGCTAAATCTGCCAAAACGTCTCTTTATATGGAAGTTTTCACAGTAGTTGATCAGTTATTTGGCTTCATTTGATTGGCAGCAGCTGGCTGCGCACACACACGCACACACACACACACACACACGCACATGCGCGCATGGACATGCGCACGGACACAGCCCCTGCAAGTCAACTCAGTTTTTATTCGATAAATAAACAGTGTTTTACATTCTGGACATTGTTCCAGTTGTCTTGTAGATCAGTGGTCTCCAACCGTTTTAGCTCCACAGACCAATTGAAAATGTCAGGCAACATTTTCACGGACCGGTCTGTAAAATGTGCCGCAGATAAATACAACAAAATAAGATGACACGACCGGCATAAAAACTGTTGTATTTTCTATATATGATAATAAACATAAATCAGCTGTGTATTCACGTGCAACTTTATTAGTAGGGTCCTCGTTACAACAGAACATCGGTAACATCCTCTCTGCGCAAAGACACTTTCAGAAGATGGTTGTTTTTTACTCATTTTGTCAGCTTGGGGGTTTTAAATCCATCATGTGACCCAGACACGGGTCATAAAGTCTTGTCATGCGTCAAGAGAGAGTCATAGATGGATGTAATGGAGAGAATCAAAATAAAACATCATTTAGACTCGGATAATAAATCAAAGTGTAATAATGGAAGTTATTCATTTTTTTCTGTGGCCTGATACCAAATGACCCACGGACCGGAACCGGGCTGGGAACTACTGTTGTAGTTGCTTCAGATGAAACCTTAATTTTAAATTGTATTTCCCCAACTTCAAGTCCTGATACATAAACCGTTAAAACTTCAAAAGTATGTACTTTCTTTTCCCCGACTACATATCCTTTAAAATCAGTCATTTACATTAAAAGATGAAGGTTTTTGTTAACTCTGAAATGACCATTTTAAAGACTCGGGCCACATGATTTATACAACTGCACCGACTAAACTATTTCCAAGTTCATTTATATTATTTCTTCTCGATGAAGCTTAGATGTAGAGATGAACTTTTCACTCATTCCTGTTTGCAGACTGGATCTTTTGGTGGTATTTTGCACCTGCTTGATGACATTTAGCCCAGACTAATTGAGAGGCCACAGATAAGCATCTGAGCTGCCATTTGGGCCTGCTGAGGGAAAAGCAGGCTGGCTGACAGGTGGGGGGGGGCTCCAACAAGGTGAGGAAAAGTGATGTGGCTGCGTCGGCTCTTGGAGGACAAAGCACAGACGTTTCTGTCCGTCTGTCTGCTTCGCCAGTCCTGAAGCAAAGTGGAGACAAGGAGAAACTTTCAAACCTCTGCTTTGGTGCACACGCATGTAAGCGTGGCGTGCACACACACACCACGCCTCCGTCAGCACCTGCGGTCCCGGCTCTCCATGCCTACCAATTAAAATTTTACCTTTAGCTGGAAGCTCTATCAGGACACGCCATCTCATTACGACAGCCAGCTGGCTGCAGCCAAAGGCCAGCTCTTGCACACAGCCGCCCGGCTAAAGGTCAGCTGACACGCCACGGGACGCCGCCGCACACCCTTAGCACGGTGGGCGTGAGCCTCTGCGGGGTTTTTCAGTGTGCATGACATATATTCACGGGCATTCTGGATGTGAGAGAAAAGATTAGTGCAGGCTTGGTTGTGTGCAGATGTGAATGCGTGTGGGAAGGGAGGACTTTGGTGTATGAGTCACACAGAAAAACCACCTTATGGCTTTCATTAGAACGAGCTGATGTCCTTTGGCAAGTGAATCATCATGTAATCTGACAGGTGTCAAAGATTTATTAATGAGTGTGTGCAGAGATTTCTGTCAGGGGATACCAGTGATTTTAGTCATGGTCTGAACACCCGTGAGGGACAGTGGCTCGTCTGTCTGCTCGTTGCGGGTTGGCTGATTCATGCTTCACAGGAATGGTTTTGTTTGCAGTTCCAGTGACCCAAGGATCTAACACCAGCTGAATAGAATACCTGGTACAATGGGAATCATATTGAGCAGGTACAACCAGCCTCTTCAACCTGAGAAAGAGGAAGAAGTGTTGCCTGTTTAACTGAGGGCAAGCTCGGAAAATGTCTTTTGCAACAAACTTTTCCAGGGACTTGCTGGGGGAAATGGGAACACTGGTGGAAGGAATATATCCCTTTAAGGGCTTTTCTGTGGCTGCAGAAAACCTGAGCTTCACTCTCAGTATATTCCCCTCTGTTTTATTAAAGTTGTTTTGTTTTGTTTTTTAAACCAGCCTTAATAATCATCACTTTCAATGATGGCATCCCTCTCTGCTGTGCTTCAGCTATGCTGTCATATCCCCTCTATATCACGCTACTAACCACAACAAGTGCAAGAGCGGCAGTGATCACTAGATGCAGACTCCTCTGAGCTCTTGCTGCTTGTTTTCATTGATAGTTTGACTCAGTCCACAAGCAGCATCCAGAGGAACCTCCCCCCCCCCCACAGACAACTTCATATTCTACTGTCAGATCTTAGTGGCAGTTATAGCCAATATGACAAACTGCTATGCAAGTCAATGAGCTGTGCTTTAAAGGAAAGACTTTTTGAAATCCATTAATACACCGCAGACTTTTAAATACATTAATAAATACCACTTCAGTCACTATTAATGACTGACTGTTTTTCTTATGTTAAAGGTACCATTGTTTATTTAAAGCAGCACAAACTGTTGTTGTTTTTTTGTTTTTATTTTCATGTTAAAATATTAATTTCATTTGAATGTTTGATTATTTTTTGGAAGCATTTTTAATTTCCACGTCTCCTGTCTCCACTAATGGTAAAAACCACCCAAAGCAACTTTGGAGTCCAACCCAATCGTCCCTTGTGAACCAGTAATTAACAACGATGGTGGATTCCTACTGCAGGCACCGCGGCAGAGGCGACTAAAGAAAGTAATAACGGATGGAAAAATGAGAGTGACTGAGCAAGAGACCAAACGTGTAAATCTTAGACAGAAAGTGACTTAACCTCCTCAAGGAACCTCTGAGCCTAAAATTGTAAAGTTCCTTTATGCCTTTAAATTAAAGTGACAAAAAGAAACCTGCGCTGCTTTAACAGCATTTAATTATCAGAAACAGTCCTGTTACAAGAGAAATTAGTTTAGAACAAATTTACATATTGAGCATTCATAAAACCGTAAAAGAAAATAGGAACAGATTCTTTGCTCTCTTTATGTCGACATCACATAAAGCAGATGAATGATCACACACACACACAATGACAGTTCTTGGTTTAAAACACTAAGGTCACAACACCCAAATAGGCAAGAAAAAGACAATTTTACAGAAATTGAATATGACACCTGAAATATGAACAAGCTGTTTAAAGGAAATTTGAAAAAAAAAAGAAAAAGCCGACTTAACTGAGTAACTGCAGCCTGAACTCCAGCCCCCCTCACATGCACGGCCTTAAAGGCTTATGCAGACTCAGACACATGGAGACTGCTGCATTACCGTCTTTATGATATTAAATTATAACTGTCATTAGGTTCTGCATCTTTGCAATGTCAAGGGTTTTAATGGCTGTTTTAATTTGGTTTTTGAGGCCCCACTCTGCTGCCAAACTAAAGACTGGAATTTTCAGATCACGAGCCTTCAAGGCCTCGACTGCGGTACTAAAGTAAGGGCTTTCTGGAAGCATTAGCTTTACCGATCAGAAATCCTGCAGCACGTGCTTCCTATGCGTTAGGCTGCAGCCTTCCTGTGACCCGCGGTCAACACAGATGCAGTCTGAGGCCACCAGTTTGTAGCTCTCCAGTACACCCAGTACTCAGCACACAGACAGGAGGATGCATTGAACGCTTGATCACAGCTCTGACGCCCCGAGGAGCTGAATCATTAACTAATAATGCAAATTCTCCGACAGCTGGTCTATGAGTAGTTATCGACAGCGTTGCTGCGTATTACGTAACGTTATGATCCGAGCAGAGGAGCAGGCACCAACAGATGAATAAGTGATGGCAGTGGAGAAGAGCTGGGGGACTTACCCATCTGTTCCACTATGTCTGGAGGGAAGACTCGGGAGGCGAAGGCTCTGCGGAAGATGTCAGAAAACTCTTTGTCAAGACCGCCGATACCCATCTTCTCAAAGTTCCAGTCTGGGCTGATGATGGACTGGCGAGCCTCTCGGGTTTTAGATTTCCCTTCAGGGTGAAACAGGAACAGACACTGAATGTATGACTGACAGGTTGAAGACATGACCACACTCATACACGCAGCAATGCACTCTTCCTTCCTTTTCCCTTCTTCTAATCATTACTGATGGGTGCTGCAAGTAGTGACACGAGCCCCCCGTTCATTTCAAACAATTACTTCTAATGAAACTAATGTGAAGGGAGAAAAAGAGCCTTTTTCTGTTCGTCCACAAACAGGTGAGATTTTCACAAAACTCTGATGTCTGTAATAAAATATAATAATAATGACATAAAGTCAAATTATGTGAGGTGGCCCAGCTGGATGTGATTTATGTACAGTCGCCAACAGTGTGTAAAAGAAAAAGCAGGTGAAGTTAAATGTGTTTGGCACGCCCTCTTGTGGCCAAACAGAGAATTACCTTAGAAGCAAAAAACATTTTTCTCAGTAAACTTTGGATTTTGAATGTATTTAACTCAGAAAACCAATATGTTAAGTTGCCAGAGATGAAGGATTGTTTTTTTTTATTAGTTTGTTTTTTAATTTCCCCGTGGCTGAAAAGCAAATTGCTGTGAAAAAAAAAAAAGAAAAAAGGCAGAAGAAGAACACTCACCGATCAGCACGACGGCTGAGTTCTCTGACTTCTCAAAAATCACTTGACTGTTTGGCAGCAGCAAGCCAACCTTAATCTGAGGTGGAAAAGCAACAGAAATGATAATAAGTCTGGGAACCGGTCCAGTCGGCAAGCTTGTTTTCTCTCCCACAAGAGCAACTGCGCGTCCATATAAACACAGGGAGGTAACTGGCTGGATGTCCTGTTAACAAGCAACAACAGGGCCTGGCACCTCAACTGCAACAGCAACATTTAAACTCGTTGTTTTTATTGTTACAGTAACTATTATGGAGAATATAGGATAATGACACGATCATCTGTAGGTACCTTCTTCCTCATGGTTTCAGAGACTTGGTCTCCCTTTAGGATGCTGGCATCCATGGCCTCAATATCTTTTATCACCAGGTTGAACAGCTTGTCGGAGAAACTAAACACCAACTAGAGTTAAAAAAAAAAAAAAAAGAGAAGAGAGAGAGAGAATAAATCATTTGAACACCTGTTTGATCACCTCGTTTCCAAAAGGGAACATTCACATTTCTGCAGAAGCAAAAGTAAAATAATAAATTCAAATAAATGAAAAATAACATTATCGGAGCATTTAGATTCCCACATGAGTGAGTCAAAGCCCGGAGCACCTGCTGGCCCACGGTGAACGCCTGTTGGCTGAAGCGCTGCAGGAACTCGGCAGACATCTTGTCCGAGTCGTAGGGGCTGCTGTCGATAAACTTCTTCTGCAGGAAGTCGATTTCTGCCGTCATGTTGCTTATGCAGTCTCTGGACTTGTCGAACTTGTAGTTTGTTACTGTCGGTGGGGCGAAACACAGGGAGGTTTATGTTTTAGACAAATGCTTTCATTTACATGGATCCTTCTCAGAAGGGTTCGAGCCTGGGTTCTAACTCAAACATTTAAGTTTCCAAATTAACGCTGTGCACCAGTTATGGAGAATATAAAACACACAATTTACCGATATAAAAAGCGGGCTTTATAAACATATTAAAAACCCAGAGTTTTTTTTTTTACACGGGTTTTCCAGTTCCTGCCCAAACTTTACACAAACACGCTGCTGGCATCAAACTTCTTTTAGGAAGGAAAATCTGTCAGTTTCGACATAATTGTTGCACTTGGACTAACTTCAATTAGAATGGAGCATTCTCATTAAAGACTCATTAGAAGAAAACTGTTGCTTTAATGTGAGAAACACAGGCGCCAATTCTTGAGCTGGATATAATGAGAATGTCTGCAAGCGAACGGCTCAATGAGGGGAAGAGGAGAACCGCCGGTTCCTTCCACATGGTGCTCACGGTTCCACTGCTGCCAGGTGAGTCTGCAAATCACACCCAGAAGAACGCCACGTACATTTAATCACACCATCCAGCAGAGCCTGCTTCTAATCCCTAAATAATGAGAGGAATTTTAATGATTCAACATGCAGGCGAATCAAAAACTAGCAGGAGTAACACTTGAGCATTTCAAGACCACGTCAGACATAATGAAGGCATGATGGCGAGTATTTACTACAGCAGTCTGTGCGTGACATCTCAGTGGTAGATGAAACCGTCCTGCAGGGTACGTCATGTTGCAGTCTTCCTTTATGTCGCCCAAATTAAAGCGCTGCCTCTGAAAATGACATACTCTATAAAACCAGCCTTATATGAGCATGGTAACCCAGATGGATGTTTTTCTGGAGCTCCTTTGAGCCAGTCAGGCGTAAGATGTTTGGATCCTTTAAAGTCTGCTGCTGGAGGCGCTGATATCAAACAGCGGCGAGGTGTCTGACAGAAGGACTATAAAGCCCTGCTAATCAGCAGATGACAGACGGATGACAGTCGACACTGGAGGCTGAGAGGATGCTCCTGTCCAAACAGCAGTCAGTGCCACCTGTTGGCTTTAATAACAATAATTATTCATCTCAATTAGCTCAAATGTCATCATGCTGTTTGCGTAGAAAAAAAAAGGGGCAAAGTCAATGCAACCGTCGCAGCAAGAATGGCCAAATGTGATTGGGGGTTTTGAATTTATTTGGTCCCAGTTGCACCTTAAAGCGGCCATCTAATATTGATTTTCACACATTAGTTTTAATCTTTGGAGCCTCTAAAGTAGTCCTAGAAAAAACAAAACTTCAAAAGACCGTGATTATTTCAGACGCTTATGGAGAAAGAGAGGATTCTGCCACAGGTAGAGCTCAGTCTGCGTGTCCTCTGATTGGTTGAGTCCCAGTAGGAACCAGCGTTACTTGGCGGCCACGACCTTGTCAGGAAAACCCCCTTCCACTGACATCAGCAGTTTCACGAAGTTCCTGCAACCCAGAGTCTGTAAAACTCTGCAACTCCCACTTCTTGTGTCTTCTTTTAACAGGCTCTACTATGACGTCATTAAACCTCATGTTTTTAACGCTGAGTTCAAACATCGGACGAACATTCATCATTATAATACTGCAGATCAGACATTTAAGGAAATATTTTTCTAATTTTTTACTTCTTTTGCAAGATAGTAAGAGGTTTTTGAAACCAAATCCTCTCTTTGTCCTGTTTCCCCTCACTTCACTGTGCAAATAAAGGATGTCACTCAGACACAAACCTTTTCTTCAACAGTTAAAATCTACAACGTTAATCATGTCCCTTTAGATCAGTCCTTCTCAAATAGTGGGGCGGGACCCCTTGGGGGGGCACTGTGCGATGCCAGGGGGGGCGCCTGTGACCCCAGAGAACATGTTATTTATTTATTTATTTATTTTTTGCCGTACTGGAATAAAGTGTAATTGCACACATACTCCAGTAGGTGGCAGTGGCGCTCTCATTGTCCCAGTGGGTTCAGGAAGTATTAGCTATATTGTGTCGGGTTTTTTGCACAATCATGTGTGCACGCAGCACAGAGCAGGAGATATGAAGTGACACCACTCAAGAGACACCAGGGAAAAATATTTAACAGGGATGAAAACAAAGACGGAGATAATGAGACAAACAAAAGTCACCAGAAAGTTAAGACGAGGAAATATGACGATGCTGATGTAGCGCTTGGCTTCACTGTGACTACGGTGGGATTGATGCACTTTAAATCTTTACAGACTAAAAAACTATTTTCATAAAGTTGATCTCTTTTATAAGTTGATCTATATTTCTTTTTTTTTTGTTTCCCTTAATGTTAATAAGGATACGCTGTTATGCAGAGGTGTACTTACAATAATTTTATAGACAAATTATACTACTTATAGTCCCGGTGGGGGGGGGGGGGGGGGGCGCGAAATGTTTTCTTCTTCCTGGGGGGGCGCAGCAGAAAATAATTGAGAAGCACTGCTTTAGATAGACTAATGTGAAAATTACTTTTTCTTTTGTGTTTTGCATCACAGAAGTTGCAGCAGTTTGAGTTTGACTCAGCTTTTGTTACATAACTATTCTATATTTAAATTCAATAATCATCATCATTATAAACCAACTACAGGAAACATAAACACTTTATATCATATCCAGATTTTTACTAACAAGTTAGTGAGCTGAAATCAATATTTGTCATGTCGTCACTCCAGAGCAGCGTCGTCTGAATGCAGCAGATGTTTCAGCTTTTTCTGATCACCAGCCTCAATCACATTATTTCAACCCATTAATTCTTCTTTCACAATTCTTTTTCATTCAACAGCCACTTCTCCAGTTCTGCTTTGATACTACACTGCCCCCAAGTGGCCAAAAGCGTTCCTACTAATAAATAAGTAAGTAAATAAATAAATAAATAAATAAATAAAGACTTTTTTTTAATTCTTCAGGCTCACCTTTGAAGTCATCTCCCAGCACGAGTCCCGCCCACTTTCTCTGTGAAGAAAAGGAGTATTTAGCGTATTTAGCTCCATGTCCTACCATTTCCTTTGCAATATAACACACTGCTATGATGGAAAGAACAGATAGAAAAAGAAAACTGTATTTTCTTCTAGTCAGAAAACATCTACATTAAAATCCTGACATGTTTCACAGCGCGACCTTCCTCAGGAGCAGGTTTCCAGACCTTTGAGGACCACCGCTTTTACAGAAACCTTTTCTGAGGAGGCCGCCTTGTCAAACATGAGCCAGTCGTTGGCTGAATGATACTTAACTCTTGTGGTAAAGTAAGACCGTTTTGAGGAGGTTACAGCAGTACCTGTGTGTGGTTGCGGCTGCCAGCGTTTTAGACAGAGGAAGAGCAGGAAGAGACAAGCATAAAAAAGAAGAATAAAAAGCAGTGACAGAGAGATTGAGAAAAACAAGGAGCCGAAGCAAAGAGCTCACAGACACGACAGTTTACAGGGTTACGAGTCAAACAAACAGCACGAGTGTTTTCATGTTAAATCTGTGGATACATCCCATTAAATAAAGACATTAGAGAGGAAGGAAAAAACATCAGATGGGCCCTGATCAGGTGACATCAAACAAGCAAATAACCGCTGGAAGCGTGCAACAGCTCCGACCAAACATCCCAGCTCACCTGCGGCAGGCTGAAGGCGATGCAGCCGACGTTCACTTCAGGATGCGTCTTCAAGGTGAACACGAACTCACGCTTCTCATTGTACACAGTCACGTGTCTGCACCGGGATGAAAACAGAAGAAACATTCACCTTGAAGGGAAAAAAAATAAAAAACCAACAGAACGACGGGCCAGACGGCGGCAACGTTCAAATTCCTGGCCTCGTCTTCTGCTCAGTCCAACTGTCAGCATCGATGCTTTGGAAGGTCACGGAGCCCAACTGGTCTCATGGGTGTCCAGACGTCTTTATTCATAAACGCTGTTGGGCACTTCAATATCATTCACAAATACCAACTATTTCTTACAACCTTCATTAACGCATCCTGGCATCCTTCTTTGGAGGGAAATCAAGATCAACACTGAACCCCTTCATGCATCAGGATCTTCTACAATAAATGAGGGAACGAGACACGGAGGCTTGAACCGTGTTGGCAGACCTGTTGCAACAACATGGCTCTTCCTGTGTTGACTTCTGATACGAACTGGAATGAAAGTGCACGTGAAGACCTGCTGCGTCGGCCTTCACAGGCTCTGATGGTCGTGGAGCTTAGTCCACCACCTGACCTGCTCCTTCTCCTGCCTCCAGCTGCACGAAGCGACTGCGGTCCAGCCAATGAATGATTATCAATAATGAGGCTGAGGCGGTGTGAGCTCTGATGTAACACTCACTGTTCAATGTGGGGTTCCTTTTCACTGACGACAGCACAGTTGGTTAGAGACAGCTCTTCTGTGGGACAACGGACTGCTTTCAGAGTCTGAAAGAGAACAGAAACAGAAAATAAGGTTGATGTCAATCTATAAATCAGTACTAACAAGAGTAATATCTCAAGCAACTGTTTTTCTAATAAATATGATGAAAAAAAGGCCACAGTTCCACTAATCAACTGCTAGACTGCAGATGACACAGCCGGACAGCACTTTTTTTCTTCTTTTTCTTAAATGTTTTTAATCAAAAGGTGGTGTATTGCGTGAAAAAGGAGCTTTTGTGAGCAAACAACTGAAAGAAAAAAAAACACGTGAACCCACTGGTTTGAACTGGTTTTCTATCAAACGTGACATGATCTTCATCTGAGTCACAACAACAGAAAAACAAAATGTCCTCAAACTGATAAATCTCATTTTTTCTGTCTTTATTGAAAACAACATTAAACATTCACAGTTGTGAAGGCAAAGTAAATGTCAGAAGTAGCTAAACCCACAGATGAAATAATTCAATAAGGGCTGAATGGAGACATCTGGAGTGTAATTTCGGAAATGAGTTTGAAGGTCTGGTTTACAGCTGCCTTTGACTGTTACAAGACAATCAAACACGTTAAGTTTGCTGTTCATAAGAAACAATTTCTGATGAAAACAAAAAAAAAAAAGATCTCTGAGGAGCAGCTGATTCACATCTGATCCTCATCCGATCCACATCTGATTCACATCTGATCCACATCTGATCTATATCTGATCTATATCTGATTCACATCTGATCCACATCATGGCAGTTCATTCCAGGTGCTTCACATACCTGCTCCTGTCACTGAAGAAGCTACCGGATCAAGAGCTTCATTCTGAGACCACACTGACACATTACCTGAGAGGCTCTGGTCACTCAGTGAACTGCTCAGATGCTGCAGGGTTCTGTGACATCACAGGCCCGATCAGAGCAGAATTATCTATCTTCATATCACGCTACATGTGCCGTACGTTCTGCAACACTGATTTCAAAACAGGCCTGTCCTGCTGGAGAAAAGGGTGGAGTAAAGTTGAGAAGCAGCTGCTGTGACCAGAGCTGAGAGGACGTCTACTGAACCTCTGAGGGCCAAAACCGGTCAGACACTTCGTTCAGGAAACTGGGTTAACTTGTGAGGAAAAAAAGGTACAATACGTACAATAGGTGTTTTTGAAGGACTAATACTCACAGTTTATTTCAATAAAAGAGGGAAAAAAATTTAACATTTCTAGTGCCAATGTTGGTATATTTTCAAAGCAATGACTGATATGGATGATAATGCAAACTAGTATTCTTCTCTTTGAATTTGGAATACTTTGAGTTCAAAACTTAGCAATAAGAAGATACTAAATAACCCTGGAGACAACAGTTCAAGTGGGGGGGCTTACGTGGATGGCAACAAACCAAACATCCATAACATTCAAGCAAAACTTCCAGAGAAAAACTACCCAGTAAATATATCAAGCAGCCCGCTCACGTTTCAAGTGTGAAATGAAACTGCAGCAAACCAGCAGAAAATGAGCTGCCGACTTCTTCCTCAAACATCAAACGCAGCCAGTTTCAGGGTCTCATCGTCTGGACGGCCTCATGCCTCTCCGATGTCCACGGTTCTGGCTAAACAGACCGCCACGGTGCCCAGCTTAAATGTCACAGTATATCATTTTAAGAGCCAGTGACATGAATACGGACATCTAAAGGCCACAAAATGAAATTTATGCACAAGCTGGAGCGCTGCTGCTGCTGCTGCTGCTGCTGCTGCTGCTGCTGCTGCTGCTGGTGGTGGTGTAAGCAGCCTGAAGTCCCAGCAGCTCAGACTCACGTATGAAGATGCAACGGTAATTAAAGCATTGTGATAATCACTAATTAACTGGAAAATAAATATACAGATTACTAAATTGCATTACTAATTAACTAATAAATCATTAAATAAAACAGTGTCATTTACAAAGCACACCAACCATTAATAATTCATTCATAACTAGAAAAGCACTCAGAGAGCGCAGACCTCCGACAAGCACAACAATTATTGAAAATTTGAAAGTGATCCAGAATCCAGGATTTCTTCCGGATCACACCTAAAATGAAATCAGTTCTTCCTTTTCACATTTCTGACAACTCCTGAAAATTTTATCAAAATCCATCCATAACTTTTTGAGTTATCTTGAACACAGACAGACAAACAGACAGATAAATGCCGGCAAAAACATTACCTCCTTGGCGGAGGAAATTAATCATTAAAAAATGCTATTTTAAAATATATTTGCAACTGCATTTTTAAAGAGGGAAATAAACAAGTAAAGTTACAAATTATTTCAGGAACACATTTTAAAAGTAATTATGCTCCACATTTCTGTTTGCATTACCCTTCAGTATTTGAAAGTTATCTACCAAATTTTTTTTTTTGTTTGTTTTTTTATCATTTACCATCTTGGTTCATCTTCTCCATCTTAAAACAGTTCCTCACAAAGCCAATGATCCATGACTTCTGTCCAACAGGCCTGGTTCAGAAGCTGAGGAGATCCAACAAGACCAGAGCTGTTAGCTCCTCCAGCAGCTGCAGCCGTCAGAACACTGGACACTTTACAAAGACCTGTTTCAATGGAGTGATGTCTGATCTGCATAAACCTGACTGGAATTTATCCTAAATGCTGCGCTCCTCCAAAACCTTTGAAATGTGTGGTCATTTAAATATTGGCCTTTAATTCTTTGTTAGGGGAAGATCCAAACTGGATTTGTTGAACATCTGGGATCCTCAGCAGCTGGCTTTAAAAAGATGAGGACAGAGCCTGAGTTATAATCTCTACAGTAACAGAGCTGTAACGGTGAAGGAGCTGGGAGTATGCTGAGGCGGCTTCATGGTGTTTCATCTTTTTTTTTTTTTTTAAGAGGAAACTGTTCTTGCACAGAAACCAGTGAAAAACAGGAGCATATGTGTGTGTGTGTGTGGGGGGGGCAAGGTACATGAGGGGATATCTGCCTTCCATAATCTTTATAACAGCTTTACAACAGTTTTACACACATTAAAATTACACACATTTACATGTTTCTGGTGCCATCATTTTGTGAAACCCCTTAAATTAAAGCTTTGAGTCACACAAATCATAAAACTGTCATTGTCCAAATACTTCTGGACCTAACTGTTCTTCAGGAAACTGTGAACTTTTGAAAAGGGTTATGAAATGACTCTGAAATCTTTCCTATACACCAGACCATGAGGAGGCCGTTTCAACACTCATCATACAGTATTTAGAAGATCATGTGGTCAGGAAGTCACTCACATTCAGAAGTTAACCTCCTCTGTACATCACAGATGTTTGTTCAGCATTAACCAAAGCTAAAGCAGCCTAATCCAACAGAAGTGTGAACTATTGCTTTGTTGTTTCTTTATGAAATAAGGAGGTAAAAGGTCTGGGCTTGATTTCAAGTGTTGCATTAGGAAGCTGCTGCTGAGAGGCCACAAACAGCAGTCTAAAAAGAACGAGGCCATCCTGACATGTGAGCGATATGTACAGCAGGAATGTTAGGACTGGCTGGATCATGGGGAGATAGGGAAACATAAACCAAAACTACCCTGAACGACCGAGTTTGGTAAGGTTAAAAAAGGTGAAGTCAGCCACAGGATTTCACTTCTTCATTTCTGAAGATGCTGAAGATCACTGTCTAACTTTCACCTATGAGAGACAGGTTCCTGGGTTTTCTCTTTATATCGGGAAAAAAAAGAGACTGGAAATTCAATATGGATGTTGTTAAAACTGTGATGAATGCTAGAGGTGTCTAAGTCTGGTGCAAGGTACTCTATAATTTATATAAATAAGTGAAAGTAGAAAGAAAACATTCTCAATAGTCTCACTAGAAACCACAACGGGGAAATGTGCATTGTTGCAACAGCGGAACAGAGTGCACTCACAGATAATAATAAATAAGAAAGACAAAAAAAAAAAAAAAAAAACTCAAATCAAATGTTTATTTGCAAAGTGCACGGAAAGAGTCCATTTGAGTGGGTGAATAGCTGAGTTTACAGTCCTGATTGTGCTGCAGGGAGGAAAGATCGATGAGATCTCTCCCACACCGAGGATGGACGAGTCTGTCTCCAGCCCTGGAAGGACCCCCCCCCCTCTAAATCCTTATAAAACATGAAATGCAGCACACTACTGACCCGGAGAACCACCGACTGTCCTCTTCATCCATTTCATCAACAACAGAGAAACAATCAAAAGCTCTGCAAACTGCTGGCATGCAGACCCTGAGATGATAGTTACTGATCCAACTGTCTAAAACTGCTTTATGAGATCATGTTAGCCTTTAAAGTCGACATGACTGATTGATTACTTCATTAATATCTATCATCATAAAGCAGTAATATCCTTTGGCATGATAGTGTTAAATGACGGCACCAACTTTTGTGAAATACAAATGACTCTGTCACAATAAAAACAAGACAGGAAGAGAGCTGAGAAGCAGCTGGAGCTTTAACAACCTTCATGAAAACAGGATGTAATGAAGAACTGTTTTCACTTTTAGGTTGCTGTAACTAACAGCAGTGACCCAGCAGTCCTAACAGAAACGGCTTGTTTCACTGCTGCAGTTTTAGAATGAGATTTATCTCCAACTTGTCTGGTTTATTTTTGTTCATTTTTGTCCCTTTGATACAAACACTTCCTCCATTCCACTGTAGACTCGTACTAGTTTAGTCTTTAATAGCCAGAGCTACATATACAGCCCTTAGTAGCTATTTAACAATATTTAATAACAGTCTTGGCAGCATGACTTTGCAGCTAAATCCAAAAGTAACCGGTGATAATTTAGAAAAGCAGCAGCTCTGGTAGTGACAGTGGTCATGAGATCTCCATTTTTCTTCCGGGCTGTTCTTTTGAATGACAACTGATCCTGCCACACAGGCTCCTGCTCTACCAGCTCGCTTTAAGAGCCAAAAAGCGTCTGGTCAGGCTTCGTAGTGTTTTCCACTTGTAGTGTATTTGCGCCGAAATGTCAATATTCTCATCAAACAAACTCACCCGAGCAGCCATGTTCTTGGTGTTCTTTTAACTCCACTTCCAGTGAATTTGGGTAAAACAGTTCCGCTGACAAGACAACTGCGGCGCTAGTGACGTCGAAAGAGGCGGGATCGACTGCGCTACGTGGCGTGGCACGATGTCATCACGCAGAGGACGCCGCTGATGAAATGAGACACCGACGAAAAATTTAATAAAGAGAAATTTTGGTAAATATCTCAGTTATATTATGCTATTATTGGTGGTTTATGGTTTATTATTATTTACTACCACCACTGCAGTAACACTGTAAATATGCTGTTCATATAAATGTACAAAAAAGAAAGAAATTAAACTTTTTTATTATAGCACTTTTCACAGATAAAAATCACAAAATTTTCAAAGTGCAGCAATATAGATTAAATAATAGCATAATTAAGATACATTAACAAATAAAAGAAATACAAAAAAATCTAAATCAACTCCTGTTTACACATCTTCTGTCTTCCTTTATCCGTGTGATCACATGTTTACATCCTCTATGGACAATTTAAAAATGCTCACAATATTTATGGTACAGTTTTGTTATTCTGCAAAGTTGCTCTGATTATATATAATTTTAATATTTTTTCATTATTTTTGTTTTATGGAAGTGTCCTCTTTTCCACCACATGCTGCTGATATGTGCTTTTTTTTGCATTGAATTTAATTTAATTTTGAGGAAAAAAAACTTTTCTAAATTAGCCTCACTTTATTTTTTTAAAAAACTATATTTGCTCTTTGCCAAATTTTTAATAAACCAGACCTTTGATCCACAGGATCCATAAATGAATTTGAACTGGAGAAAAAAACCAACTGGGATCAATCCTTCTTTTACTGTTCTTATCTCTCTCTAAAGCTTTTAGCATTTTAGAACATATTAATGTATCTAGTCATTTATTTAACAAAATGTGAACAAAGACAGTCATTTCTATAAGTTAGTTCACAGATGGCACAATAATGAGAACTACCAAAAAGAACGTTTTTGAGCATGAAATACCCTCGTCTAACCCACCAAAATAACCCAGTGGAAAAACTGGGTTTGAGAACTTAATTCAAGATATGATACATAATATAATGTTAATGGGTGACAGCTTTAAATGAGTGCTGAGCACCCAATGAGCCCCACCACAACCCACAAGTAATATTAGTGAGAAGAAGACGATACCATTAGGCGGGGTCATTTTCATTTTCATTCTTAAAATATAAACTTTAACCACAAACTATGCATTAAGTTTTGGACATTATCTAAGCCTGTCAAATGTGAACTAAAATTTTAGAATAACAACATTTCTTTACTCCAGGTTTTTGGGGTGCTGAAGCACCCCTAAAAAAGGGCTAGCCTCGCCTATGGAGACAACTTAATTTGTTATGATAAATTGTTATTGTGGAATTATGTGTTACATAAAAACACGTTAATGCTATAGGAAACATACACTTACAGTCAAGATCAGAATTATAAGCCTCAAAGTTATTAATTCCCTTCAAACTACATCTGAACAATCAATCAAGAACAGGTCGAGGTCACTCAAGAGAGAAGCACCACCTGAGTCAGGAACTCCCAGATAAGATTACAGTCATTGGTAAGTCACAAAGACTGGTCACTGACTGTCAGAGGCCTACTGGTTTCTTCCTGATTTAAATTGAACATCAGTAAAAAAAAAAAAAAAAAAAAAAAAAAAAATCTTAATTTAGGTTAATGGAGATTCATCTGTGTTCTTTCTGAACCATATGAACAGTGTTTTATGGTCATTTCAATAGAAAAGTTTTGATTTAACTAAGGGAGCCAATGATTTAAACCTTAGTGAATTTCTTATGTGGTTAAAGTGAAAGTACCTCACTATCGATCAAATATAAAACTGAAAAAAGCCATAATCAGATTAATTTAGCTGAACTGATTTAATGCCCCGTGACATCGTCTGATATTAGAGGACCAGCACAGAAACTGTGACATTTTTTAGGAGCAGCCTGAAGAATCGTTTCTGCCTGCCCTCACAGCAGCGTCCTGCAGCCCAGCTCACAAAAACATTCACGTACACCTATGTATTTCCACCTCATATACATCAAAACAGTTACTGTTAGCAGTTTTGTAAGAGACAAGGCAAAATCCTTTGGATACAAAATATTTATTTTTGAAAATGTCTGTAATAGAGAAAAAAAAAAAAAAATTCAAAATCAAACCCATACAAATTGTTTGGTTACTAGCATACCACACTAGTGCTAGGAACTAACAATGGAGAAGTGTTCACTCAGGAAAACTCACAGATGTTCAGAGGCAATGAAAACATCTCCACCTCTTTCTACCCTGTGGTTTCATGTTGCACTCAGACACTGAGGCAAACTGAAGCGCCGAAAAAGTGGCACTGATGGTGAAACAGCATCCTGTCTGTTCTAGAAACTTACAAGAGCAGGACGGGCAGACATGTGGCAACGATCTGATTTTCCTCTCTTTTAACAAAAACACTAAAACCAGAAACAAATAGTTTATTACATATCTGAAATACAGTGGGGACTTAATTGTTGGCATTGACATGGTGAAGTGAAAGAAAATATGAGCTAGAGGGAGCTGTTGGACAAAAAAAAAAAAAAAAAAAAAAAAAAAAGAAATTCAGTATTCCTAAGAATACCCCAACCTTTCAAAAAACCGAACTGTGCTTTTGAAAGATATGGACTAATAAAGCCTCAGTTCTCCATACACGTCTGGTAGCAGAGCCTGAAGCCACAGAGGTCGATGTTGCACCTTTGAGGTTGAAGTGGAGTCCGCTTAAGGTTCGGTGGGCCCAACCTCACAGCAGATATAAACATATATGTATTCTTAAACCTTTTATTATCTCTTTTTTTTTTTTTTAACTGTGGTTGTACAATATTCCCTGATGGCCTGTTGTGGCCGCTGAGTGTTATACAGAATCCTGAAGAGATATCAAAATTAAAGAGGAGAATAAACAAACGAGAAGTTATGAAATTGTCCGTTAAGTGGGGAGGAGGATGGGGGAATCCTGTTGCTGTTTGTGGGACCTGTTGCTCTCCCTCGTCCCCGTCTTTAAAAACGATACACACGCTGGTCAAAAAAAAACACACAGTTCCTCCATCTCACTGTTGCAGCAGTCAGCTCTGAGGATGAGAGAGAGACAGAAGCGTTTACAGAGGGAAAGAAAGGGTGAGCATGAATCCATGCTGCATCTGCTCCTGAGATTTCCTCACCTATGTCAGCTTCTTGGCTTTGTTGTAAAGCGAGTCCACGACTTTGCTCATGTTCTGAATCGTTTCCAAGGCTGCTTCGTATGTTTTGTCCACGGGAGGCTCTTCAAATATGATCAAGACACCTTCACCTTGGTCGAGGATTCCTAGAGAAGAGCCATGCAATCACGTGAGAACACAAGCCTGCATGTGAAGTGAAAACGAATGATTCTGGTTTCAACAGACCTTTTGCACCTGACGTCACACACTGCAGTCGCAACAACTCGCCGCCATGTTGGAGTGAAAACAAAGCCCTTCAGCTAAGCAGTTTACCTGTCGCGTGTGTAATCTGTCGTGTTCAAGTGGATAGCAAACAGTTCGAAAACATGGTTTTGAACTGTGTAGCTGTTGGCTGCACAAACTACAGAGGAAAGGGACCAGGATTATCGTTCTACAGATTTCCAGCCGACGTAAAAGTGGAAAAGTGGATCACTGTACTCCGACGCGCTCGTGGGTTTGACGCAAGGAAATAGTGGCGACCGGCGAGAACAAGTCGCAAATGTAACGAACATTTTGTTGGAGGTGTGTGTTTTCATCTGTTTCAACTGATTAACTATTTATAACATTTGGATGATCTTTAATTAAAAGACGTTATTTTGTAAATAATTCTGCATGATCAGATGGGGACTGAGTGAGCGGTAACAGGGCACTTCGCCATAGCCATGCATGTGTTAGTTGTTGTCCCACATATCGCTCACTCAGTCCCCAGCAGATCATGCAGAATTATTTACAAAATAACATAAGTCTTTTAATTAAGGATCATCCAAATGTTAGAAATAGTCAGTTAATCACACACCTCCAACAAAATCCTCGTTACATATGTGACTTGTTCTCGCCGGTCGCCACTCTTTCCTTGCGTCATCCCCACGATCGCGTCGGAGTGCAAAATATTTCTAGGATTCCAAGCTTTTATAGGCCTTAAGAGTTTCCTTGGTGTAAGCTGATGACTTGTTTATTAAATAATTATATATGTCCAGGTACTCGAGGTTGGGGAGTTTCTTTATCTGGGCAGAACAGGGCAGCTGGCAGTAGGTACGGGTCGTGTTCTAGGCCTGAAATCTGCAATTTCTCCTGGTATCGTTCCTTTTCCGACCCATTCAGACTTTGAACATGGTCTGACAGCACTATCAGACGACTGGTCATGATATTTCACGTAACCTGCACAAAGACTATGTGATCGCTTAGGCCCTAGCTTATTGTTGTTTTCACTCCAATATGGCGACTGCACTCTGTCGTTAAGGCGTGTGTCACGTGACTGCAAAAGGTCTATAGGAAGAGACAAGTACCATGAAACTTTTTGTCCAGAATCATCTGTGATAATTTCCTCTCGACGTCACCCTTTAAATGAAACAGACAAGCAATTTAAGAGACAGGAAAAAAAAAAAAAAGCCCAGAAAATTCAAAACAGTATTTTGAAACTAATTACATGAATTGATTTTGCTGAAACTTACCTTTGATAGTTTGATAAGACCTGATATGTGTTCTATCTGAAATCAGAAGGATATGTAAAAATATATACAGTTTCTAATTCTTTTTTAAAGTTAAATGATCAGAAACAGTTAGAGCCATAAAGTCTGAGGTCAACCCAGAATCCAGACAGATCTCCATCTCTAGTCTGATTATAAATGACACTGCTCTAATGTTCAGAGTAAATAGACAGTTCTTACCTGTACTCTGGAAAACGGTTCAATGACTCGGATGAGATTTTGTTCGAGCAGGCTGTCATACAGCTTGGCCAGGTGAGTGTTAATAATTGGATCGTCCCTCAGCTCTGCTTTGTACTCTGTGAGGGCCTACGAGGTGGAAAAAAAAAAACATAACTTGAAATACTCAGGCATCTTATGTAAAGTCTTACAACAAAATCTCCGTCATGAATAATGCATTGAACAGTACTTCAAATTAGCAGGTACAATCACAGTCAAATATCTGTTTTAATGTGCTGCACATTTCACAAGGCTGACAGAGGAGACAGGGTTAAACAAAGATCAAAAAGGACCTGCCTAACTTTCTTCTTTTCACAAAAAGATTGTGCTATAACTGCTGAAAAGAGAACACCTTTTACTTGTTCAAACAGACCAAACACACACAGCAAAGTTTCACTGCGCCTGTTCAAATATATCAAAGAGATCAGAGGAGACAACAGAGTCCAGATGTGAATTCCACCCTCCAAATGCCTCTGAAACCAGCTCAAAGATGCATCAGCTTTACCCGCTGTTCCATCTTTGAGTCTTACCAACTGAACTGTGAGGCACAAGAAAGGTGAGACAGTCCTGCCTTCAGACGCGTGAGAAGGCTTTTAATCAAAAGCTGGAAAGCAAGATGTGATGAGGAAATTCTGGATTAGATAACTCTTACCTTCTCAAAGTCTGCTAATGATCTGTTCTTGCTGGCCTGGGCAACACATTTCAGTGCATCCGTCTGAATACATGAAGACAAAAAAACAGTTCAGTGTCATTCTAGATTAATAAAGAACTCTTAATTCAGTTCCTTAGGTGGTCCTGAGTGTGTTACATTTCACCCTTTTGACAAAAGACAGACTTTCAATATTAGAATGCATTACTTAATTAAAAAGAAAAAAAAGGTCGGGTACCAGCTTCACATCAGATGTGTGGCTGTCATAACCTTCATTTCATCTCACTTTTTCACCGATGGGGCCATTTTGGAGCATTTGAGAGCAGGATTCTCTGTTTTCATCCTCAGACATTGTACTGCTCACTCTAAAAAAAACTGCCTTCATACTCAAAGACTCTGCTTGCATGCAAATCTGCTCCACTTCAGCTTGAAACAGTGCTGCTGCTCTGACTCACTGGTGCTTGTATAAATATCCTGGCGTCAGTTTGAGCCCTTGTCCTCAGTTTTCTTCCGTGTGCTCACCAAACTTCTAATGGATCTTTTTAGAATCAAACTGTCACCTCAGGCTCTGGTTCCTAAATCTACCTCATATGTGCCTGTGCAACATTAGTAAGGAAGGACATATCAGAATTCATGAGGGTCTTTGCCTTTACACATGCACCAAGTGTTGTTATCATCAATCTGCATAGACGTCCAGCAAAAACCCTGTGGTGCTTCTGCTGCAGGTGGGAACCAGCGGTCCAAGGGCTGTTGCTTTGCATGAAAGTCTGATTCCCAACATTTGTAGTTCTGACTGAACTGCCAGACCAGACCTTTACCACATCAGAAATGTTCTGGAACAATGTGTGGTGTCTGCAGTGTGAATGCAGCATAAATGGAGAACTGGGGAGCAGGACATTTGAACAAGCAGCAGTGAATCTGAGAGCAGAAACACAGTTTGGTAGTGAAGCAGATCAGATTTGCACCTAAGCAGAGACTTTGTGTGTGAAGGTTTGAAAGAGAGCAGTGTCTAAGTCTGAAAACAAAAAAATGCTGCTCTCTATCTGAAAGAAGCACCCTTGATTAAAGAGAGTAATACACTCCCATAATAATCTCCAACAGACTGGAGAATGCACTGGTTTGGCTGCACACCCATCTCAGATGTAGCTCAGATTGTACTGGAGCTTCTTCCCATGTTGAGTTTAACTGTTTTGCCTATTTTCACAATCCATCCCTAACAATTTGACCATCAGATTAACTTCATATCAGCATCAAAACACCTTCCATTTTATTTCACTGTGTAGGCAGTAAATCAGATTTTTAAAGGTTAACTAGACAGAAGTGGGTTGTGTTTTTTCTTTTATAACAATTTCACATTTTTCATATCTTTCCTTTCCAAACTGTATTAATTAGGATCAAAGCCTGACCTGTACAGCAGCACACACATGCCACACAGCTGGTGTGAAGCTGGCCTTGGAACATTTTTACAAAGCAATTATGTGATTTCTTCCCTTAAAATGGATTATTGGATTGCATTTCGGTTGCATTGTTTCCAACATCATATTGTGCAACACTAACTAACAAATATGGCAGCATTGCTGCTTTTGCTACAGATACAAGTCTACTTGCCTGTCGTCCGGCGTATCGCAGTGCCAATTTCCCGCTGATCAAGGCTTGTACCTCCTCTGGTCTGAAAGCAACAAAAAAAAAAAAAAAAAAAAAAAAAAGCATGTTCATGATTTAAAGCTGCACCGTGGGTCACGTAACCTCAATGTTCCACAGTATTACTCACAAGTTGAGCACGATTTTGCACAGAAGCATGTATTTGAGTGCCGTGATGGCTCTGGGACTGTCAATAGAGTCATAACCCTCGAAGGCCTCAAAGAAGTAGGAATAAGCCGTCTTCCAGTCTTTCTCCTCCGCTGCATGGATGATCCCTGCAGCAGATAACGCAGCATGATAGTTGGCATTTACAGCCAAAGCAAACCACATAAGTCACCGTGAAATGTGAAGTGTCAACAAAAAGCTGCTGGGCCAACACACACAGAAGCTACTGTGCAAGTATCAAACTCAAAGTAAAATCAAAAATATCAATCAGAATAAACATAGTAAGATCATGCCCCAAAGCTTTTCTGCCCTGAGTAAAGAAACTGAGACTTTGAGATAATAATCAGCAAAAATGAAATTAGTCACTTAAGAACACTTCATGGATACAATTATCAAGAAACTCCTGAAAAGCTGCTTCACGGATGGTTTTGATCAATTAATTGTGCATAAACACCACAGTGGTGATTGATAGGGATAACATTTTCTGATGTTGCACCAAACTAACACACTGGCCAGAATCACAATAATACTATAAATTATCATGAGGTTCCTCTGACTTCAGATCAATTAAGAAATCAGGTTATAATGCAATAAAACATGTTTTTTGTAAATATAAGAGGGGAAAAAAGCAAATAAAAAAACAACAACAAAAAAAACACACAAGTGTGTATATTCATATATATTTCAGATTTAAGCTCAGGTGTGTTTATTTATTATTTATTACTTATTTAAACTTAATTATTTTTTTTCTCCTGTTTCTTCTTAAAAGAAAGCATTGGCCCTGTAGGTACACTAACAAATTTTACTGCGCAATGTACAATGTATAATTGCGTACGTAACAAATAAAGATATTAATTCTTGAATCTTGAACCCTGGAAACAAACAAAATATCAAATTTACCCACCTGACTGCATGTCCAGTGCAGCTTGAAGCTTTGGAGGACAATAAATGGCGTTGGCGGTTGTTCTGGCCGAGGTGAGGGCAGCTCGGGCCTTGGGCAAGTTACTGAGAGCGTGGTACGTCTTACTTTCAAGCAGCTGAACCTCCACCAAAAGAGCCTTGTCATCCATCTTCTTCAGTTCCTGGAGCAGCTGGGAGCCTGAGGGAAGGAGAATGATTTCAGCTGACATCATCCACTTTAAAATGCAACAACTTTGTGCAGTACTGCTGAGCAGCTGGAGTGTTAATGCACACTGACAGGCCTGATGTGAGCTGCACCTTTTCTCTTGTTCATTCTTCTCTACAAACATATTAAGTTATTAATATTATGGCAGTTAGAATAAAACTTCCAATGACTGCCACTCATATTTGTGCTTAACAGAAAAAAAACACTTGTTTGTCTGTGTCAGGAAATATCAGGACTTTAGCACAAAAAATGTGCATTTCCATCCACCCGCAGAAGAAGAAAAAAAAAAAAAGTCCCGTCTCTAAGCACTCACCAAGAGCCAAGGCCTCCTGGTATCTTTTGGTATCAAAATAGAGTGAGATCAGTCGAGCCTGAAAGCAGAAAGAGTGCTGTTAGACAAACAGAGAGCAGCTGTGACAGACTACTTCATTATAGTATACATTTAACATAACATTTGTCTTTGTTCTTGGTACAAAAAGAACTTCTCTCTGACTTAAGAGTGTTTTTTCCCCCTCTTCTGTTCAAGCACAGCTCATATGAATCATGTCCCTTTTCTCATCTTTCACTCAAGCATTGTGACACAGCTTCACGGTGCACTTCATTTCCACACTGCTCCCAACAACACTAATACAGAATCTTGATGATCTTTTTTTGTAATTCAGCCAAGAGCTACAGATATTCCTGGCAGCGAGCATGGGAAGCTACCGCTCACTTGAGCATGAAGTCCTGCTACAATACGGAGACATTGTCAGTGTTTCATAGATGTTTCACTAAGTCTCCTTGTAACAGTCTTCAGGTGAGATTTGGAGAGTTGTTCCATGCAGTGATAGACGTTTGTTTCATTTTTAACACAGAAGAATGCCACAACAGACAACTAAAAGCTTCAGCGTTCTGAGTCTGAAATCAGAGGCTGTGCACGGTCAGTGTACTCTAAAACGAATACTATCCAAAGCTGCGCTTTATGTTTGTGGATATCATTTTTGTTTTCCCTGTCATTAATCATAAACTGTGTTATAGTCAGCACTAAACAGGACAAATACTTAGCTGTAGGTTCCATCTTTAGTCTTTACTGCAGAAGTATTTAGTAGTCAAATGCTTCCTTCTGATCTCTACATCTCACTGTGATATGATCATGTTCAAAGAATCTGACCAGAGTTGTTCATGTCAAGTTTAAAAGCTGCCAAAGTACCCAGAACTTCCTCATCTATAGTTGCTAATTGAAGATTTCTCAGGGATCACATCTTGTCTTGATGCCACACACAAAAAAGCACCAGCTACACTGTTCTGGCTGGAAATAACCACTCTTATTAGGGCTGTAGCGATACACTAATCTCACGATACGATACGATACATCTGGCTCACGATACGATATTATATCGATATTTTTCTAACAATACATTTACATCATTTTCTGAAAGATTTTAACAGGACAAAGTGATGTTGGTGACATCTTGTGAGTGTTCTAATTTGTTTGAATTAACTGAACTGAAAGGTAGGTGACTGCAAAAAACGTCAGAGAGGAGAAAAAGGAGGCCTCTGATTGGTCAATTCTACATCCACGTCATCGAAGAAATGAGGAAGTACCCACATCTGTACAATTCTCGTTCTCCACACTACAAAGACAGCACATATTCTAGTAATTCATGGAGGGAGATAGCGATGAATGTGGGTCTGGATACGGCCGAGACAGTGAGGTAAGTGGAAAAACGCAAGAGATACGTTTAGTAAGTTTAGCTAGTTCGTGATTGTCCCTCTCCGTTGTGGCGTTGAATAACAGCGCAGACGCGCTTCAACATTAACATATATCAAAAATAACTGCGGCATACCGGGGACAAGATAACTGCGACACGTTGCCGCGAGAGTAAACACAGCCCTTAAAGCCGGCGTTTTCCACCACTGAATACGGTCTCAAATCCTGACAAATATAGTTTGGCTCGCTCTCAGTTAGCATTACCTTGTCTGGGTGGTGACGTTTCAGGTGGGCTCGCCTCGCAGGTTGGTGGTATTTCCAGAGTACTTTACGTTTGAGTGACACAGCTTGCAAACCGCCATACTTTTGTCTAAATCTTCGCTTTCCTTTTTCTTTTTCAACCCCAACTGCTCCCAACACATCTACTTTTAAGCACGCAGGTGCTGGGTTTATACTCGCCACCATCCTCCTGACTGGCTCAGCTCTAGCTGGAAGAGTAAGAAGCTGCTTCTGGATACCCTGTTAGAAACGCTCTACAGCGACACTAGCGGCTGGAGGACTTAATGGCACTTTGCAAGAAGAGCACCCGTGCGAGACACGGGGGTTTTGAAGGGAGCTTAGAATATCGATACCCGCGGCTGAAATATCGATACTCTCTGGGAAATAAAATATCAATATATATCGCCAAATCGATAAAATCACCCAGCTCTAACTCTTATACTGCTTTTAAATCAGCAAAGCAATCAATCCATTGTATGAAATGAAGACAATCTTTTAAAGACACAGCAAAAGGAGTTTAAGGTGCTGTCTTTGCCTTCCAGAGTCTCTCCAATCAAAGCATCAAAAATTTCACCAAAACATATTTATGTCCCCTGAATCTTCTGGGGGTTTTGTCACCATACTGCACATCGGTTCCTTCTGGTTTAAAAGTGACTACAGCCTCTAGCACTGAGGCATGCTGACACTGCTGTATTTTTCAATCAAAACTTTATTGAACACACATGTGGTATGGATAAAACTGTAGCTTGTTAGCCAGAAAATGTTATGCCACTGTGTTAGTACCCACATGGATATTCAAGAACATCTTACTTCCAGAGCCTGTCGTAAGAAGGTCCTCTTCTCTGCCTTTGCCCATTCGATACACTCAAGACACAGCTCCACCTCCTGCCCCGTGGCCGCCTCCATGTCAAGGAAGAGGTCGAGCAGAGAGCGGACCAGCCGAGCTGCCTTGGCCTTGCTGATGGAAATCAGAAAAGGCCTCACAAATTTCAGCAGGCCCCCCAATTCTGGAGAGAGAAACATATCATTAATGCATCAAGAATGGAAACATGTTTTGTATCTGTGTCCAAAGATTAACACAATCATTGCAATATAAACTTTAGTAATTATTTAAGGTACAACAAAAGTGGTTATTGTGACAGGTCCATATGTAATTAAGTTGATCACAACTGTTTGTCAGGTTTCAGAGGTGAAATGTTACCTGCTGCTTGTCCTGTCTTTGCCAGGAGCGTCCCCAGCTCCAAGATACTTTGTTCTTTGACCCTGACAGCTTCCTCGTCATCCTCTTGAACATCTCTCCTCACTGTCAAAACATAAAATGGCAAAAAGGTGATTAAAAAGTAAAGCTGACTTTTGCAATTCTGTGTCTAAATATTAAAAACATTATTTTGATAACATCCAAACATCAGACAGGATGTTGAAATGATCAACAACAGATCATTTCAATTACTTTTTCATCTCCACCACATTTCCCCAAAATCCAGAGTATTGGCTTCAAACTACTGCTTCTGTCCAACAAACCGCCAAGAAATAGAAATACAGACACACAAAGCTTAGGGCAGGAGAATAATTCAATAACAATATCTACCACAATAGAAAGTGTTTCAATGATGATAATAGGACACATTTTCAATATTCTGACATACATAATTATTATGACAATACCAAGAAGTGTGTTTGTTTAATGGTAATGTCAAATGTCTTGGTTATGAATTTAAATAACAAGTGAACTTTGATTATTTATAACATTTATTATATCTAAATTATTTTATGGATTTACCAGTTTCATTTTTCAGAGCTCTGTGGGTAAAGTTAACCTCTCTGGACATTAATGTCAGTTTCTCGGCGTTTTTTGACCAAAATTAATCAATATGTTGTGATATTAATTTTGGCCATATCGTCCAGCTGTAGAAAACACTGACATTTCTGAAGTGGGAAACAGTTATGGTTATTTTACACAAGAGCCCTGGACCTCCAAGGGCCACACAGAGACAAACCACCACAAACACTCACTCCTATACATGTTTATGGACGTGGACAATTAATGTTTGACTTTATATAATGTCACGGAGGATGTAACTGGGATTTTAACTGCGAATAAGTGATTTAATCAACCACCCACCGTTACAACAGAACCAGGACTTGAGGGATGAACGAGACTGAAGGATCTGACAACTTCAGTTTACTGGTGTGACACGGCACTTTGAGGACAGCGGTGTTTGCGGAAACGTACTAAACGATATTTTTGAAACACTGCTACGAACTTACATTTATTAATTTAAAAGAAACATAAACAAACCACTTGTCCAACTGCTTACACGGGACCTACTAATATCAACACAGTGACTGTCCCTATTCATTGTCCACAATGTTAACTACAGCAGTTGTCATAGTAATGTGCCACATGAACATAGAAAACGTTTTATATTAAACAAGATTATTCTTTTAAAGAAATTAGGTTTTAAAAAAAAGAGTAAACACTCCTGACAGCAGCTGAACAGATACATGCCAGACTCAGGCCTTAAGTCAGCAGCGATGCTAACGTGCTAACATCCATTATCCACCGTTCAGCAGTGAGTCAGCACCGGCTAACAGGCTAACCTCGTCGGACGGCACAGAAAGAGAAAAAACTCAACGGACAAGTCAAAGGAATACTGGTCACTTAAAAGTGCCAAATAAACACCCACCTATAGAATGAAGAATATCGATAGAGGCGTTGCGATCCGTGCTAATGAGAGACTGAGCTCTCTGAAACTCAACCACTGCTGCAGCCGCCATCTTCCTTATTCAAATACTCCTTCAATGAGAATTACGTGCCGGGGCAGCGTTACTTAGCGTAGGTGACGTCAGGGTTTCATGCGTGCGTCCCATCTTGAGGCAGCTGGGAAATGAAGTTTTAGTGTAAAGCAACCTTGGCGTGATTTTTGACTCGGATTTAAAATTTGATTAATATATTAGCTCATTTATTAAAACTAGCTTTTTCAACTGTTACGTAGGGTGAAGGCCTAGATAACTCATAAAGACTTTGAGAGGGTTAGTCATACTTTTATTATCTGTCAACTGGATTGTTGTAACTCTCAGAATGGGATTGATCAGTTGTTACTCCGTAGTTTACAAACCGTTCAGAATACAGAGGGTCACCTTCTGACAGAAAAGAAAGAGTGTGAGCACATCACTCCAGTACTGTCTTCCCTTCACTGGCTTTCTGTCCAGGTCTGGATCCAGTCCAAGATTGTATTGTTCGTTTTCAAGAGTTTTAATAGTATGTCACCACCTTGCTTATCAGACCTTTTAAACTTCCATAGTCCAGTCAGAGCTCTGAGAACCAACCACCAGCTCCAAAATGTAAATTTAAAAGCAGAAGTGATGCTGTTCCCAGATTGTGGAACAGTCTATCTTTTATCGTCAGAGCACAGTGGCATATCGTCAGAGCGTCAAATGGGGATTAGATGAGGGGTTTCTAGGGTTTTATGGGGTTTCATCAGCTCCCGCCTTGTGGCTGCAGGCGGAGCTGTTTCTCTGCAGAAACGCGCACAGAGCGCACAGCGGCGCATCACCACCGCCTCTGCGTCAACCATCCTCACACAGTCAGCGACACAACACAACATCAGCCCTCGCAGCATCCGCATCTCACGGCCAACAGGACTAGGAGCACATTTCCATCCGAGCATCCATTCCATAGCTGCTCCCCGACGCCAGGCGCGTTCATCCACTCACTGCTTGCTCTTTTTTCCCTTTTTTTCTTTATTTCATTTATTTTCTCTTTGGATCAGATCGGATTATTTTCTTTGTCGCATATATATTTATATATTCTCCGAGATGGTTTAGCGTTTTATTCGCACCCTTAAAGGAAAAGCAACCTCGAGACGCAGAATATCACCTTTGCATCGATATTATTGCTTCACTGGCTGCAGATCTGGTGAGTTTACTCTGATTTTGTGGATATGTGCGCTAAATTGCAGCTGATTGCGATGTATACATTGTGGATCCAGAAGATATTTGAAAACAACCACTACGCAGCTGGATGCAATTACTAAAACGTTTTAAAATTAATATAAATGGAGATGTTATGGCAATTCAAGGGACCGAATCTGAGAAGAGAAGATATTTTGTCTATAAATCTGAGCCACCGCCTATCACAGGCAGATCTGGTTTCGTCGCAGACGCTCAGTTTCAGCACCGCGGAGAGCTCCCGACGTACACAACTCATTATCTCAGCGCGGAGGCTGATGAGCTCGTTCACTTCAGTCCTGTTTTGGTTCAGTTCAGACACATTGGAGCTCGGATTTTTTTTTTTTTTTTTTTTTTTTTAGCAACCACAAGGAATCAGTAATCGGGATTAAAACGGGACGATGGAATGGAGGATCGAGTTTATTAAATCCTGCGCAACTGAGCAAAGTGATCCATTGAGGGTACAGTGAGGGAAGACAACACGCCGCACGAAAATATAATTCATATATTTCTACCAATATAAATGTGATGAATGCATTGCATTTGACCTTTTTGTGTTTGAAGGTGCTGCATCCAGCATCCAGCACCAAAGGCGACCTTCACCTGTTAATATGGTGTTTAGATTTCCGTCTTCCATTTTAGCAGAAAGGAGGCGCGTGATTCACTCCGATTCGTCGACCATTGCCCGTAAACCTCACACTGTAACATGATTATGGATGTTCCATCCATTTTCAATAGTCAGTGCCGTTTAAATCCCCCTTTAAATCCACTCTTGTATAGTTTTATGTCGCTGTGTCCTTTAATCTGCAGCAGATTAATATATAATATCGAGCAATGTCACAATAAAATGTCAATTCTGTTTGTATGAGCTAAAGGCTGATGCATTCCACCACTTACTGAGCAAAATCAATACTGCTAAAGAGCCAGAGGTGTTGTCAGATAAACCACTCAGACACACACCCATCACAGAACAGATGTGATTGTGGATGGATTTAGCTGAATTCATTAATGAGTTGGGTTCATTAATTAGCATTGTTATCATGATCACCCTAATAATCTGTTCTTAAAGTCTCATATTGTGACATCTTATTTTGCATATACTGTTTATGAGCACTTTGCTTCTGCTTGAGTCTGTTCAGTCACTGCTAACATTTGGAATTGATACAGTATTGTGAAATTATATATACTGAACTGTTTGTGATTAAACTGAACCAAATAACTGGGGTTCTGATATTAGACAGAATGATAGGTAGAACTGATTGAAATTCATGCATAATTCAAACTGATCTTCAGCAGTTATTTTTCTGATTATTGATCTTTTCTATTTTCAGCAGTGGCCCTCCTGAGGTGCAGGCAGAAAGCTGAAAAACAGCAGACACAACATCTGTTGAGGTGATTTTCATACCTGCCAGGAAGTCTTCTGAGGACGGTCGCTTTAGATGCCCAACAGCCTCACACAAGCGTTGAGGCTTTGAGACCCTTGGGATCTTTTCCTCAGTAAAAACCCTTCCTAGCCACAGCGGCTAAAGCTCCCTACAGTCGCCATGGGAACCGTGCTGTCTTTGTCACCCAGCTACCGAAAGGCAGCTCTCTTCGAGGATGGACCCGCCACCGTGGGCCACTACACAGCTGTCCAGAACAGCAAGAATGCCAAAGACAAGAACCTGAAGCGACACTCGCTCATCAACGTGCTTCCATGGAAGCGGATTGTAGCAGTGTCGGCCAAGAAGAAAAGCTCCAAGAAGGTGCAGCCCAACGGCACCTACCAGAACAATGTCACCCAGCTGAACAACGAGAACCTAAAGAAGTCGCAGTCCTGCGCCAACTTGTCCACCTTCACCCAGGATCAGAGCACACCGGCTCTGAACAAGAGCTCCAACAACACCACCTCCTCAGTCAAGAAGGCCCCCCTGGCCAACTCCAATGCGGTCCCCGGGACCCCTAAGAGGGTGATCGTCCAGGCCTCCACCAGTGAGCTCCTGCGCTGCCTGGGGGAGTTTCTGTGCCGGCGTTGCTACCGGCTGAAGCACCTGTCGCCCACCGACCCGGTGCTGTGGCTGCGCAGCGTGGACCGCTCCCTGCTGCTGCAGGGCTGGCAGGACCAGGGCTTCATCACTCCGGCCAATGTGGTCTTCGTCTACATGCTGTGCCGCGACGTGGTCCCCTCTGAGGTGGCCACGGAGCACGAGCTGCAGGCCGTGCTGCTCACCTGCCTCTACCTGTCCTACTCCTACATGGGCAACGAGATCTCCTACCCGCTCAAGCCTTTCCTGGTGGAGAGCTCCAAGGAGGCGTTCTGGGACCGCTGCCTCTCCATCATCAACCTGATGAGCGCCAAGATGCTCCAGATCAACTCGGACCCCCACTACTTCACTCAGGTGTTTGCTGACCTGAAGAACGAGAGCCAGAAGGAGGAGGAGAGGAGCCGCCTGCTCATCGGCCTGGACCGGTGAGGGGATGCTGGGGGAGAGAGGAGGAGGGTGAGGGGAGGTGGGGTGTACTCCAGTCTGGCATTTTCACACCTTAAACAATACTTGTAACATTATTTATTTATTATTGTCTAAACTTAGGAGAGGCGACATTTATAACAACTTTGCGTCTAGCAGGACTGAAAACAATCTGCATCTTCGGGGGGATAAAGTGACGGGAGGATTAGGACTATTTTCATTTTTAGGCCCAAATTCTGTTTTTTAAACTTGCAAACCCAAGAATGAAAGCTTTTTTTTTTTTTTTTTTTGACAAGGACGAACACAAAATGCCAGACTTGGGTAAATCCTTTGCCAACGTTCAAAAACTCTGTATCTCTATGAAATACAAAACAAAAATGTAGGATAAAATGACAAAGAAAAAAAAAACAATTAGAAAAAGAAGCTACAGCAATGAATGTGGACAGGCCTGAGGCTGCAGCAGCCCACCAGTGACCTTCTGACTGTTTGATGATGTGATGTGCACTGCCTACTGCAGGAGGGTGAGGGCCATCGCCTGACTGGCTTTCTTCATGGGCACCCCCCCCCCTCGGCTGGCTCTCTGGAACGCCCACGTCCCCTTCACTAACACGGATACGACCAGACTTGTCGCTGCGTTGCATATCTGACCAGGGACAGCGCGAGCCGTCAGTGCTGGATCCATGTTTTTTTGGGTTCCTGTTCTCGGATCTACAGCAGGACTCACACACCGACCAGACACACAGCGAGCTCCGATTTGTGGGACTTCTGATCAGACGGAGAACAGCCAGCGGACTTGTAATGTGTGTGTACTGAAATACCTACTTTATTTTCATCTAGAGGAAAAAAAAAAAAAACCAAGTTATTGGATGTTTTCCTCCACGGAGGCTTACACCTATGGAAGGCTTATTTATTGCTTTTCTGGAACAAGTTTTCTTTCATTTTTTTCTTTTTTTAAAAATTAGAAATGTAATGTTTTGCACGTGTGCCATGCAATTTTACAGAATCTCCAGGAGGGAAGGAGGTGTTATTCCTCTTTATACTTGATTTGTAAACCAACTGCATCTGCATTAGAGAATGCTGTGAACAAAGTGAAACTAGTTTATTTAGCTCTGCTTGCTAAAATAGGCTATTTGTTTACCAGGGATTTTTTTTTTGTACTTTTGTGAAGTACTTTGGAATGATGTTGGTTTTTGTGCTCATTACTCAGCATAGAAAATGTTCTATCAGTGCCATATCTTTGATGAAAATCCAACCGGTCTGAGAGAACTCTGAGACGCTGTACTGTTTGCTCAGCTGCTGACTGATTCGGTGGGTTGCCATCTACTTCTAGCTTATTTCTCACAACTAATTTATAGCCATGTATGTATTTATTATTTAGGCACATTCAGCGTAATTGAAAGACCCTTTTGAGAGACTTGGGGAAAAGGAAATGGAGGTGAGAGTTCGAGTTAGCGGGTGTGCTCATCTTTGGTGGGAATGAAGATTGATCTGGTTGATGCAAATTAATGTTGCAGGGTTTTTTTTTCTTTAGTCAACAAATATATAATTTAAAAAGCCCTGAATAAAAAAAAACCCAACACGGTTTAATCTGACCATCACCAAGGTGAAATCCTTAACACCCTCTGCCAGAACATCACAACTTTGAACTTTTTATCTCACAAAACGCTCTGAAATATCTTTCTGCCCTGATTTAGAGGAAAACCCAGCCTGCTGTGCAACATATCAGACACAAAGGGCAAATTTCCAAGAAGATAAGTAGTCGACACTGACACTTTGTCTCCACTGCAGAGAGTCACAGTGAATTTTATAGATGATCCAGCAGCATGATTTTTGTGTAAACATTCATCTCCAGAGATGAAGGGCTCCACGGGTCTAATCGTGTTTTGTATCAGAAACACTGTCAACCAAACAGAGAGCATGCAGAGCTCATGAGATATGCAGCTTTTTATCTTCACTGGAGCTCCTGTCTTCGTCAGAGGAGGAGCTACAGCAGCATCTCCCTGCTAGAAACTGTGCACAAGCACAGTTCTCGTCTTTGCAGTGCACTGAAAATCTGTCCACAAAGGGCTTGGACATCAGAAAAGGGCCTCTCAGCAGCTGCTTTAGCGTAAATCAGCCAGCCTCAACAGCTCTCAGCAGCTGGCTTCTGGTGGCTCACTCACTGGGGTTGGGGGTTCTGCTTCTGTTCTGGCAAGAAAATTCAGAGTTTGGAGTAAAAAAAAGTCTGAAACCGACACCTCAAATCTTTTCCTCTCTGTCCACTAGCCCCAGATCACCTGAACAGTGCCGTGTTCATTCACTTGCATCATTGAGTAGTTGTTTATAATCCTATAAAATATGAAAAAAAAAAACACTCCAGTGATAGTTAGAGATTCCTGTCGAATTCTTTTCTGTATCTTGTTGCGTACTTTGTAGATAAAAAGAGAACAAACAGAGAGAGGCGTTCAGTGGACTGCATGTGTGTGTGAATGGATGGATGAATAGATGGGTGGATGGATGGATGGATGGATGTGTGTGTGGCCACATTTTATTTGTACAGAAGAATGTGTTGTTTTCATACAGAAACAAGCAGAATACACCACTGGTACCAGGTACCAGGAGCTGGTGGGTAAGGGAGGGGTCTAGATGCTGTTCGATAAAAATGTTCCTTTTCAAAAAGACAAAAAAGCTATTGCTGTAATTGAAACATCTTTTCTTTTTTTTTTTTTTAGTTTGTTTCTGCTTATTTTAATTTATTTTTGTACTGTGATGGAAAAATAAAATGCACTCAACATTCAAGTGTGTCATTTGTCTGATTGTCCTCGGAGCTCTGACTTGAAGGGTTTCTTTCTCTGGTGAATTCATTTCTTTTCTTTTCATGTCGCCAGTTCTTTCTCAGCCGCTGGACCTCCAGCTTCACATCCATCACTGCTACATCACCGCGCACACGTTGCTTTAAAGAAATCTCTTTTTTATCTGACTGTGTTAAAATGTGCAGCAGGTAGTCTAAAAACAGGCAAGGCAAGTTTAATTGTATAGCACATTTCATGTACAAAACAATTCAAAGTGCTTTACATAAAACATTAAAAGCATTGCAGGAAAATAAAAAGAAAGCATTAAAAAGTAAAAGAATAAAAGCATAAAAACACAAAAAAAATGTAAAAAGAGTTTTTAAAAGGCTGTGCAGATTAGAGCTCCTGAATAAAATCTTATTTAAGGGCAGCTGAGAACAGGTGAGTCTTCAACCTGGATTTAAATAAACTGACTGTTTCAGGTGATCTGAGGGTTTCTGGGAGTTTGTTCCAGACATGTGGAGCATAGAAACTGAACGCAGCGTCTCCATGTCTGGTTCTGACTCTGGGGACTGATGATAAACCGGATCCAGATGACCTGAGAGACATGGTGGGTTCATACTGGGTCAGGATGTCACTGATGTATTCTGGTCCCAAACCATTCAGAGCAACAGAATTTTAAAGTCTATCCTTTGACGGACAGGCAGCCAGTGTCAGGACCTCAGAACTGGACTGATGTGGTCCACTCTCCTGGTCTTAGTGAGAACTCTGGCAGCAGAGTTCTGAATGAGCTGCAGCTGTCTAACTGATTTTTTTAAGATAAACCACTAAAAACACTGTTACAATAATCAAGCTGACTGAAAATGAACACGTGGATTAGAGACATCAGATCTTTTATCCTGGAGATGTTCTTCAGGTGATAGTAGGCTGATTTAGTGATTGACATAATGTGTTTTTCAAAGTTTAGATCTGAGTCCATCACTACACCCAGATTTCTGTCCTGACTGGTGGTTTTTAGATCTATAGATTCAAGTTCTGTGGAGACCTGCCGTCGTTTCTCTTTGGCTCCAAAAACAACCACCTCAGTTTTGTTTTTGTTCAGCTGTAAGAAGTTAAGGCACATCCAGTCATTAATCCCCTCAATGCATTTACAGAGAGCCTGTACAGGGCCTCGGTCTCCTGGTGACATTGTAATATATATCTGTGTCAGCAGCGTAGCTACGGCAACTAATATTGTTGTTCTTTATTACCCGGGCCAGTGGGAGCATGTAGATGTTAAACAGAAGAGGCCCCAGGATGGAACCCTGGGGAACGCCACATGTAATTTTTGTCTGGTTGGATGTAAAGCTGCCTACTGACAAAGTACTTCCTGTTCTCCAGGTACGTTTTGAACCAGTTCATTGCAGCACCAGAGACCCACCCAGTTCTCCAGTCGCTGGAGAAATATGTGGTCAACTGTATCAAATGCAGCGCTGAGATCCAGTAAAACCAACACTGATATTTTCCAGCATCTGTAGTCAGACATGTGTGATTCATGACTTTTGTCAGAGCAGTCTCAGTGCTGTGGAGCTGTCTGAAACCTGACTGGAAGACATCAGCACGCAAAAATCACCAGTATGATCAGAATCAGTGTTTCCATGGTAACTCATATTGATACCACCTCACCATCATGATGGTATAATAAGACACAATTCATGATCTGTGGTTTATGAATCATAGCAAAAACTGTAATACCAATTCTCATAAAGTCTGGACAGTGAGTAAAATCTAAATAAAAACAATGCAATGATGTGTAAATCTCATAAACCAATATTTTATTCAATGTTGAAAGTAAGGAGATGTACCATGTGGAGAAAAAGGGAGTCTCAAAAATACATATCTGTGACAGGACGATGTCTATCAGTGTGTAGTATCCTTCCTTATTTTAAAACAACAGGCCTTATACACGAAGGAACAGAGAAACCTGAGACCAGATGCTGAAGTTGGAGATGAAGGTTGTTTCATTCTTGTGAGATACAAGGCTGGAGCTAGTCAACAGTTCTGGGTCTTTGTTTTGTACTTTTGGTTTCATGATGCATCAAATGTTCTCAGCTGGTCAAAGGTCTGGACTGTAGGGAGGTCAGTTCAGCACCGGGACGCTAACACACAAACAAACATGCTTTTATAACTGAATAAATATGACACTTAGCATCGGCTTGCTGAAGGATGCGAGGCCTTCCCTGGAAAGCACATGATCTGGACATCATGATAGATCACAGCTTTAACCTGCTTTTGTGGATGAACTGGGTTTTAAGTCAGTCATCACATAGATCCACTTTCCAACATGTGCCCTCTGTTCTGTTGAACAGAATATGGATTTCTGAGATTTTTATGTACATATAATGCAGCATCACAATTTGGGTTGTTGCTTTTGGAAGAGATACTTTACTGGAAAAGATATTCCAGTAAAATGTTCCTGTAGCATTTTTTTTTTCCATCACAAGACTTTAGTGTGGGTCAATAAGTGTAAAGCTTTGTGCAGCGGATAAAAAAATCCTTTCCAAGGTCTACCTCTTAGGGCAAAGCTGCATCTATAAATATTTAAACAGTGACTATCCCAGTTACCTCTGCACACCACAGCAGCAGATCTGAAATGAATCAGTCGATATGTGAGTGAGAGGTAGACTTTCATCTTTAATTTAGGCATTTCCGACAGTGAAAGTTGAAGGAAGCCATCATTAGGGAGAACAATAAAAAAACAGGCTTGTCAGTGGAACAGCAGAAACTACAGGAGTAGCCAAGTATACATTTCAAAAAGAAGAAAAGAAAACGGGGGTTTAGGAACAGCAACACGCCAGGAGGATCACAAGATAAGAGAAGATATTCCTTTATTAGTCCCATGAAGGTTAACTAAACCAAATTATTGTAGAATTTGTCCTTGGTGAAGAGAAACAGTCAGGAGAAAAAAACCACTAAAGGACTATCAAGTTGGTGAGTGTACCATCTCCAAACGTTTTTCTCAAAAAATAAACTGGAGTGAAAACATATATATAAAGATATAAAAATGATATAAACCTTTGATGATGATGATGGGAAGAAAAGAATGTGGAGAAGATAAAATACGTGTAGTCAGGTCTCCATCTGTCAAACAGGGTAAAGGCAGTGTGATGGTGTGGGCCTGTACGGCTACGAGCTAAACTGGGTTGCTGATGTACATGAATGATGGGATGAAACCTGATAAAAACCTCTATTTCCTGCTAAAAATCAATTATATTAAAGACAGAACAGAGCTGTTCTCTGCAGGAGGGTCAGTGACCATGTTTACATGTGCAGTAATGATCAAATAAGAGAATATTCTAATACAGGTTGCTTATGTGACTTGCTTTTTAAAAATTCATTTCGTATCCTGGGCTTACATGTTAAAGGCACAGTTGGATTCACTGTTCCACTCAGCGGAACTCCAAAAGCCTTCTGAGGCTCACCTGTCCTGCAGCTTTTGTTTTAGTTCCTGGAGGTGGTTGCCTTCCTCTGCAGAACTCAGCAAAATACCTGGTCTGGAGTAGGCGTTGCATCACACCTTTGAGTTTTCTTCCTGATTCTGCAAAAATCTTTAAGTGCTGATTATCTTCTTATTTATTTTTGTTTTGGACTTGCAATCCTTGAGCATTTCACAGAAGCTACATGTGGAGGCTACTTGGTTTATAAGGTGCCACGTAGGGCTGTAGCGATACACTAATCTCGCAATATGATACGATATTCGACTCACGATACGATATATATCAATATTCATCTTACAATACATTTACATCATTTTCTGAAAGATTTTAAAGGGACAAAGTGATTTTTGTGACATCTTGTGAGTGTTCCAATGACTTTGTTTGAATTAATTGAACTGAAAGCATCAATTACACATTATATGGCTGACAGGCAGCTTGCAAATGCTGGACAAAATTAATAAAAGATTTGTTGAGAAAAATAGTTTCGTTTATTTAAACAGTGCAAATTGTTGCTTGCAAGCTTTTAAAGGTGGGACACGGCGTTTTGGAAGAATCTTAGAATATCGATACCCGTGGCCAAAATATCGATATATATCGCAGAATCGATAAAATCGCTCAGCTCTAGTGCCACGATAATACCAACAGGACGTTATCTTCTGATTCAACTGTTTACAATGTGTCTGTCATCGGCATACTCCAAGTCTGATAATACATTTTTGCTTTCTTTAATTATGGCCTTATTTAAATTCAGACAAAACGGAGGCCAGAAAAACCCAGAAAGAAGCAACTTGAAGCTGAAGGATTTGCATTGTTTTCTCAGGACCCACTGCCATGACTGTTTCAGATGTCCCTGCAGGTTGATGGTGATCCATTCATTTAAACTAAGTGTGTTGGAGCAGAGAAACACCTAAAGCGTGCAGGACAGTGGTCACGTATGACCCTGACTGATGAACACTGATCTAAATGTCTAATAATAATAATGTCATTCCTAATGTCCAGCCTGTTGAAATAAAGCTGCTGAAAAACCTCCAGCTGGATTTTACACTGTGGTTTCTTAATCCCAGTATGGTGGTGTGCAGAGGTTGCAGACCACAACAGTCAGATCAGTTTGAGTCCACTCTAAAGGAATATCTCTCATTCATGAACCCACCAGCATAATTTCAGCCGTGGAAACAGTCTTCCCCCCCTCCGCAGCAGACAGTCATCATCTGCCAGTGGAGGACAAGTGTGCTGATGTAGCTGCTGAAGGCTGCTGACACAGTAGCAGTGGGAAGAGGTGTTGTCATGCCAACAACAGGGGTCTCCGCCATCCGCATGTCACCCGGTAAACTAGCTGTTGGTGGGTGGATTAACACTGAGCTCCACCAGGCTGTCACCGTGTCGTGCGTTACAGATGGTCGGCCTCAGCAGACTTTTGACTTGACCTCTCTTAAAGAAAAAAACAAAAAACTAAAACCAAAACACAACAACTGAGAATCAGTTACTGAAGCAAATAAATTTATTAATAAACTGATTATTGAAATATTTATGATTACGGAGCCTGATGAAATGCCAAACCTGCATTCATACAGCAAATATATGCTCAGTACAGGATTACAGCATCTCCCCATGGACTTATCTATGCATGTCATAATGAAATATTACACAAATAAGCAACATATAAACTCATTATAAAATTAGGCACATATGGAATGAATGGTGCATACATACAGATTTTGCTTAAACCCACTGAGTGCAGAATAAATTACAGAGAGAAAGTGAATCTGTTGGCTAACATCAGTTTTGAGTCAGTTGTAATGGGGACAAAACGCTGAAACCAGAGGAATGTAATTCTCACCAGTGAAGTGAGCAACACCATGGCACAAGTGCGAACGTTCATATTCATACAGGGGTAATTAGAATAAGCCTGATTCCCATTGAACAATCAGCCTAATGGAAGTGTAATCATCAGTGATTAGTCTGGAACACCAAAACAAATCATTAACAAATCAATCTGGTGACATCCCCTCCCAACAAATCCCATTAAAAAGTACCAACGATGGATTCAGCCTGCATCAAAAACCTGATTAAGATCTTATCTTCTATGCCTCGTGTTTTCATATTATCCTAAAACGGTTTAAAGCATCAGCGAGCCACTCTGCTGTCCTGGCTGAGCCGCTCTGTCGTGAGCACGAGCACGAGCCGCTGCATGCTGGGAGCCAAACCAACAAGGACTCATCATGCCAGCAGAAAGACTCGCTGTTAGATCCACTCATGACTGTCCCAGTCACGCGCTGCTTAGCGCTGGTTCATTAAGATTTGTATAAACTTAAAAAGAATATGGCGCTGAGCTGCTCTACAGTATCTGGACATTTCTAAAAACGACACACACTTGTAACGTGTTTCTGAAGATTTCCCTTTTCAGATGGAGCAAACTGGCTTTTTTTGTTTTTGGATGCTGAGGAAGCGTTAAAGTGGAGAGAAATGAGGTCACAACACTAAATGTGCAACTGAGTTTAGTCTTGCTCCGTGGTATGCCTTTTCTTTCTTACTGTAGACGTTTTGTTGCTGGTCTTCTTTCCCTTTTTACTTCCGTACCTCATGGGTACATAATGGCTGAAGGGGAGTAAAAAAAAACTAAAAAACTCCAGCGGCCAGCAGGATGGTACAGTTGGCTCTACTAGACGAGGAGCTAAGTGATCTGATAAAAGGAAAGTAAAAATAAAAGAGGGATGCATGGGGGCAGGGAGACAGGAGAAGCCGAGGAGGAGAGCAGGCCAGGCTTTGTTCACCAACCCCCCCTTTCGCCGTAAGAAAGCAGAGAGGAGAGCTGAAGTGAGAAGTGACACGGAGTCCATCCTAATGATGAGGAGCTGAGCAGAGGAGGAGGAGCCCTGTGGGAGATTACAACGCTGGAGGACATGCAAAGCTGCACTGCTGTCGTCCACACAGACACTCCTCACTCCTTTCTGTTAACATCCCATCTTTATTCCACACTACGACTGCATCAATATCCTCCAACACCTCCTTCCTGCGTCAAAGTGTCCTATCAAGAAACAGGACAAGGTCATCTACCTGCACAGCTGCAGGACAGACATTCGCTTTTCCAGCAGCCACGAACTGAAAACAATGAAGAGCTCAGGTAGAAAACAGGTGACTGCACCGGCGGGTCTAAATGAACTTCTGGTGGTGCAGTCAGGAACAGAGAATCAGCTCCGTAACCTTCAGCTGTCCTCAACACCAACCCAACGTCCTTTACTCTGTCCTCAGACTGTGTTCCCAACTCTGTCAGCCTTTGAATAATGCAGCGCTGCTTCTCTAGTTCATATCTGATAAAATCTCTAGTTATTTTCTAGGCCGAACAAAACCAACAACATATAGTTCCACATCCAGCTGTTCAGACAGGACCTTTGATGGTAGATGGAGTCGGGGTGCTGCTTCCACTGCAGTCACTCCACTGCGCTGAGCTTTTAAGGCTGAGACAGTTTTAGTTTGTATTTTCTTTTCTGCCTGTTTAAGGTGCTGTTAAAGCATCAGGAGCAGGTCTGTAAAGCTTTGGGAAGAACTGTCTGATGGAGCTCATGTCCTAACTGGCTGAGCTGGCTTTGCTACAACCAACTAGACCAACTAAAAAAACAAAACAAAACAAAACAAAACAACAACAACAATAACAACAGATGAATGCAAGGAAGAAGCTACAAACAAGAAAAAGAGAAGTTTGCAAGCGTGTTAGTGGTTAGCTCGTCAGCTGCAGCACAAGTCTTTTAGAAACCCATATTTTACATGACTCTTTTAAGAAAAGCTGTAGATAATCTGTGCCATAGTCTCTTTTATCTTTGATCAATTTCCTTTTAAAGCAAACTCCTCCCGGTTTTGGTCTACTGTATACCTGTTTTGCATCCTTTTTCAACACTGAATATTAAAGCAAATACAAAGCCAGCCATCTCCATCTCCATCTGCTGAGCTGCCACAGATTTCTGCTCATGTTAGAGATCATACTGTCGGGCGGTGACGCACAGAAACGCCTCGAGAACTCTGAAGTCGTCAGCTTGAGAGAGCAGCACAAATCCGACTCAAGTGCTGTTTACACATAATGTGATGTGATTAGTGTCAGCTCGGAAAACATCAGCGTCACGTCTCTGAAGAGTCAAGCGTGCAGAGCTCACACCTCTGCGTGTCTTCGCTCCCCCACCGTGGCCACGAGTCAAACTCAGCGTCTGGGCCGAGAGGAGGAGGAGGAGAGCTGAAGAGCTCGTTAGCTCTCGTCCAGCACACACTCCCTCGTTCACACACCGTCTCTGTGATGAAGGGGATCTCTGTCGAGTGGAAGCCTGCTTCAGGAGGACCAAGGACCACAACAAGTCATTAGGCCGCTCAGCCAACACAAAGACAGCAGATGAAACTGGGTTTAAAGGCTGCAGCTCACCAGGGATTAAACAGTACTGACCAGCAACACTGTTGCTAAGCAAAATCATTACACGTACAATGAGAGCTGAAAATAGTTACTGGAGAAAGTAATGCTTTGTCATCTCGTTAAGATGTGCTGCCCGCTATGCAGTCTAAGTGGAGTATACTGGTAAACGTGCTACATACACAAATATGCTGGCCACGGTTTATTCTAACCCTAAATGAATAAGAGTATTTCAAAACTACCATGTACGGAGAGCTCAAGAGTGGCGTTTGAAATGAATACATTTCAGTGTGTTGAATGCGGTGGCTTGTTTTGTTCAGGACATGCTCAACACATCCTACTCCGCTGACTGAAACTAACAAAGAGCCGGTACTGCAGACGGCGTTGTTCCCTCGTACAACTGTGAGGGACGTTTCATACACTAGAAGAGAATTCTACAAGTCCTTTTTATTTTACTCTCTGGCTATTCAAGTCCTCAGTTAACGCCACTAATGTTTTAACTGGACGTGTTTTCCCTGCTTTAAAGCAGACATCCTGCATGGACGTCATCTCTGTGCTCCAGGTTTGGACCCGGCTCCTATCGGCCTGCACAGATTCTACATTTCTGCAAAGCCTTCGGATTTTCTCCTATTATACAACATCAGTGGCCACGTAATCTGCTGTCATCTTATCTCACAAAAATCAGCCTGTAATAAACTAAATATTGCACAAAGCAAATAAATTCTGGATTTTAGAAAAGAAAGAACATCTTTGGTGAAGAAGTATTTAGTGCATTTTTTTTTCAAAATCTCTTCAACTAATAATATTTTGCCTGGAGAATCACTATCCACTTCTTTTTTTTTTTCTTGCCTGGAAATGTACAAAAAAAAAGGTTGATTTTGGCATAGTTTTGACAACTGATGATTCGATAACCCAAATCCAACTGGGGAGCTACTTTTTCAGATTAACAGCAGCTCTGCAAACCAAAACAAAGAACACAAGGTGCGAATCATCATATTCATCATCATTTTCGTCCCAGTCAGGCTTGAAGTCAGCTGTCACTGTGTCTTCATTTGGCTTCTGGTCCATTTCTAATTCCCGGGAACAGCCAGGATGTAACCGGACCGGCTCTTGGTGAAGTCTGGCTGTGGCTGGTTCGTCTTGAGCTCCACAATGACCGTGCACTTCCTGCCGTTCATGCTGCACTGGATGGGCGATGCAATGTTCACCTGCAGCTTCCTCTTCTCACTGACAGAGAAACGAAAGGAGGGAAACAAAAACACAGAATGAAAGAATTACATTCTCTGAAGACTGATTTTGTGTTTCATAACGTCAAACAGCAGGAAATGAACATTTACAGATTTAATCTAATGCACTTATTTGGCACATTTGGGCTAAATGACACCATTTCCACAATCAGTCAACTCTCATCAGCACATAAACTGGAAGGCAGCTTGTCTCAGAGGTTTCATGTTCTGCTTGGTCATAGTTTAAATCAGAAAAACAACATCTGCAGTTTCATTAGTGACCAAAACACGAGTACGAGCAGAAGAGGAACAAGAGGCTGTTAAAGCAATAAATCACATTTTCACCGTCTCAGAAACGGCATCATCTCAACAACACATTACATTCGTCACGCACACATACAGCTCCAAAACGCACACCGCCATCCTCTCAGCACACACAACAGTTTGGGACCATAAATCTTTGCCGTGCGCACACTTAACTGTGCTTTAATATCAGCAAAATCATCCCAGCTCACAAACAAACATTCAATAACTTCACTGCAGTGCTGTGACAGAAAAATAATAAAAAAAAACCCTACAAATTATGGCACAGTTCATGCATACACTGCAATTCAAGAAAACTGTAAACAAACGAGAACTGACAATAAAATATGACGTTAAATTAAAGCACAGCGTAGGATGCTGGCAGATTGAAATATTTCTGCAGTGTATCTATAAGATGAACTTCAGAGTGCTAAATAATAAAATATTTCATCCTGAGGCACTTAACATAGTGAGGTCACGACCCCAGTGGTATGAAGGTTCACCCAGCCGTCACCTATTGTGCCCTGGAGGTAATTACAGGCATATTTTAAAGTGAGCCGGAACATAAAATCGGAAGTGCTGAGATGCTCTGCATGAACAGTGGGGGCCTGTTCGGAGGCACATGTCAAAGGCTACAGCTCACCGTGACCTTTGACCCTGCTGCCAACACGGGCTTGTGGAACACAAGATGGAAAAAACTGTTTAATCGTACTTTTGTTTGGAGGCTTTTGCTCAGTCGAGGCTGGAGGAACTGAGTGTTTCAGTAAGCTACATGAAACTTAACTCCAAATCATTCTAGTTTAGATTTTCTTTAAATTGAAGCAAAGAAGCTAGAGATTTGTTTAAATTGGCACCCTTCACTCATATCTTTGCTGGGAGCCTATAATAAGTGATTTATGGCTCCACAGTGAACGGCAGTGCACCCCCAACTGGTATGAATATCAGGCAACATTTTCACGGACTGATCTGTAAAATGTGTTGCAGATAAATACAACAAAATAAAATGATAGGACCGGGATAAAAACTGTGGCATTTTCTATTTATTATAATAAACATAAATCTGCTACAAATTCACGGGCAACTTTATTAGAAGCGTCCTCGTAACAACAGAATATCAGTAACATCTTCACCGCACAAAGACACCTTCCAAAGTCGTTTGTTTTTTACTCGTTTTTCCAGCTTGGGGTTTAAACGTATCACGTGACTGAGACACGGGTCTGGAAGTCTTGTCAGGTGTCAAGAGTCCATCCATCCATCCATTTTCTATACCCGTTTCATCCTTGAAGGGTCACGGGGATCTGCTGGAGCCTATCCCAGCCGTCTACGGGCGAAAGGCAGGGGTACACCCTGGACAGGTCGCCAGTGTGTCAAGAGTCATAGATGGATTTAATGGAGAGAATCTGGTCATTTTTCAAAATGAAACACCATTTAGACTCGGATAATAAATCGGTAGTAATAGGAGTTATTTATATTTTTCTCTGTGGTCCGGTAGCAAATGACCCACGGACCGGTACCGGGACGGGGACCGGGGGTTGGAGACCACTGGGACCTACGTTGTAGTTGCTGTATATACTAACCCACCGTTTGCTCCGTCGTAACACTAAGTTCTAGATGACGGGTTCTTTTCTGCAGTGCTGGGATTTCTTATTGTTTACCTCCTTTATGCAGCTCAGACATGCTAACGGAGCAAATAAATCAAGTATCAGTGAGTTGGAACCAATAACTGGTGGGCGACATTTTTTAATGACCACAACAATCTATTTTTCAACCCATTTTGAAAACAACAAAGAACAATGAGCAGTAGGAAATGCTAAGGTGGACATGCATCTGTTCAGTGTAGAAGATTAAACTTCTGTTAGCAGCTGAGGGAAGTGAAAAGATCTGTTAGCATTATGAAAAATCGTCCTGTGTCACTGAAAAGTAACCCACGATGACAGACTGGTGATGTCTGGACAGGTTTGATCTGTGAGAGCCTTTTTTCTTGCTGCTCTGAAATCAACTTTAAAGTAAAATGAAGCAGCTGTTTATTAAATCTGCATCCACACAGCTGCACATGCTTCATCACACCGACATGACGTGATCCTGTAGATCACTGCGACTTCTCAGTGACGCTGGTAAACAAACAGGCTACAAACAAACAGAGCTGTCAAAAACAACAAGAGGAAGCCAAAACAGTCTCACTGCATCAATGTCCAAATCTGGGAGACCAGAGTAAATAAATTGATCCATGATGATGCTGAATCAGCCCAAATACACTGGCTGAAGTTCAGGCATTGAAACTGAACCAGGTCAGGGCACGGTCCACAGTTGGTCCAAGTGTACCTCAACTAGGTTGTTCCAAGTTCAAACTGGCCCAGTTCCACACAATTAAAACACACTTCAGGACCAGAACCAGGTCAGTTCCTGCCAGACCAAATACAAACATGACAATGTTGAGCATCATTCTGCTAGTTCGGCCTGGACAGAGAAACAGCCACTTCCTTGAGGGCTTTCTGTTAAAATAAGCTAAGCTAATGAAGTCCAGATTTACCTCACAAGCATCAAACTTCAACCATCTCATCTGATGCAAAACAGCAAGAAAAATATTGGTCAGCGCATCTCCCAAAAGGAACAATGGCCACGATTAGTTTCTGTGTGTGTGTTAAGCTGCACAGTTAAACATCATGCTAACTGTAGTATTTAAACCCAACTGTTACATTTATTTAGACTTTTTAAAACGGTCAAAGTGTCTGTTTACCTACGTATGTGAATATGTAACCAAGCATGTGAGGAAAGCATGAGATAAGACCTCTAAAAGGTCCACCTGCAGAAATGAGTTCATATTCACCAATGATTCATCTGAACTACAGAGGAAGACCGCTCCAGAGTTAAAGAGTGATGACCTCAGAGACCTGATGGCTGCTGGATTATAAATGTGACCCTGGAGTTCAGCACTTCAAAAAATGAACTAAATATTTTTAGTTCTTTTTTAAAATTATTTTTTAATGTTTCTAATGTTTTTTAAATGATTGCCACTGCCCATATACTAAACCACCACAAACAGCAATTATTTTATCCATTTTATCTGTCGAAGATATGAGGAAAAACTTGCTGCCAAACTGTCTTTATTATAAGACAAAAACAGATCCTAAAGGTGCAAATGTTTTTTTTCCTCCATTTCAATATTTCAATCCCCGACTCCAAAGATGACAGTTTAGTCTTTGGAGTCGGGGTCTCCTCCAGCTCTGGGCGACTGCAGCTTTCATCTTCCTGCTTGTTTTGAACGTTTGACGCAGTTTTCAGCGTGACAGCAGCGACAGCCCGTGTTGCCATGTTTGATTGATTTCCTCACATACATATTAGGCTCGTTTGTAGTGTATTTTAAATGGGGTTCGCTGAAAACCTGGCACGGTTTTGACCGTGCGTGAACTTTTAAAGAGCGTCGTTCACAGCTGCCCAAATAAACTCGTTCCCCTTGTTGTCAAGAGGAAAGAGCGCACTCAGTTCATGTTCACACAATATACGAACTAGTTCGTGAACTTTCGTTCAATGAATGCATTCAGGTACAACACTGTCAATAAATCTGCTAAACATACATTCAAAAGGTGTTTTGAGTTTCAGTAGTATGGGATTGATGGGGGACCACTAGTGGGTTCTTATTAGATCACCTGAAGATGGGCGACAGAGATCTGAGAAATACAGGCAAGAGAGAGTAAGAAGACAAATAAATGATAGCTTTCCAGTGTTTAGGCAAGAGTGCAGTATTCTAGCAAAACTAAAGTTACAAAAACAAGTTTGAGCATCAATGTTGCTAGAAAGGGGAGCCCGTCCAGTGACAGATCCGACAAAATAATCAGGAGTAAGGAGTTCTCCTTTGTTAAAACTGAGATGGTGGAATAAATGTAAGTCTGGGATTGAAACCACAGGGACTTTTCTAGTAGCACATGACCAGTCATGAGACTAATGTCAGCCTTATTTTTTTTTTTACAGGAGATTCCCGGCAGGTGTGTAATGCTTCATATAGGAGCGTATAATTGCATGAGCCAGAGGGTATATGAGTGTGTGCAGGAGGGAATAATGGTGTCTGTTCAGGATTACGGTGCTGCATCTCCACACTGGAGAGACTGCAGGGGTGTGCGTGAATATTTGAGAACAAAAGGCTAAACAAATGAAGGCAAATAACATAAGAAACCATGTAGGAGTGCTGTTGAAAGAATGATCCATATGGCAGCGCCGGACTGGAGCACTGCAGTGGTCGGGCTTTTAGAGGCTGTCAGATCAAGTTAGATCCTCTCTGAGTGAACGGCTCCTTTGCCTCGTTTGCTGCTAAACAGGATCGATGACGGGAATCAAAGGGTGGGAATAAAACGGCAACAACCGCCGGGCTGATAAGAGAGGCAGAAATGTGAGGTGACGTTAATGTGAGGGGGTGCTGAGAATGAGAGGGTGAGATAATTGCTCTCTGGTTGAGACGGAGTGGCTGCAAACATGTAGCGTAAATGCTGGTGAGCTAAACAGCTAAAAGCCTGGAAAATAAATATGCAGTCAAGTGCTTGTCCTGACACACTTTCCTGGTGACACAATTTGCGCTTCAGCGTGTGAACCAGTTCGTTTTTCACGCGATCGTCTAATTAAAAACGTGGACGATTAGTTGTGAACCTGGATCGCTGACTTGTTGCACAACATCCATAAGTCACAAAACGAGAAGCAAAAGGCTTCTGCTGCCCACGCTGCACTCCTCTCTGCTGAGCGTGTGCAGCTCTGCGTCTCGGCTTAAGCTCAGGGTAGTGCTGATGCTGGTTTCCGTGGCAACCAATGTGAACCTAACTCCCCCATCTGTCATGGCTGCCAGCCAGCCAGCGCTACTGTCTGAGTGAGTGTGCTGTGATATGTCTCTTCCTCTGGCCATCTCTCGTGCTGGCACTTCTCCATTTCACTGTACAGCTGAAATGCCGGGGTGGGGGTGGAGGGGGGGTGGGGGGTGTGCTCCTTGTGAAGGGCAAGCAGGACTCGCCTCACAAACATGGAAACATGCCTGCACCACACACACACACACAGAATAAAACATCCCTATAAAGCCTCCACCAAGTAGACCGAAGGGCTTTTGCTTCATCTGCTATTCCTGGGAGTCAAAGTCGGCCTTTAAATAGATGCAGTTTAAAAGATACAACTGAACTCTTCTAGGCAGATTCACCACTGCTCCCTGCCTTCTCCAAATTGCTGCAGCATCAACAATTACATGTTACTTTCCGGCCACAGAGGTGAATGAACACCACAGTAATGACGGGCCATGTTGGACACGTTTCTGTGGGTGTTGAAGACACTGGAACATGACTGGTTAGACACATTATCCTTGACTGGAGGAGATCTCAGACAATCTGGACTCTGGAGCTGAAGCACACTGAAACATCTGGTTGATTTCTGAGCCAGTTGGACTTGTTGGTTAACTTAGCTGTGCTTTAAAACAGCAGAAGTGACCTTTTTTCCTGTTGACTTGCAACTCCCATCCCGGCTGTGTCTTGCAACAACTGAGCATCGCTTACGGCACCATGTCACATGTCTACGATGATGAAATGGCTCACAGGACTACAGTGGACATCGAGGAGCTGAAGAGAGTCGAGAAAGCAATGATGGTGGACAAGCTAAGACTTAACCTCCCATACCACAGGGAGACCCACTGGACTGATAATGACATGCGTTCCTCTGTGCTGCTTTAACTGTAACATTTTGAGTTTAACCTGCAGCTCTTCTTGAAGCTGAATGTGCCACAGACGGGGTTAAACTGTTTCAAACTGAGCTGCTCAAAGCTGAAGAAGCAACAAAATATGTAGTTTCTGTTTTGCCAGTGGCCTTTTTGCCAACTGCTGAATCGGAAGCTATGAACAGAAAACTAAAGCGCAGGTAATAAAGTACACTGTGAGTCAGAAATTTAGCCGTGGGTGAAGCCTACAAGTTACTGTTCTATTTTGATTTGTATTTAACAGATTTTCTCACTGCAAGGGACTAAATGTAAATTTTAAAAAAGGAGTGTGGATCATTTTGTTAAATAAATCTCTTAGATGTATCAGGTTTAAGCAAACATGATTATGTCAGATGGGTGTTTAACAAGGAGGGAAAGAGAAGTGCACTTCCTGTTTTATTTATTCGTTGTTATTTTAACTGATGCACCATGACTTCAGTACGGACGTCACCGTCTACATGTTCACGTGTTCCTCAGAGGATTATAGTTTTTTACAGTGGCAGGTTTAAATCAACATGCCTTAAATTTTTGTTACAACAGCCGTTTCCAGATAGTTTAAGAGTCAGTTGGCTGTGGTAGAAGCTGGTTGTCAGATAAATATAAAAGATGTTTTTATTTTTTTTATGTAGCTATAGTGTTATACTTTTGGCTTCAATGACTCTTTCTCACTTATGTGAGCTATTAGATCCTGAACCATTAAAAATACAGAAACTATAAGTAACCTGAACATCTCAGAGCACCTCAGAATGAATTAAAATGTCAAAGCAGACCAATAAAACAGCCAAAGAACACATCCTAAACGTTTTAGCCGAACAGGTATGAAACAAGCTTCGTGCTCACATGGCTTGTTGTGTAACAAGAAACGAGCTGCACCTACATTGATGACAAACACCAGGCTCCGGATTATGAACACGTCTGCTTGCTTTCGGCTCGCTGCCAACCTTTGTTCTTCTTTACTGCTTCAGTTATCATTTAAACGAGTTAGTTTAGCCAGTGTTTGCAGATCACTGTAATTTGGGAACCTCGCCTGCAAAACCAGACATTTCCATTCATTTCCATTTACGGTTTGCGAACATAGATTTATTATTCCAGGTAAATTAACATATCTGGAATAGCCGTCCCTAGACAGAAAGACACGGTCATTTGAGTCTTACAGTCAGCGCCTGGCCTTTCCAGGCAAGAAATGACCCCAGTTAGTCAGAGCCCTGGGGGAAGACTTGGCCTATCTCAGTGGTAAATCAATTCTTTTCTTCACTTCAACCTCCTTGTGTGCATCTTTGCCCTTCATACCATGTGAGCCCAGGCTCACAAAAGGTGCTGAATGGAGGAAGCCCAGGAGGAGAGGAAGAAATGAGAGTTAAAGTAAAAGTTGGGCACCAAATCTGTGGGTGGAGTAGGGAGCATTTAAAGCTGAGAAAAGGAAAATAGCACATAGAAGAGCAAGTCAGATATAAAATATGAAAATGAGCGGGGAAAGGTGTAGCAGAGTGAGAGCAGAAGAGAAGATGAAGAGACTGAAGAGTGAGGATTACCGCCAGTCTGTTAGCCTCCTTCTGAGTCATGGCTCTAATAGTGTACCTGGCTGTCCCGTGAGCTGTCTGCTGCTGAAAAATATAAGAGCGCTGCAGATGGGGAGGAGAGGAGGGGCACTTCCCAAAGCTGACTTTCACTGAAGACTCGACAGTTTGATCAAAGTGAGGCCTCTCCTCAGCTCCAACTGTGATGACTGAGACATTTTGGATTAAGCAACAAATGTCCTCCCTTTTTCTTTTCCAAGTAGCAGCAGCTGAAGAGTGAAACAGACGAGACACCTGAACAGGAAGTTCTACTTTCACTCTGAGCCTTTTCACTTAAACTGCAACAATGATTAACATACAGGAATGTAGTGGATAATCAAATATCTGCATTAGTGGGGAGGAAGAAAATTAACAGAGATCGTGATCAAATTCTGTGCCAAGAGTTTGCAGAAAACAAATATGTATTCCTTTAAACAAATGTACATGTGTACACAAAGAACCAGTAATATGTGCATGGACATGCACAGATTTCACACAGCTGATCCGTCAAAGCTTCCAGACCGAAACTCTCCTCAGAAAAGAAAACACTCTCAAGTGATGGCCCTCTTTATTTATAGAAAACTGTCTCTGTGCATCAATATTTCAGTGTGTGAGACAACATCACGATCAAGGAACGGAGCGGAGAGCAGCGCACATGCACAATGTGTGTTTTCAGTTCAGGAACCATGATGTCAGATGTGAGGGGGGATCACTGCAGGACGAACCGTCCCCCCCCCCTCCTTCACAGATGGACGACCAGGCCTGCATTCAGTCTTTGTGCACACAGATGCATAAATCAGCCACGGTGGGTCAGGTAAAATACTGAAAAACAACACAGGCCATCAGCTGGTTGAAGATCTTGTCAAGTTTCCCACGTTTGGTCAGGTTTTAGAATTCTTTTTATTGTTTTTCTTTTCTTTTTTATTTTATTCTGACAGGCCTCAAGTCTGACAATGTTCAGATCCAGGCTGAAAACAGTTCTGTCTAGATGTGAAGATGATGACTGGAAGGTTTTTATCCGCACTCTTCACTTTTAATTCATTTTTAATTCAATTCATTATTGATTATTTTTATATGGTATATGGTGGGTATGAATTGTGCTCTACAAATGAACTCACCTTGCCAGTAACTGGTGGTCAAGAAATAGTATTGACAGATTCTGTTTTGCTGTCACTAACTTTTTGGACAGAATTTCTAGACCAGCCAAGGAGTGGAGGGAATCTGGTTTGGTGACCTCATGATTACGTCTGTGATTTTGTGGATGACGTGGTCTTGTTGACCTCATCAAGTCTCTGTCTTCAGTTTGCATTGGAGTGGTTCACAGCTGAGTGTGAAGGATGAAATCAGCTCCTCCTCTTCTGAGACCATGGTTCTCAGCTGAGAAATGGTGGACTGAACAAACACATTTGCATTAATGCCGACTCTTTACCGGTCTGCTGTGTTGAAGAGAGAGTTGAGCCAAAAAGCACGACTCTCTGTTTACCGGTCGATTTATGTGCGACCTTCATCTGTGGTCACAAACTGTCACCAGGTCATGGATGCAAGCGGCTGTAATGAGTTACCCATGTAGGGTGGCTGGACTCTCCTTTAGAGATGTGGAGAGGAGTTTTATCATTCAGGAGGGAGCCGCTCCTCCTTCATATTCAGAGGAGCCAGTTCAGGTGGTTTGGGCATTTGGTTAGGATGCCTCCATGTCCAACCGGGCAGACTCCCCCAAAACAAACCCAAGACACATATCTGTTGGCTGTTTTAGGAACGCCTCCGTGTATCTCCTCCAGCTCCAGAGAAGATGGCTGAGGAGAGGGGTGTCTGAACCACACTGTTCAGGCTGCTCCCCCCATGACCTAAACTCTGATAAGTGGAACTTTAATGGATGATCCTATTACTGATTCAATGTGCCATTTGATAATAGACATAAGAAAGTAAAATCTTTACCTAAGACCAGTTAGTAGGAATTTAGTTAGAAAACAACTTCAGAGAGCAGAGATGATAGGAGAGAAGCAAATGTTCAATGAATCCTTCGTAACTGTGGCTGTGTGGCAGAATAATCCAGCTTTATCTTCATATCACGCTGCATTTCTTTGACATCTGAAGTGGGTAGTAGATACGCCATGATATGTCTGTTAAGCGGAAACAGACACTCCTGACACCGGCTGACAGTTCAAACACTGAAGTACCCTCACCAGCCACTGGATCGGGTCCAGCCTGCTAGTACCATGTTGGAAACCCTTTTGCCTTCATTCTTGGTGGTAGATGTAGATGCAACAAGGCGTTGGAAACATTCCTCAGAGACTTTGGTCCTGCAGATTTGTCAGCTGCACATCAATGATCTGAATCCCAAAGGTGCCACTACTGGACTGAGATCTGGTGACTGTGGTGGCCAGTGGAGTACTGTGACCTCATCGTCATGTTCAAGAAACAAGTTTGAGATCATTTGAGTTTTGCAACATGGAGCTTCATTCCTGCTGGAATCAGAAGATGGTCCAGTGTGGTCATTAAAGGATGGACATGGTCAGCAACAATACGTAGGTGGGCTGTGGCTGTTGTGCAAATAGTTTTTTTCACTGCAAGTCAGTAGTTTCTCACATTTAAGCTTTAAAGCCATCCCACGTAACCTAAGAAAAAAGGTTGCGTAGGATCAAAAGGAACATATAAAAATAGCAAGAGATGCTCAGTGTTTTCATTTTGAGCCCCCTTTCATGTTTCCCGAAACGTTCCCCTTCCTCCTCTGCTGCTCACTCAATTACATGGATCTGTCGACACCAGAACTGACACATCATCCCTCTTCCTCTCATTGTCACAGTTTGTCTTTCACATGGCTGGATCGCATGTCTCACGTGCTCCTGTGTGCTGCGCTCACACTGGAGAAGAAAGGGAAAGATGCACGCGACAAATCCTTGAGACTCACACCTACATCGAACTAAAAATAACGCTGAACACTTCATGGGTGGAATAAGTTCTCATCCTGGATCATTGGAACAAAACACTGAGAGTGAGATCAGGAGGCTCTACTCGTCTGGATGGCTGGAGCTGAAATGCCTTATCTACCCCAGTTAAAAGTGGCCGTGCTTCGGATTGGTTCAAAGTGTGAAAACTGCCTGAGAGGCTTTCTGAGCGCAGCTCTTTAATTAGCATGACTTTGCCTGAGTTGTGCAGTTTTTCGTGGAACTGCAACTGCAGATGTGGTGTATAAATAATAGAGAAACGCAGTGGGAGACAGCAGTTTTCATGGCATGGAGGAACACAGGATGGAAAGTGCAAGATTGAAGATATTACATCAGGGTAATAAAGTCGGTATCCACCCTGCAGATCATTTCTACGTCTGGTTGTCAGCCTCCACTCCCCTTAAAGTACAACATATTTAACTTCTCACTATAAATTCAGGCAGTTTCACCTCAAGGCTCGCGAAGGACATCGTGTTTAGTGTTGCAGAGACTGACAAGACAAGTGCAACATATGGCAAATAACATTTTTGGAAGGAAGAGAAACCCCCAAGTCCTCATCAAATGCCGCATTGAAAACAATCGCCTTTGGTTGCAGATATTCACTCTGCTGTGAAAATGCAGCAAATCTAGACATCACCATTTTCTTTCATGTCTTTCTTCATCCATTCATGGTGCTTTCCCTTGCTGAACTGAACAAAAAAGGATGTAGTCAAAATGGCACAGATTAAAAAGTAGGTCATAAAACAGGGTGAAACTGCACCAGCTGCAAAAATGGTGTCGATTCAACTGTTCGCAGAGATGAAGAGACAAAAAGGACGGAAGAAAGACGTGAAGAAGTGATTCTATGTTGTGCATGGGGAATAAGAGTCCAGAGGTGAAGCTCCACTGAACATCAAAGCAGCTGAGCGTGAGGAGACGAAGGAGACGAAGAGGAGAAAGGTCAGGAGCTGCTGGGAAAACACTCTGAACAAGCCTGAACACATGAAATCCTGCCTGGTAGGTTACAGTCCTACAAGCAAAACTGGACCTGGAAATATTGCCAGAAACAAACAAAAAAACATCTTGAAAACTACCATTAAATGCCATTTGAACTTCCATCATACAAGGCATGTAAACTCTTCTGTTTTTAACCTGTTAACGTTCCGACGGTCAGTCCGAATTTCTGTAGTTTCCGAAACTAAACTGTAATTTACACAGCTCAAATGTTACGTGAGGCACTCATGCGACATATCTTTGGAAAGCTAAGATTCTTGTGATTCAATCAATGTCAAGCATTTCAGAATATAATCATAACAGCAGGTACAATCAACGCCTTTGTCACACCACAAACAAACAAACAAGCAGTTACGAAATCATCGCAACTCACCTTATGAACGTTATAAAAGTCGTCCGATCAAAAATATTCCCACAAAAATGGTCTGGTTAAACTCACAAAGGTCCAGTTGATCCAATTCAGTAAAGTATTTAGTCCAAAATGCATTATTATACCAGAAAGTATCCACAAAAACGCCACTGGTAGCTGGTCGGTGTTCAGTAACTTCCGTGTTTTCTTCGTCATAAAACGCTTCCTCCTGTGTTGACATATGTGTGTCTGGTCTCAAAATGGAGGGGGTCATCTGAACTTTCGATTGACACCTCATACAGCCATACAGCAGTTTTCCTGTCCTGTCCACAGCCTACAATAGCCAATAAGGGCGAACGTTGAAACGAAGCCATGTCCTACTTTGCTTCAGGAAAAAAACAGCCAGTTAGAATCAATCGTGCTGATGACTGACGCATTGAATAGCCAATGAAATTCTGAAAACAACGATGTGACGGTCGAGGGGGTGGAGATAACGGGGAAACAAAGGGACCGATGCGTAAATGGTAATTAGATAGTCTCATGAACGCGCGTCATCGTTGCGCCTCAGCAGGACGCACCAGTGTGGCTTATTTCTCAGCGTTTTTTCAGTTTGGGAGCGTATTTATTGTAGAAAATGGTGAAAAGGACTGTCCAAGAAGGAAGAGGAGGAATTTGCTCGTCGTGAAAGTTACGTGTCAGGAGAGGGGATCAGATAAGATCAGATAACAGAGCGCACGCCTGCGCAGAAGACATTTCCTCCGTCGGAGAAGATTTTGCTCTGCATACGTAAGTATTTGACTAAATTGTGACTTATATTACAGCTTATATTATATTATTACATATATTGTATCATAATTGGTAGTATTATTCATATTATTATTAAGTTTTACTGTATATTTCGACATAAACAAGTTTTACTTTGAATAAATACAAAAGCCTTTGTTTGTGTGTGTGTGTGGGGGGAGGAGTATGTGTGAGTTGTTTGTTGGGGTGTGTGTGTGTGTGTGTGTGTGTGTGGGGGGGGGGGGTTCATTGTGTAAAGTAGTACAATACAGAAAAGATGGAACATTTTGTAAATGACTTATTTCTTTATTTTCACATAATGGGCAGTCATCTGAGGATTCAGATGTGGATTGGGAGCCAGTCAGAAAGTGGTCACATAGAGGGTCAAAGGTGCAGATGGACATTGGCAACTGTGTATTCATTTTGAAATGAAACAATTTTTGTGTTGCACATATTTGTTTTTGTATATATTTTTTTCATTGTTGTTCCAGGTGTATGGGTGGAGAGGAGAGATCCCTCTGCACCAGAAGGCATTCTGGGAGACCCTCATCGAGCAGCTGGCAGAAGCAGGGTCTTCCTCCACAGCCAGACCCGTCCCACCTCCTGCTCCGCGTGGAGCACATCACATACTGGTTTTTATCAGTGGGCAGAGGACTACTGGTAGGCTGAAGTGCAGGCACTGTCATGCTAAAACACAGTTGAAATGCTCCTCATGTGATGTGCCTTTGTGCTTGATACCGACTAGAGATTGCTACAGTGACTGGCATGCTGCCAACCTGTAAATGGTTATAATTGTAAATATGTTCAAATATGTGAATAGTTTGCTGTGTTGTAAAAGATAGTCATTTTTTTTATATAAATTACATTTTCCACAACAACACTTGTTTTGACTCTTTTTATATGCAAAATTTAGCTTTTTGTTTCAGTAACTTTTTTTCAGCAATATTGATAGTGAATCTGGATGTGGGATAGGATACCTCTAAGTGTCACCTTTCATTAGAGGCCAAGATTATGACTGTACGATGAAGCGTTCAAGAGTTATGTCCTTTTATCCGAGGTATGTGGCCATGTTTATCCAAGTGCCATTTTGGAGTCTCTAAATGGCCATTTTTGGAAACGCCTAGACATACTCTTACAAAAACGTGTGTAAAATACTCATTTTTAGTGGTATTGTTATCAAATTTGAACTTGCACTAGGTAAGGCTTCATGCTGTGGTACCATTGTGTTTTCCAGCTAATAAGTCACAGCTGCACTCATCTGCAGACATCTGTTTACAAAAAAAATTCAGGCGGAAATAAAAAAACTTATATTTCAGTGTGTTCAAACTTAGATTAATCAATGCTAGTAGCACTTACAGTGATTCTGACAGTTGGGGGAAAAACTTCAGAGTGTTACCTTTCAAAAGAGACCAAAACCATCCATGTGCTATAAACGGTTCAAGAACAGCTTTCAATTTACTTTGGGTATGTCTTGGATAGGCGTTTTATGCAAATTATACAGGAATGTTAAGGGGTTAAGCTGGTAGCTCTGCCTTAAAGAAAAAAAAACAAAACAACACAGTCAGCGAGATCTGGACTGGTGGCAGTCTGGGAATACAGACGCTGACTATCAACGTCTGCTGAAGGCCCCTGAGGCAAAAGAAGAGAACAAACCAGAGAAATCACTGGTTTCGGTTCAAATCTTCCAGTGTGAAAACAAAACAGTCCAAAAAACTGATTGAGACAGTATTTGATCCCTCATAAAGAAGCTTCACTGTGTGGGCCACGCCAGCTTCATAAAGAATAATCCTCATAAAAACCAGCAAAATACCAGTTTGTCATGTTTGTAATAAGACTGGGATGTTTCTGAAGTTTTAAAGGAGAATTCATGAGATTTATGAGCTGCACCTCCACTTGGCTGCTGTTTTTTTTTATTTATTTATTTATTTTTTTATTCCTGGTCCTTTGGTCAAACTCCTTCCAGTAACAGCCAGCTGACCCAGGTGGACAGCTGCAGTTCCTGAGTCGGACTCTGCTGGAGGTCTCTGCATCTTAAAGGGCAGCTCTTCATCTCCACTGGCGCCTGCTGACACCTGCGTGCACGACTGATCCAAAGGTAGGATTCGCTGCAACCTGGTGGCCTCCTCAGCGAGGCTGTTTGTATGACACGTCATTATATTAATACAGTTATAACAAACTGAACTGCATGGGATTAAATTAGATTTAATTTGATCACATTTAATTGGATTATGATGGGACTGAATTGGACAGCACTTAATTGGTTTTAGATTTTAGATTACAGAGATGACTTCTTGTGAATCTGTGTTATAGAGATAAATTGAATTAAATTAATAACGAAGGAAGCAAGTCCCTTTAGTCAGTAAACAGTTACATTTATTTAAATTTATGAAGCATCTCCCGACAGAAACAGTTCATGCTGGTCACATGATCTTAAAAAAGTCGACTTCATGAGAATGCTCAACATTTACCGAGATGCTACAGATGCATCAGCGCCTCCTGGACCTGGATCTTTCCAGGGTTTCAGATTTATCAGTCTCATGAAGCAGATAGAAACTTCACAGACAAGAGATCAGGCCACATCAGGTCACTTTGGTAACACTTTGCTGCCGACTGGACAAAAATACTGAGATGATATCGACCCAATATTAACGACTTTTTAAAAGAACATTAGATATTGGAGCCTAATTTTCTGTTTTTCCAAGTGTTCATTTGTCGATATAAAGTTAAATTGATAAACGTAGCACTAAAAGCCTTGCTGTTGATGGGGAGCAACTAGGGCTGGGCGATTTTATCGATTCTGCGATATATATCAATATTTTATTTCCCCAGGGAGTAGTGATATTTCAGCTGTGGGTATCGATATTCTAAGCTCCTTTCAAAACTCTCGTGTCTCTCACGGATGCTCTTCCTGCAAAGTTCAGGAAGAGCCACTAAGTCCTCCAGCCGCTAGTGTTGCTGTAGAGCGTTTCTTACAGGGTATCCAGAAACAGCTTCTTTCTCTTCCAGCTACAGCTGAGCCAGTCAGGAGGATGGTGGCGAGTATAAACTCAGCGCCTGCGTGCTTAAAGGCAGATGTGTGGGAGCAGTTCGGTTTTAAAAAAGAAAAATGAAAGTGAAGATTTAGACAAAAGTATGGCGGTTTGCAATCTGTGTCACACAAACATGAAGTACTCTGGAAATACCACCAACCTGCCAGCCCACCTGAAACATCACCACCCGGACAAGCTAATGCTAACTGAGAGCTAACTGCTAAACCCAAGAAGTTGCGGCACGATCCGAAACAAACCATGCTGGACAGTTTCCATCTACTTCACCTAGGTCACAGAAAATTACGGAGTCCATTGCCTACTTTATTTGTCAGGATTTGAGACTGTATTCAGTGGTGGAAAATGCTGGCTTTAGGAGCATGGTGAACACGATGGAGCCCCACTATCCTATTGTCTTTTATTCATTTTGTCCAACATTTGCAAGCTGCCTGTCAGCCATAATATGTGTAATTGATGCTTTCAGTTCAATTAATTCAAACAAAGTCATTGCAACACTCACAAGATGGCACCAAAATCACTTTGTCCCGTTAAAATCTTTCGGAAAATGATGTAAATGTATTGTTAGATGTAGGGGTGCTCCGATCGATCGGTGACCTGATCGGATCGGCCGATATGCATATGATCGGGATCGGTCAGAATTGTCATTAAAGCCGATCAAAAGAGCCGATCAAAAACGCTCTATTCTCGTGCACATACACTGTGTGTGTATGTGGGGCCAGCCCCCCGGAAGTACCCGCGTCCGCCATTGCTGGGTTGTGCTACAGAGCGACACTTTCACCGGCTCGCAGATTAACCAGTGTTTTTCTCTTTCTACAAATATATATTTTTATAATGTCGAGTCGGTTGAGTGGGAATACATGTTCCGTTATAAACTGTGCCAACAATGGCGTGAAAATTCAACAATGGAAGAAGAAAGTATGAAATACACAAGCCTTTACTGCACGAAGACTGCGTTGTTTGCAGCCATACAGTTTGCACCGATTTCCTGGGCGCACCGACAACCAAGAAGTTAGGAAGACGTGGGTGAAAAATATCAACAGAAAGGACTTTGTTCCAAATGAATACAGCCGGGTGAGTTTTCGTTAACATTCAATCTCGTACTACTCATAGTCTCGCTGAGTGTCCCGGACGATTCTGGCCGAAAGAACAGCAGTATGAGGCTACTGTAGCCCTTGGCACTAGCACAAGCCTATAAATGAATGAATGAATGAATGAATGAATGACTTAGGAGAATGATTAAATAAATTAAATATAACATTAACACATAGCCTAATTTACCGCTAGCGTTAACGTTACAGTAGCATAATCTTTATGGCTTGTTGACGTTAGTTATAGCCAGCGTTGCAGCGTTCCACAGTTTTTAATGTTTGATTATGGGAATAGATCTTGCTATTTCCATAACCAATCATTAAAAACAGCGATAAACTACCTTCATCTGTAACTGGAGGCCACTGCCTAACATCATCAATCCAAGACATGTCTGCGTTATCCGTAACAAATGCTCCACGCTGCTCTGTTTGGGTTAGTTGGTGGAACACCGCACACTCCAGTTATGGCTGGGCCACTAGGGGGCGCATGTCCACAATTTTCAAGTCGAAAAGGTCTAAGACAGCAAGAAACAATGGGAAATAAATACAATCGGTGATCAGTATCGGATCGGCCGATATTGATTTCAGTGATTGGTGATCGGCCCCAAAAACCCTGATCGGAGCACCCCTAGTAAGATGAATATCGATCGCATCGTGAGCCAAATATATCGTATCGTATCACGAGATTAGTGTATAGCTACAGCCCTAGGAGCAACTGGAATGTGTTTGTTCAGACAGAGTTCATAAATAGGTAAAGCTCCAGGTCTTATGGTGCTCAGCTGTGGGTGCATGTTTGTGTGCCTCCACAGTTGGGTATAAAGCAGCCCACAGTTCATAAATAGAGCACAACATGTCTGAGTCCACTGTGCACTCGGATGTTTGCTGTCCCCATCTCTTTCTCCCCAACCGTTCCTGTTATAATAAAAGCAAAAAAATACCCCCAAGGCATAAAAAGAGCTTGCACCACTTTACTAATTCAATTAAATTTAGCCGTGGCTGCCGTGTCAAAGTCACCTCGCAGCCAGGAAGCCTCACAACGCCCCAGAGGAGACCAGAGGAGGAGGAGACGAGGTCCTCCAAATGGCATCTGCAGAAACACTCCGCTTATTCCCAGCGGACAGAAGATGAATGATATCCATCAATAGCAACGGCGCGTGCAAGCTGCTCCGACTTCACCATACACAGATGCCCCCATTTAACAAAAGGACACACTTCTCACCTCAACATTTTACTTTTTAAGAGATCAGTGGGAGTTGAAAGACGAGCGGAAACGTACAGAACAAAGACATCTGTCTCTGGGGGACAGTGTGGCTGCTCCACAGATGGTTGAGGCTGTCGCACGCTGCACCGTCATTACAGCCACACAGCAGGACGCTTCACTGGACTGGGAATTTACAGGTTAACTCCGTGCACGACCTCGCTTTCACTATAAACCGCAAAACCAGCACGCTAAACACCATTTACCAACCAGCAGTGTCTTTGTGCCGTTTCTGAAGGATGCTCCTCCACCTCAAATCTCAATAGAGTCAACTTAAAACACATTACACAAATCAATATGTTGGTGCACACCAGCAGAGATGAGAAAGACAGGCAGCTTCAATTAGTTGCTCATCACTGAAGGGAGACCGCTCACTTGTCAAGTGGTTACATCCAGTTTTGTTCATTAAAGCCAATCAATGTCCCAATCAAAGGTTCATCTGTTTTCATCTCCTGACATGTCACCGTTTTCTTCCCAGTGGTAAGAAAGTTCACGATGAATCACTGGCTGGGACGTGAGAAATCAAGTCAAAATACAGAGCATCACAGAAGTCAAATTAGATTTATTCATTATTAATATTTCACTGCTCCAGGCACCATGTGAGTAAAGTTATGAATAGAAAATGATAAGTTGGACTGTGGCTATTGTGCTTTTAAAAATGACCAGCTCCTCACTGTGACGGTGAGGTTATGAAAAGATTACTTTGAATCCACTATTTTAATCATACCTCCCTAAAGCTAAAAAAACAAAAACATCAATAACAAAAAGAGAAATGAAATTTGCAGCTGATGACCGGCTGAAAGGGAAGCTGTCCTTCAGCTCTGAATACAGCCTCCTTCTACTATTCAGAAACTTTCCACTGAATTTCCAGGAAAATGTTTCCAGGATTCTTCAGCTGGAGCTTTCAGCTATAGTTTGTGGTTTTAAAGATTACAGACTGCAACTACAGGGTATATCTGAATAGATTTGGTGTAAAAAAAAAAACAAAAAACAAAGGTAATGTCTGAAATGACAACAGAATGAAGTATACATAACCATACCAGAGTAAATGAAGATGGATAACATCTTATATATGGGTGCTTCCGTAAATAAGAGATTCAATGGGTTTTTACTGCTCTACTTTCTTTTTGGCCAACTCAAGAGGTAAATGCTTAGAAAATAAGAGTAGTTTATAGTTTGATACATGTACGGGCTATTTCCTGGAGATGTGAAGGAACCTCAGTCCTCTGTTTTGTTGCATTAAAGCAGGATAAAATCACCGTGTCCTTCATATTTTTGCGGTGACGTCTGTGAAATCACATTTTCAAGTGGTCTCGCCATTAAGAACTAGACGTTTGTGTGAGTGATTCATGGTCTGAATGAAAGCAAACAGCCAGAAACAGGTTCGCTGAAGTTCCCAATATGACGATGTCGACCTGCTTCTCAGTCTGGCCCCCAACATGTTCCTGCACCCACGCAATTTATTTATTCTGTTGTTAGGATAACTCAAAGATTTGAAGGTTTTCCAACCAGAATAAAGACACCCAGATCTCTTTGAAACCATCACTTTGTTAGATGTGAAGCAGAGATGACGCTGTTACACGTCACGGTTACACGTCACGGTTACGTTTCACTTGGTGTCCCAGATATGTTGGTCATTTCTTAATTTAAGTCTAAACTGATCATTATAGCATTATAAAAAAAGCCTGTCAGTCTTAGTTAAATTGTCAGTTTTAACATATTGTGCTTCACCAGAAAAAACATTTATTTTAAAAATTGACCATCTGTCACACTGATGTACCCCTTATTTATGGATGTCCACATATCTCTTTATATTCTTGCAGTGACAACTTAGACAATCCATTTTATAACATCTCCCAACAAAGCTGAGATATTTTCCCATCAATTAAAAATAACTTGGACTCTATGTCATCTTCCCCCAGTATTGGTGAGCTCATTATCTAATATATGACATAAAAACACATTTTCATTTTAATGCTACATTCATTTAATTCATTATGTTTTTTAAAAAAGCTCAACTCCTGCATTCCTCTTGCAAGTCTTCTTGATTATCTGAAATGTTCTGACCTTTAGTCAATATAGACATACGGTACACGAAAGTCGAATCAAAACATTTCTTCAAGTGAACGAACCCCGTCAGAGCGGAATTGATTTTCTAAAGGGCTTAAGATCACAGAAGCTCTGATGGAAAGCAGCAATAATTAAATCAAATGGGAGGGTACCTGCTCATGCTGGTGTGAGAAAGCACGTGCGGAGGTGTAATGAATGAGTGTTGTTATAGAGGAGGCGGGAGGGTGCAGAGATGGGAGGTGGGAGAGGGCGACAGACCTGCGGATTGATGGCAGGTGGGAAATTAAGACAGGAGGAAGAAGAATCAAGAGGTCTGACTCCGGGGTTACACGAGGGATCGAAGAACGGGTCAAGGGAGAGATGAAAAAGGAGAGGCGGAGGCAGGAGGGTGGGGAGAGGGGGAGACTGCGCTGAGGTTGGTAATAATTGGCCTGACAGCGGGAGATGGCATGGTGCTGTTGCTGGGTGGAACATGTGTGTTTGGAGGTGGGGGAGGATTATGAGCTAAACGTACAGGTCAGTGAAGAGATGGAACATGATTACTGTACCAGTCTGGATGTACAGCACTTTACTGGTGCTTTTAGCACAACGAGACTCAGAAGATGGCCTGAAGTACGAGAACGCACTGCATCCACAAGCACAAGCTCCTACAGGAATGCAGAGCCAGCTACTCTGACAGAAAGCGTCTATGTAACGGAGATATAGTGCACGCCAACAGATGGATACGCACACACCAGCGAGAACTGGCTCAAACGAGCACCGACCGTAAAGGCAATCTGTGTCTATGAAGATATATTTCCTCCTCCAAACGACCAAAACAAACAGTCATCCTGCCAGATCAATGGGATCCATGCATTTATTTCTATCTGTACACATTTATACACAATACACATGCTCAAAAAAAAGACAATTCAGTAATTGTTTCTAAAGGAATGAGTGAGCAAATTTGCGCTGAACCTTTCTTTCAATTTATTCTTGTGATCTGTTTGTAATTAGTGTTTGATTCACTGTGACAGAAACTGATTATAAAATAAGCAACTGAGACTGAATTAAGGTGCATTTTGCACTCAAACTGAAGCCTAAACGGAACATTTCAGAGCTGGGATTTGACTAAAATGAGGAAGCTCAGAAGCGAAACAAATAGAAATGTTCCTAAATGAAGCAATGCCGTTCTGGATAACTCACTGAGGCCTCAATTAAACTTCAGAGGGAGAGAATTTTCCATGCTAAACTGATCCTCGCAAAAGCGTGAACTGCAGCAAATCCAGCGACGCTTATCTCTGCCCCTTTAGAACGCACTTGAAATGAGGCTTCATAAATCTGTCCCGGATTGTTGAATCTATCAAAGGGTCAAAGCTAATTACATCCCTGCAATCTTGTTCATGGGAGTTCAGACAGTTTATGAGAATGTAATGATCAGCGCAAGTGTCAGCTTCATGGAAAACAGCAGAACCTTTACTTCTGGCAGCACAAACATGGGTTGGACTGTAGCTTTTTAGAGTCGTTCAGTTTGTGAAATGTTTAGAAATGCACAATTTGTTCGTTTTAAAACTGCACTGGCAAAGCGCAAGTAAGCATGACCAGGTTCATAAATTAAAAGGCCTCAAGTTGATTTAAAGTACCGCATTGGTGCTTGGAAGCTGCCGCTGTGAATCCACAACTCGCACTCCTCAAAAGATCTATAAAGCCAGTCAGACGGTCCACTTTGGGCTTCAAAAACAAAACAAATCTATCAAGAGAAAGTAGGAATGTTCAGCTGCCAAATCAACACAAATGGACGTCAGCGGTGGTGGATGACTGCAGGCTCCTCAGGAGGTAAAGAAAAACACACACTTGTTTTTCACCACTCATGATGGTGCACTACTGTGCCGTCACCATGTAGGGATGTTTTAGGTAGAGGACCATCAAGTGAGCTGTCACTGTTGTAGCAGAAGCAAATGTAAATGATAGCCGCTAGCTAATGTAGTTGCCATTGGTTGTACGCCAGTCGGCAGCTTTAATAAAGTGAGTACAGTCGATACAGCTCATATTCAGCATGTAAAATAAATCTGACTTTTGTTTAAAGGCCAGTAAAACAAAACAAATGTCTTTGCTCTGTATTCAAAATGCTATCACACTGCATACCATCATGTCTGAGAAGCCACAGTTTGTATCAAAGAATAAATCCAGTGACTTAGCACAAGGATTCAGCGTATATATTTGACACAGTCACCTAGTTAAGTCAGCTTGTAGCCACGTCTCAGAGCAGAGTATACTGGTGTTATTTAGTGCAAACAGCTCAGTTGATTTGTCCTTCTGTGTGTGACAATGAGACGGTGAGAAAGGAAGGCAGCCAGGCAGTGAATCTGGGCTCTCTGCAGTGGGAAAAGTAGGTCAGCTCAACACTTTCATTCATACTGGAGCTCTGAGACGCTGCTGTTGCCGCACATCTCCACACCTGGAAGCATCGTCTCCAAATGTAAACTTCAACAGTCTGCACGGATAAACACACAATCCCAGTCACAGAAACACAGCCACTCTGGCCTGGCCGTCCGCCATCCATCACTCCAACGGGTCAACCTCCTCCCTCAGGCTGCAGCACGGTGCCAATGAGACGGGCAGAACTCCCTGCTGGCCCACATAACAGAGCATCTGATTCTCTTCAGTGTGCAGGGGAGAGTTTGCGAACTTGACTTTAAATATTGGAACTTGTATTACAGCTATGCAGACAGGTGAAACATGAGAGGGTGTTTGGGACAGATGAAATGCTAAAAGAAGTGCTTGGCCTCCAGAAAAAAAAAATTTCTGACACCTTAATTTGATTAATACAAATATTCATACTTTCTCATGCATCTTCATTTGACTTTTTTCTGTTAGATACAGTTTCTTTCTTCTTTCTTTACATCCGTCTCCACGTCTTTTGCTCCGTCTGTGGTCTGGGAAGAGATGTACCATTATTATCTGCAGCCAGCAGGGTTATTAATGGATGGCATACGTATCAGACAAACATGGATCCAATGGTTGCCATGGGAACTACATCCGCAGCGCCCCAGAAAGAGGGGGGTGGGGGTGGGGGTGGAGTGAAGTGGAATGTGAAGAGAAAAACAAGAGGGGGAGGAGCAGCAGTGGGCTGGGTGAGGGACAGAGAGAGAAGAAACAGAGAAGGAGGGGTGGAGAGAAGGAGAAGCCCACTTCTATCAGTGTGAAATATTTGATTCAGCAGAAGGGGTGACCTTGGAGAGGAAGACAAAGGCAGGTTCTCTCCTCCCCGTCTGCTTTTCTTATCACTCCTCTCTGCCACCCTTCCTCTTGGCTTCCTTTCATTGTTCTATAATAAACAATACTGGTGCCATCTCCAGTTAACATAGAAAGTGCACAATGGCACATTAATTAATTGCCGTTTTTGTACCTAAATGATTAATCTGTCTCTGCAGATTAAAGATTCAGCCAGGTTTGATTCCTACAAAAATGTGTGACTGCGTTTTATTTAAGGTATTTATTTTGGTCTACTTTTACCCTCTCACAACAGTCTCATACCATCATAGATAGACTTTGCAACTGTTGTGTTTTAAAAGAGGTTGGTGAATCTCGACAACACCGGGTCTGTCAAAATTCTGGTTGTGGATCAGCCAGACCAGCTCCGTAGCCCCACTAGAGTCCTGAAGGGGACATGGGAGTTTGCCAAACCAGTCTGCATGTATTTTGTGGACTTGAAGAAACAATTCAGCAGTGTCCCTTAGGGTATTCTGGGGGGGGGGGGGGGGTGTTGTCCTCCAGGAGTATGTGATACTGGATCTGTTGTTATAGGCTATTCAGGGCCAGTTGTCATCACTGATTCTGTTTATAACTTTAATGACAAGATATCTCAGTGCAGCCAAGGGGTTAAAGGGGTCAAGTTTGATAGCCCCAGGTCTCCACCTCAGGTTTATGCAGATGTTGTGGTCCTGCTAGCATCATCAAACTATGATCTGAAAATCTCACTGAAACAGTTCCTATCTGAGTTTGAAATGGCAACCATGAGAATCAGCACCTTGAATTCTGAGGCCATGGTTAAGGGTTATAGGTTAGGAAAAGGACCGATCACACTCTAGGGTGAGGGTGGGGTCTTGCGTACAAGTGAGGGAAGAATGGAGAGCGAGATCGGCAAGCAGTCGGGAATTTGAGGACATGCAGACTTTGTATTGGTTATTGTGATGAGGCAGCTCAGTCAAAAGGCAAAGCTCTCCCTTTACTAGCAGAACTATGTTCCTCCCCTCATCTTTGGTCACAAACTGTGGTAGTGACTGAAAGAATGAGATCATGAATACAAGCAGATGAAGTGACTGTTCTCTGACAGGTGGCTGTACTCTCCTTTAGAGACGGGATGAGACATAGTTGCTGCTCCATATCGAGAGGAGCCAGATGAGGTGGTCCGGGCATCTGGCTAGCATGTCTGCTGGACACCTTCATGGGAAGGTGTTCCAGGCCATGTCCAACCAGAAGACAGACCCAAGACACATGAGAGAGATCATATCTCTTGGCCTCATCAGATCCTTCTAGAAGAGGTGGAGGAGGTGGCTGAGGAGAGGGAGGTGTGAGTCTGTCTACTGAGATGGTTGTCGCTGAGACCTGAATCCAGATAAGCAGAAGTTAACAGATAGATGACTTAACTGTCTGAAACAACCTCTGAAAACAGATCCCCTTTGAACACTTTGCAAGTATTTGTATTTGAATTTCCTCCATCATTAACAACCACAGCACCATAGACCCCCTCGTAGTAATCATTGGCTTGTGTTACCATGAAGAAAAATGCACAGCTGCCTCAAACTGGATTCCACGTCCTGCACAGAGATTTTAGGAACGCTGGCACAGCATCGGCACTGAGCAGATCCCTCCTGCTGAGAAAATGCTGCATCTACAACAGTGCATTACTGAATCCCAGTTTCTGTCAGGATGCATATTAGCTTTGAGACAAAGTGACCCACGGTATGTTTGTCAAACTTGACGCAGCTCACAGTCAGAGTAAAGCAGAGGTTTTACATAGAAAAACTGTTGGATGATAGTTTCTTAAAACATGTTAGAAGACTGAGAACGGTGGTTTACTGGATTATGGAGGGATTTTTAGAGCATGTCTGTTATCAGACTTCCATGATGCAACAGAGGAGGTTTTCAAGGCAAACCTTACTCCTAACACACTGATGACCTCATATATCTGAAACAGACCTGCAGTGATGGATTCATCACAAATGCTAGATTCATTTGCAGTTATGAGGCTAAAACAAACAAAATTAAAAGAAAATTCATGAACATAATAAAACTGAAAGCCATAAAACAAGGTGATTATATGGCCCGAAGCAGATAATACATCTAAAATATCATCCTCCACTGAGGAGAAATGGATGAGCCAAAGAGACGCCAGCATGTCTGCAGAATCTGATGACAACCTCTTCCAAATGCAGACTCAAGTGATTTCTGAGAGGTTACCTGAACCAAAGGGAAAAAAAAGTAAACCAGTTTGTATTTCAGAAGATCAATAAACTTGCAATTGTTCACAGGACTGATGCCCTTTTCTTCATTTCTTATCCTTCTGCAAAAGTTATTTTTCATCCCATTACTTTGCATTATTCACATCTCTTCCTCCTATTTTGTCTTTCCTGCTCAGTTCTCACTTCTTCCCTGACACATGTTCTGGCCAACTGCTTCTCAAACGTGTCCTGGGGTGTCAGAGGCTGATGGCGGGAGGTTAAATGTTGACGTCTTCAGGGAGGGGGGGTTAGGAGCAGAGTATGACCGCATCACTCTGGCAGATCAGCGAAGGGCTGCTGACTCATACTGTTGGGTGGGAGGAGGCGGGGAGGAGGAGAGGGAAGATGTGAATGAGTGGGAGGAAATGAGGATGAAGGGTAGAGAAGGGGTGAGAGGAAGGACGTATAAGCAGGTGCAGCAGATGCAGATGTGCTGGGAGACAAAGGTGATATTTTTGCTTGTTCTTTTGTTTCCATTCCTGACCATAATAAAAATTATGTTTACCATTTATTATCTAGTTAAGGTAGAGAAGTAGCTGGTAGAAGTGAAATGTGAAGGACTTGAGCTTAACATGTTTTCTTTTCTTTTTTCCCCCTTTAACCAAAATCGAAGCAGTTTATTGAATTTCAAAATGACTGTGTTCCCATTACACCCCCCTACAACAGCTATAGTCACGGTGTTTACATACTGTTTTCATGGATAAGATTTCCTGAGTTTAAATAAAAATCCAGGAAACATAAAGTGGTGGTCTTCCTCTGCCAGGTTTAAATGGGGGGGGAGTATGGCCAAAGGATGAATCCATTAACTCCAGATCACTATCTATTAAACTACAAGAGAGATCACGACTGTGGAGGAGGATGCCCTCTGTGAATCGACTCCTATGTTATACTTTTATAATTCCTGATTTAACACCTCAAGATAGAGAAGCATGACAATGTGAAGCTTAAAAGAAATATTGTATATTTGAGAAGAAATACAAGTTTAGAAAACGTTGTAATGACCAAAACAAGGTTAAATAATCCTTGTAGTTCATCAAATCAATAATAATGAGGCCTTTCAACTGCACAAAATCTCAAAAAGCCTCTGGTTATGTACAGTAAATGAAACAATTTCCTCATTTTGGTTCAGACAGGACTTTCTGACTCCATCATATCTGCTAAGACTGATATATTCACTAAATCATAATCCAGGACAATCACGCTAAACTCAACGTAGATGGAGAGGCGTTCAAGAACTACATGGACTAAACACACACAATACACACAACAAGATAATACTAACATGCTAATATTTTAAATCCCATTCTATTTCAGAAATCAGTGCTTGTAGGATTTGGCTACAGGTGTTTGAAAAAAAAACAAAATAAAAAAAAACAAAATTAAATTAAAAAACAAGGCCGTCTGAACACTCAGACAGATCACAGCCTCATGCTAACCCAGCACCTAGCCCAAATATGACAACAACACCATTACAGAGACATGTTTACGTGATCTTCTTTAGGAGACTAAAAAAGGACTCCTGGTAACGATGGACACGTTACTAGGAAACAAATGCCAAAACTCTTGAATGCTTGAATTTAAAAGTTGTAAATTTGGGCTCTAATCAAAGGTGAGACCTGGAGGTATCCATGCCCCTCCCCAGATTCTCCATGTGTATCATTTAGAGAGAATAACTGAAGCATAAACATGACTCTTCTATTACACGAGTCAAAATGAGATCAGGACGCATGTGTCCCTTTCGTCTTTGGTTGTCCTCTAAACTTACCCCTCACAAGCAGTATATCCTCCTTTCCAGAGCTGCATTGGCAATGTGATGCATGACTCATTGATTAGCTCATTTACACCTGGCTCAATCCATACACCAAAGAAGTGGGCCGTGCATTTTCATGCATCATGGATTCCTTTTGTCTCGACTACCTTACGGACAAATCATTGAAGCTCCTATATGCTCGAATGAGCTGTCAACTTGTGCACTTGTGTGCACTGCAAAACTGCACAGAAAACATTTAAGAGCCTGCCTGAGTGCTGATGGATTATTAATTTAACTTGCATCTTTAAATGTCAGGTTTGCTTTCCACATTTTGACTTTAATCAAAACTTTTACTCTGGTGTGAACTTTATTATGTTCCAATTCATATTCAGCCTGTCAAAATAGTTGCTGATACATTTTTTTTTGTTATTTTTTTGTGACTAAAAACCTGTTTTCGATTCTTATAATGGCTGTCACAAGGACAGCAGGAACGGGTCAGCACACCCGGTCAATCTACTGCGCATGGTTCTACATTAGCTGCGGTCACTGAGGGTGGTGGTTGGGCTGGTGAAGCTGTTGCTACAGAAACACTCCTCTGATCTATGAAACCAGCTCCAGCGCCCCGACTGACAGGGAGACTGCAGGAGTTGGGTAAACCTGCCATTCACAGGTGTTGGTCACGGGGCAGCTGTCGTTTGTGACTGACACACATAGGAGCAGCGGGACGGTGAATGTTCGGCAGCTATCTGTGATCAACGCTTTTCAAACACAATCTCTACACCTACACCTGTAAAAATGTTTCTTCCACTGCTTGGAGGCAAAAGCATGTATTTTTTCTATAAATATATTGCCTTTCATGGAGAGAAAACCTGCAGCCTTCCACCTGTGTGAATTGAGGTAGAGGATGAATAATTCAGCGGTGAACTATTTTTATTTTTAGATCTCAACGGGGAGGGTGTGAATCAGACTAAGTGTGTGAGTTGTGCAGTCTGAGAATTAAACCAACAAAATTAAACTACTAATCTAGAAAACACATTAAGAAAATTTAAAATTATTTGCAAAATAAACATAACATTACAAGTCGTTTAGAAAGAGCCTGTGCTGTACCTGTGGGTAACACCATAGTGGCTTCAGTTGTTCATCTTTGTGTCACTAAAACACACCAAACACCCAACAGCTGGATGAGCACAGCAGCTGTAACAAATACTTGTTTTCCTTTGAGTTTAACTTTAAAAACAGTTACCATAAATGGACTGCTTACAGTCATCAATGGACCTGGCTCAGGTTTGCTTTTCATAATGTTTAGGCATTACGTTTAGAGATTACAAAGAAGCAAGTGGCTGTTTGAAGCTTAAAGCGTTATTTCTCCCTGCACTTATTCCAAAGAACTGCGTAGCTTTTGTTTTGAAATGTTTCATATAAATTCAATGGCCTCATCACCTCAACTACACACTCTGAAAGGATGCTGCAGGAAAAGGGTTTCAAGACAAAGTCTGCAAGGAAGTAAACACAGACCTATGCTCCCATGGCAAGGCTTTTATAAAGGAAAAAAATACACAACAGCTTAGTCTTCAGGAGTCGACACACAGACAAGTGATGGAAATTCAAACCCATTATTCTCCCTTGAGTTCACTAACTGACAAAGATCAGTTCAGGAGAAAAAGCGGTCTGTAGGGTTATATGGGAAACAAAAGGAAATTAAGGAACACAAGACCTGGTCAATATTGTCTGCTGTCAGGAGACCAACTACAATGGTAAGCAAGGTTTAAAAAAAATATATAGATAAGACCAAAATTAGACTTTCAGGTTTAAATGCAAAGCGACAGAATAATAGAAAGGAAAACAGCGTCTCATCTGTTAAACACAGTGGTGGTGCTATCATGGTTTGGGCTTGTTTTCCCATGTCTGTGCCAGTAGGAGCTTACCATCATAGATGACATCATGGCCTCCAAATTATACCTTTACATATCGTCTTTCTGAACCTAAGCCAAAGATGGAGGGAAGCATGCAGCAAAACAGCGACACCAAGAACACAGGCCACACCAAGGAAAATGTAAAAGAATAATATTCTGGAAAGGCCAAGTTAGAGTACCAGTCTGACTATAACGCCAACATCATGAAAGGATGTGAAGTGAGCAGTTCTAACATCTCAGAGTTGTAAAACTTTCAGTAGGGAAAAATGGACAAAGATACTGAAAATAAAATGCTTTTCTCTCTTACAGATATAAAAAATCTAATACATTTTGTTAATAAATAAATGAACACAATGTCTTTCCTGCTGACTTAACATCCATTTCCACTGTTGTGGATCTTGAGTGAAAATCTGCTCATAAAGTCACATTTCTGCAGAAAAACAGCACACGTTGCATAGAAACATGCAGTTCTTTATGGTTGAGCCGTGTATGAAAAATGGATGAGAGTCTTTAAAGTACGTTAAAGCTCTTTGAATCACCTCAAGGGCTCATGGATTTTTCTTCTAGTTTCGATGTAACAGATATGTTGCGGTTTCTGCCGGCACGTGTACATGTCAACACAGATATAAACTCAAGAGAGAAAGTCAAAGAGAAAATGGGGTGGCTGGATCTCATCTAAATATAGAACTCAGCAGCAGCAAAGTCTTAAATATTTTATTGCCTCCTCTTCAGAAATGAAGGGGGGGAGAAGGAAAAATAAATGAGAGAGGCAGGAAAGGATGGGGGGGGTAAAGGGGTTTCGCGAGAGAGTGAGGGGAGAACAAAAGAGGATATAATCAAAAAGAAAAGAAGCGGAAAGACACCATGGTGAAGGGAGGTGGGAGGATGGAGGCACGGGGGTCTTATTCCCCTTCCTTTTTATCTTCCTTTTTATGCAAAACAACAATGATCTGTTTCTGAATTTCTCAAGACAACTGGTGCGTCAGGGCTGATAAGACGGTTATCCTCTTAAGAACGCTCTGGAAATCTCTGAGTCACTTCGGTTCGAGGCAGCTATGTGCGCTATTGAAGACTTCCTGCTCGACGCCACCGCAAAAATAAAAACCGCAGCAAAGTCTCCGGCAAAATCCAAATACGCGAAAAAGATAGATTTATGTCAAACAGATTTGGAAACTGCCAAAAAAAACAAACGTCATCGCACTAAGACTTCAGCGCCCAGAGGAGGGTTTATTCCCATGAGCAGTGTCATTTTGTTTCGGCCTTGCTGTCACTTTGAGAGGATGAAGTGTTGCTTTGGTGCTGCTGTAAGCTGCCTTTTCCCTCACTGCTATTGTGCATATTGTGCACTGTGCAGCATGTTGAAGGAGAGATAAAGGTTAAAGCACCATCTACAGGGAGCCACGGCGGCAGGACAGTGCCTGCAAAACATCATACAATATGCATGTAATAACAACTCACATGCAAACTTGCCATGCTGGGGAAACTCTCCTGACGCAGACGCCCCTAATGGAGCAGGACACATGCAGAGAGCTCTCCATGTCCAGGCCTTTGTTTTGTGTTACAGTGATAGATGAGTCTGAATGTGAAGCACATGGAGGGTCATTAGACGAGGCCCGGCGGAGGCCTCTCTCAGCACCGACATCTACAGAGAAATGGGGTCCACAACAGGATGAGCTGCCGCCTCGGCCTAGCAATGATGGAGCACGTTCACAGCGCCTCGCTACCTGAGCAAAGCTGCACACACACACAAACAGATGCAGACGCGTCCACCGACACGGGGGGCAACAAATATACCAAGCTGAAGGGGAGAAGTTGCTCAGTAATCTGTGAAACGAGCGATGCCAGCGATCCACTGTAAATGTGTTTCACCAAAACAATAATCACAGCAAGAGACAGACAGGGACTAAATCAGCCATCAATTCATGCATTTAGTGTTCTGCTGAAGCAGTAATGGTTGATTTATCTTCAGGTTGTTATAGTTGTTTACCAAGTTTTTTTTTTCTGCATCATATAACAAAATGAATTTGTGAGGAAATGTGGGAATGACGTGGATAGTTCTGTTTGTTAATTCCTGCGATGATGGAACTAGACTGCAGTGAAGTTCAGGTGCTCACCGTCTCAAACCTCAATGATTTATGAGTTTATTTTTAGTATCCACAAGCTGTTGAGGGCTGTAGCTCTCCTCAGGAGACTGGTAGTAGTCTAGTCTAGTCGGACCGCTCCGCAGTGAAATGAGCAAACCCAAGAAGGAAGTGGTGATGTCAGCGTCACACATGTTCCCGTCTCTGACATGACTGTTTCACAGCAACCCCAGTGTGAAAACCCAACAGCCCAGATTTCACAAGAACAAGAGTCCTGAGTGTGAGAACGTCCCCTCCCCAGTTCCAGAGGACATTTTTACATACAGTCCAAGAGAAAAAACAGTTGAGGTGGAGGACAGATCTGCTTTCATTTCTATACGTAAATGTGAAAACAAGGAAGCCCGCTCTGATTTAAAGGAAATGTGCACTGGATTAAAGATGGTAAAATTAATGAATTTCCGTATTCAGACAAACTAAAATCGGTGACGTGTGTTACGATTCTTTTATTTTTTTTTAAAGGGCATTCAGATCTAGCTCTGTGCTTAAAATAAAAGCTTTTCAGTTGCTGGTTCAAATGAATTTTAGATTCAAATGGTCCAGATAATCAGCAACACTGTTAAAGCAGACTTATGAGGACAGTAAATCAGAGGTTATACTTGGACGGCCACGTCAAAAGTTGGCACGACAGCGCTGTCACTGTATTTGGAGCTGCCCAAGTCCGAGAATGTCAATCACAGAGCCGTTCAAGATTTTCAGGGATCTGTGACATCACAGGCCCAGAGCATCATCCAGCCTCCCTATCATTGTTTCTGACCCAGGTTCAGATAATAATGACTTTACTCTACCTCTGAATGGGCACCACAAAGCCTTGACGCTGATTTACAAAGACGCACAGGCTGCGGGAGAGGAGGGGCTGTGTTTAACCAGCTGCTGTGAACAGTTTAAATATGGCTCAAAAGAGTGCTTTTGTACCACGTCTGTGTGGGGTGTTTTGACTTGAGTGTTTTTTTCTTACAAAGTCTTAATGTCTGGAAACAGTGTTAGATCAATAAACAAAAGCCTATTATGTTGCAGAGTTGTGCTAGTGTACTTGTTAAAACAAACACTCATTGCTCCCTCATCATGTAACTAAAGGTAGAAATACACTGGGACGTACTATCAGCAATAATCTCACGTTATGATTAGAAACTGGGACAATGGGGACATATTTCCCTCAATTATCGAGCAGCCATTTCAGTAAAACATCACCAGGAGACACTTCTGCACCGGTCTGAGTATTTAATTGCTTTTCTTGTTCGTTCTCCAGACCGCACGTATTTACTCACAATTCAATACAGCGTCGTCTCTTTTGGTCCTAATGTATAAATAAAATCACACACGGCCAAGAGGACAGATCAGTGAGTGGAAACGCCAAACACGGGCATCCAAAATATTTTCCGTCTGCTGGATTCGATAAGAAATCCAATCTAATAAATCACTTAATGAAACATTTTCAGTTTAACGAGGGACGAAAGGCCTGAATGGTAAAAGAACTCATTATCAATGTCCATGTATTCATAGTCTCCAACAAAACCACATTAAAATAGAAGGGGGGGGGGGGGGGGGGGGGGGGGGTGAGGACAATAACTTCAACTATCTGGTAGACATGCTTCTTCTTCTTTGATGACTGCTGGGAAAAGATTCAGAGAAAAGCTCCCTGTTTTAGTGTAGCTGCAGATAATTTATCGCAGGCAGCATCTTACTTACATAACCTTGTGTTCTTGGCAATTTTAACTACATTTCTTTTCAAAAGAGTTCAGTCTATTGTTAAAGGAAGTGGAGGGGTGCCCATGAGAGATAAGACGAGCACAACGAGTCGTCTGTAAAGTGGAATTAAAGACGTTTCGGTACTGATGTGACAGAAAGGAAAACAACCAGTGTCTCAAATGTCAACATGTAAAATCGCACAAATACGCTCTAAAAACTACTTCACAATCAGTGTAAAACATAGCACAAGAACGGAGAGGAGACACGACCACAATGACTGGACTGGAAGGTCTGGGGGTGAAGAAAAAAAAAGGGTTTGGATGGAGCGTTGGAAAGAAGATGACATACGTTACAGCACGACTTTTTCATCATGAGGGTCATGTGTTTGGTGAATGTTGAGTCTCTGGTCTCTTTTGGAAAATGAGACATAATTCTCTCTGGGATTGGTTGAGAAAATAAACCTGAAACCAATATCTATAGGTTTTTCTCTCATCAGCTGGCCGTCTGATTGGACATCATTACATGTGAAATCCCAAAGAGTGTTCTCACACAAAGATGTCTGATCATAAATATTAAACATGTTGGATATTCACGATTTAAGATTCGGTTGCTCTTAACACCTCAGACCACAGGGATATCCAATAAGATCATTTGGAAGATGGTTTAAAAAACAAATGACCAGGACTTTACTTAGGAGTGAATGAAATCCATCTCATTTATCTCTTAGTGTTTGGCTCCAGCTGTGGTTCCCAGAGAGAAGATGGTTTCTGGTTTTCAGGCTTCTCTACTGGTTGAAACAGCTCCCTGTCTGGGAACAAAACACTAATCCCCTCTCTGCTTTTAATACTAAACTTCAAACATAGCTCTTTGAAAGAGGCTACGTTTAAAATCCTGCCCCAAAAGTGATGCATAAATAAAGCCTGGTTGAGACAGGAACAAATATAAAGCTGGTCTTTCAGCATCCTGAGTGGAGGTCTGAGCTCAGATTAGGGAACATCACAGTTTAAGTGAGGACAGCTGCAACTGTGTCCTCCATTTGCCCCGTAATCTTCCTGCCACGGCTCACAGTGGTCCAAACATATGCCACAGCGCAACTAGATCTAACGCTATGTTTTAGAAATCTGATTTGAGACCAAATGGGGAACAAACCAAAAACGTTATACAGTGATCCCTCGCCAATTTGCGCTTTAAGTGTTTTAGTTATTCGTGGATTTTTCAGAAATATATAATAATAAAAAAAAAAAAAAAATCAAGAAAAAATAGCGGAAACATCAGAGGATTTTGTGCACGTTCTCTCACAGCAAAGAAATGTTGTGAACCAGCCTGGCCTCCTTTAAGAAGGTGGCCTTATGGGTAATGGTGTGGCCTTATGGGTAATGTAGTGTGTGTGTCATGGGACGGCAGAAAAAAATGGGGTTAGATGAAAAGTGTAGTGAGCATCAACAGCAGCCCAGTGTGTATAGATTTACATTCTCTGTTAACCGACAGGAGCCCAACAATACAACCTGTGTGATGTTACAAGTTCCTGCAGCGCCAGAATAAAGAGCTCGTTCCATGCAGAGAAAACCAGGACTTTTTCTTTTGTTGTTGTTAGCGTGTTAGCCGCTAATTACGAACCAAAAATAGAACAATACCAGCGGTTTCTTCACTATGGTTCAGAGACCAGAGGCTGAAGGTAACAGAAAGACCACAGTTGAGTCTTTGTCTTGGTTCGCTGCAGTGCCTCGCTACTTTTTTTGTGCAGTTTTTAAACATATTTCAAACATATGATTTAGGCTCAGGAGGGCTCCGGCTCCAGTTCCCGAATTTTGAGTTTTGGGGGGGGAGTGGGGATAATATGCTCATTGATGGCTGAAAGGTGGTTTTCTCTTCAGGTAAAAACGGGAGACATGAATCTGCGCCAGTCTTGACTATGCCTTACCTGCCGATTTTTCAAATGTGGAAGTCGAAGGAATCAAAATGAGCTCTGGCTCTACCGGCGCGTGTTGCACCCCTTTCCCCAACATTCCCCCACACACACATACCTCTTGAAATGGCTAAGCAGCGTGCCAACCAGCTCCCCGATGCGGCTCTCGTTGGCCGGCACCATGCCCTGCAGGCACACCACGAGATCCCTGCCGTCCTTGGTGTGGAACACAACCAGCTGGTCCTTCCCTGGAGACACGCTCATCCCTGTCACCTGGGACGCACACATACAGAGCACACACAGTTAAACACAGTTAAACACAGATGACCGTGTGCACAAGGAAAACAGAGGTAAATATCCATGAAAGGGCAGAAGCCTAGCGCATATACAGCACATTCTACATAAACGCACGCACAGTGTGAACACAGATGTTTGTTCAGTACACATCATGATTTAGGGGAGAAAGAAAATACCACGAGGAGCTTAAAGTAGCCCCCCCCCTTAACTGAGGGCTCAAGAAAACCGTAAGATGAGGGAACAGGGAATGGGAGACAAAAGATATCTGAAATGAGAGAGCCAGTAGTAAAAACCTGCGAGCAAAAGTTTGAAGAAGGAAACCAGAATGAAGTGAGGAGGGCTTAAACTGGACAAACTGAATATCTGCATATCCAGTTTGGTCCTTCCCTGAGTCTGAGAGCAGAAAAGCAGGGACATTTAGAGTGAGGAAGGAAGGAAACTATAATATCTGAGTGCAAAGAACAATCCTGCCCTCAAGAAAAAAAGCTTTATTAAAGATAGAAGTATAGTCTTATTGTATTAACTAATGAAATATAAAATGAGCAGCAAGAAGTCCACACACTCCCCAGCTCTATCCCAGACAGAAGGAAAAGAAAATTATAAATTGATCTGAAAATCTGACGGCTAACATACCAGTGCTCCTCAACTCATCAAGACCTTCTTTCCCCCTGAAATTAATCAGTATTTTAAAGTCACTCGTTATGTAAAACTCTCTGTGTAAACCGTTACAGAAGCTCCAGCACAGAGCTGGACCTGCTTTACCAGTTTGTTCAGGTCCTTTTATTGAAGTGCTGCTGCTCTACTGTGGATACAGCTGCACTCTCCAACATACTTCTAGAAGACGTGCAACATCTCGGCAAGTATCTGAGCTTCTGAATTATTTAGGTCTATCAAGGAAAAAAGTGACTGCTCTGTTCCCTCGTGCAGAAGGCCTCAGTGTTGAACACAGAAGTATCTAACAGGTGTTCTCCACCACCTCCAACTCCTATCACAGGATAGAAGTGGTTTCTGGCTTATTCCGGCTCCTACTGAAATCCATCATCTCTTTTGTCTTGTTCATATAAGGTGAGATGATTCCCACTCCGTATTCTCACGTCATTTCTGCAGATGACAGGACTCAGACTTCGGACTGAGGTGCTCAGAGTGAAGAGAAACGGGTCCTGAAGACTGCTCATCTCTCCAGGACTGAGCACTTGGATGAGATTTCTTTAGGTAAAAAAAAAAAATCAATAATCTTTATTATTAACACTGCAGCTTTTATAAACATCGCAGATAAAAATCACTTTAATGTTACCATCACCAGCAGCAAACCCGTTTAAACTTGCCTGCCATGAGAGTCCGCCTGTTTCTGTGGGTGTGAACACAGCTGAGGACACTTGTTCAGGTCAACTCCTTTAGAAACGTCCAACAGCAGTTCAAAATGCTGCAAAATGCTCATCCTGTTCTTGAATAATCAAGCAAACATTGCGCTCTTATGCTGGTACTAAGTTATTGACTGACAGCTTTAGTGTAGGAACCCTGCTTTACTGTCCCCACAAAACCAGCCAGTCTGTGGTGTCTATTAATCTATGCAAACGCTTCTGCTCCTGAACAAAGTCAGCACTCCAAGTAAAGATTTACTGATCAAATCCTAAAGGATCAATCTAATTTTTCAAACCACACACACCGGAGAAGAGCGGCTTTGTTGTGGGGCTGTTCTGTGTTACACTGCAGGAAGAACTCAATATCTTCACAGGAAAACACTTCCTTGGAGGAAAAAAAGGGCTTGGCTTCACGTCTCATTAACTCCTCTTTCTTCTCCCTCCTGTGCTTTTATCTCTCCATCCTCTTTCTTTTCTTTTCTTTTTTTTTTATTTCTCTCTTCATTTTTCTATCAAAGTTGAACCGCGGACGGTGAATGTTGGGGAGAAAGAGCCACGGGGCATCCAGTCAGGTACATTAATATCCATCAGCAGAGAGCAGTGCTGGGGGAGGAATCCTCCATCAGCGGGACAACAGCCCCAGACAGGTTTCTACCTGCGGCTAAACGGGAATCAGCGCGATGCTCGCCACTTCAGACGTGAACACCTGATGCAATCACTTGATGAACTGAAGCCTGGAGCCGCGTCCCTCCGTCGAGCAATCCACCCACAGTTAATTACAAGCAGAAGATTACATTTACATTTATATTACGGGCTTAATTGATTGGAACGACACTCAGTGTTCTAATGAGTTGGGTAACGATACATTCTGATTCATTTCCTTGTCTCATTTCTATTTATCTATTTTTGTTTCGATTCACAGTATCAGTTTCATCCCAAGTATAAAATCTGCTGGAGCCATTTATCTGCTCAGCCATCTGTCACAAATCTCACAAACCCCCCCCTCACGGCTGCAGACAGACCCCAGCGACAGCACCGAGGACTTTCTCTGCACTGCACTGCTTTTTTTTGCTCCATTTGCTCTGCAGACAGCGATGGTATCGATCTTACATCACAACTCTGACAGAGCCGTGCGTCTGGAGTAGAATCTTGGTTTCACGTTGTGTCAGGCTACACAGTTATTTACATTTTTACATGCAACAAGCTCTTGATGAATCAAGTTATTTGATAATTACTAATCGCTTCACAAGTCGAGTCATCTGTATTTCTTGCTTTTCTTCGATCAAAAAAACATTCAAGCCAAACCATTTTGATATAACCTTCACATTTATGAACGGTTATTAATATTTTCACTATTCTAGGTTGAAGTGAAATGATTTTTGATGAAAATAATGTGCAGGTCAAATAAAAAATGAGTTGTGGTGTAGAAATGAAATTGAATCTTTTTTGATTTTCTTCATCATTTGTTTGCATGGATTACCGTCATTTCTTGAACCAAGGCGCTCCAGATCAATGGATGGTAACTGGACGGATGCAAAACTGTGTCATCAGTATGCAGCGACAGTAAACAGTGAAAAAAAAGTGTTGTAGTGTTCACGTGTGCCTAAAATGCTTTATAACAGAAGTGATGAAGGAGAAGATTGTGGTCCTGGTCCTGGTCCTGGTCGGGGGGAAGAGGCCAGCTTGGATTATGTGTTTCTTTTGAACAGCCCAAGGTCACAGTAATTAATACGTCTTTTCAAGTTGCATTTTAATTGGCTGGTCAGTTGATGGAGACACCATCAGAAATATATTATCGGCGAGTCTTTGGTCAAAAGACCGATTTTGACCAAAGACATTCCCACGATTCTTCCACTGCAGCGATGTTATCACTGTAGCTAGATGACTCTTTACAACAGTTAACAAATATTCCTTTAGATTTAATTGAAACTGATATTCCAGCGTGAACAAAAAGCCCCTCTTATACTTTAAGTGCACAAACAAAGCAGAGCAGTATGGACCTCCAGCTGCAGAAATGCTCAGCTTGGCTTGTGTTACTAAAGCAAACTAAAGCATATCAGCTCTGCTGTTGGCCGTGCACGGATCAGATGTGGACAGAAAGCCCTCGTTGCAGACGCACATTTGAAACCGATTATCTTTGGTCCCTAAATCTTCAAACTAGAGCAACGGTCTTCTGAAAGGGACGACTTGAGAGTTCACATTTGTCAACCTTTCTGTTAAAAACCAGCCAAATGAAGAGCCCCAGTGTGAGTCAGTTTAAAATTATCGATTATATTTTTATGGCTCATGCTCCCATTTACACGTCCAAATAAGTTTATGTGTAAAGAAGCATTCAATAACTTTGGTATGTCTCTTTACAGTCATGCTGACAAACGACCTCAGTTTGCAGGTCAATTTGTCTAATTTACTATCTCAGTGAAACTGACAGTCAGGAAATTCACGTAGAAGGTTCACCATTTGTCAACGATAGTTTTTGTTCAGCGCTCTTTGGTCTGAATCGCTGTGCTTCATAGATGTCATGAGGACATCATTTGAACTGTAGAGCTTCGCACTTTACCCATATTGGTTATGCAACACATGAGACACGTCTTGTGAAGACAGAATGGAGACAAAAAGAAATTCAGAAGGGGAGGGGGTGGTTACAAAACAGTCAGCCATGTTCACTCTGCACATGTTTTTATTGATACATTTAAAATGTTTGGCTACTGAACTTGTTTCTTTTATTTAATACCTTTCATCCTTTGAACTACTTGGTGAATAACGGAACATTTATTTAAATATAGTCTGTAAGTAAAATAATGGAAAAAAGAGGAAAGAAAAGAGTAAAATGAAGGGAGATGGATCAAAATAAACCTCACAAGAGAGAGGGAAGTGAGGAGCGCACATACAGGAGACGGATTTGTGCACATGCCTGCACAACACCAGACATCAGCTGATCTGCCCTGCTGCTCAGTATCCATGACAACACTGTCTCCCGGGAAGTTGGCATGACAACAACGGCAAGATAGAAGCGGCGGCAGGGAAAGGGGAGCGTCAGTAGTAGATGGGGAGCCGGGAGAGGAGGGAGTAGGAGTAGAAGTAGAAGTAGGAGGATGAGTAGGAGTAAAGGTAAGAGGATGAGGAGGAGGAGGAGCAAACAGAATGGAAAAATAAAATAGGAAAATTAAACATTAAAAGGTGAGGAGAGATGAAAAGTGATCCCGGAGTGATATTTCATGATTTTCTTCAACTTTATTTGCTTAATCTCGACAAGAGATAAAAATGTCGTGATCCCACCTTTCCTGCACAAGCATTAATTGGTATATAAATCATGCGGCTCTGTTTTTGGCTCCTCTTTACTTCACTGGCCATCCATCAGCCCAGCCGGTCCCTTCAGCTCACTCTGCAGGAGCAGCAGTAAATACACACTGTAGGGCAGCCAAGGGTGCTGAGCTGTTAGCCTATCAGTGCTAATCAACAATGAGCTAACTGCTTTCCCCTCCGTTTGACCTTTCCTGATCAATACTTCCCTGTCACGCTGCAGTAGCTCTCAGTTTACATCTCCATTCCCACCCCACCACCTTTCCGCCCCCAGACACTTCTGCACACTTTCACCTTGACCAATTCACTCACCCTTGCTGCTTGATTTTTTTCTTTTTTTTTCTATGCACAAGGACATTTGTTCGGGGAAATGTGTTAAAATGTACCAGCATGGAGTTTATATGTGAATATAAATATTACATATATATATGAACTTTAAATATAATTATAAGTTATGACATATGATCTACTCTGAGAATCATCTTTAGTTCCCCTGCTGTCAGGTGTTTTCACCCATGAGTATACCTGTACGCGTACAGGTATACTTGTCCTATTCTTCTGCTGATGCACTGAAGTGCATAAAATTATCAGTGTGATATTCTGCCAGTTTTTCTATTGTTACTCTCCTTTATTTGAGAAAAAACCCAATGAAACTTATGAACAAAGCCTGCCTCATGGCCACCTTGGCACACGTGGAAGCAAAGACTCAGCAGCTCTTCACCGTTTATGACAAAAACAGGAGGAAGCCGAACTAAAATGGAGCATTTCAGACAAAACGTGATGAGTGTGATTGTCCTCCCACTATTACATTATACCCCCCAAAATAACCACAAGACCCCACAAATGACAATAAAAGCTTTTAAGGCCAAAACATGAAAGAAACCTATTAAAAAATCCCTCTGATCTGGAGGAGACTATATTCATTTGAGGGCTAAATTATATTTGGGGCCCTGGTCTATATTTACAGCTTATTTATGGTGCTTGAGGGACTAAATAAAAAAATAAAAAACAACAGTGTTTTGTTCATGGTAACAAAGAAACATGCATCAGCGAGTGCAGCAGTACGACTCACTGATGTGCTTTTAGTGGTCTTTGGAGCACCACGGCACTAAAGAATAAAATACTTCAGGCTCTGGATACACGTGCAGCGCTTGTTGGTTAGATCTGCCGATAGGTGGCTTGGGTCTTCTTGCAGAATTTGCAGACGATACCAAAAATACTGAAGAGATTCTTAATTGTTTTAAAGCATTTGCGGCTGTGAGTGTGTTTGCTGATGACATCTCTTGTCTCTGCAGTGAAGCAACTGGGCCTTAACTATCAGTTGATGGTCTGTATGTGTGTCAGTCTGCCGAATGAACAATAACTAAAAGCCCCTTTAACTCATACAGCTCTGTGGTACCACCATCTGTCTGCCTCCATCCCCCTACTTCACTTCCAGATGCTCTGGTGAAGCCTTTGTGTGTCCACCTTCAAGCTCTGTAATTCCTCCTTGTCGTATTGTCAGATTGAACACTGGGGTGCCTTGTCATCACTGCACTCCGGCTTCATATCTCACTAAATCCACCAGGCGACAGGCCTGCCTCTGCATCGGAGATTAATATCTCACACCTTCCCTGCCTCACCTCTGCCTCAAGGTCACTGGTACAATTCAACGACGCAAGCAGCATTTGTGTCATAACGGATCACAAAAATGAGTAGTTTGATTTACAGTGCGTTAAAACGTTATTTCTCTTCTCTCTTTTTTCTTGGCAGTCAAGTGAGAATTTGACAGGAAACATTATTTGCATTATTGAGTCTTCAAGAACGAGGGCATGTTGGCTGGTCATCCTCTCTTTAGAGTCATTTAAGAAGGGAGTTTTGGAAAGTTTAAAAGGCACATTATGGAAAAAAAATCCTCCATCCTCCCCTATCTTCATCTTCCACTCAGCTTCACATCATGCTGCATTCGCTGCACCTCTTCAGCTGTAGGACAGATCTCAAAGGACGTGGACCCTCTCTAGTAGGGGTGTGGAGCGGACCCCCTCAAACTAACTGCAACTAACAGGTAAAAACATGGCTGAGAAGAGAGAAGTCAAATTTTGCTTCACGTCACCTCAAACACAACTGACTTTAGTTGATAAAAAAGTATAAAAAAAATAAAAACAAGTGGCATGAGGAACATGCGACACGTTCAGCATGGAAACAGGCTCCCGTGCTCGCACTTGCACCAGCTTTAGTGGGCCCTGTCACAGCATGAATGTGAATTCAAATCAACCAACTGCAGAGCTGAAAGGGGTTTTTGCATATCGACATGCTGCCACATGTAGCAGGCCGGTGGGAGATCAAAGACACCTCGGCTTCAGGAAGCCAGCTCACGTTAGTGTAGTGTTTGTTGGCTCAACAGCCTGGTGTGAAGAGGGAGGGTCAAACAAATGGAAACTGAAGCAGCAGTTGGAAACAAATGCTAAGCTATTAAACATTCACATTGATTACTATTTTTAAAAGGTCCCATCTTGTGCAGTTTTAATCCCCATTCATATTGATCAATCACCCAACAAAATTGTTTTACTTTGATCACAAGTCAAAAACATTGGATCATCCAGTCTACATCTTCTATTTCTGTGGGCTCTGGTGAGCACCCTGAGTGTCTTCTCCCCTTCCCCCCTGAAGCCCACTCGCTCTGTTGTTACTAGTTAACTTCCTATTCCAATAAAACCAGTCATGTGCCATGTTTATAATTTTGATGCAATCAGATGTATTTATTTGAATGATCGCATAAAATACATCATTAGAATAATAATTTAACTGATGTCCTTATGAAGACATAAGAACCTGAAAAGAGTCTGTTTGCCTTGTTTTGATTAAGTTAAGCAGAATTTCCATCATGGGAGAAGAAGTGGATGTGGTGGAGGAGTACAAATACCTCAGTGTTCACCTGGACAACAGTCTGGACTGGAGACAACACTGATGCTGTTTAGAAGAAGGGACAGAGCAGACTTAACTGCTGGAGGAAGCTTAGGTCTTTCAGGGTTTGCAACATATCTTCTATAAGTCTGTTAAGAGTTCAGTCTCATCTGCAGTCATCTACTGGAGGAGCAGCATCAGAGCCAGAGACTTAAAGAAACTGAACAAACTGATAAAGAAGGCTGGATCTGTTCTGGAGCTGATGGAGCTGATTCTGCAAAGTAGGATACTTAATAAAATGAAGAATATCATGGACAACTCTGAACATCCTCTAAACAACACAGTGATTCAGCATCAGAGTGTCTTCAGTCAGAAGCTTCTTCAGATCTGCTGCAACACAGACGCGACAGGAGATCCTTCCTGAACACAGCTGGAACCGTCTACAATGAATCACTAATGAGACTTAAATCCTGACAGTTACTGCAACAATTAAATTCACTTCTCAGATTAATAAATTATTTTTGAATTGAACTGAAGTATATATGTTCCTTTTAAATGTAAAAGCAAATGGAAATTAAAGCTGCAAGCAGCGTTTATCGGGCCCTCGCACCCATTGCCACCGCCCCCCCACGTGTCCACCACCTTCCCAAGCCAGTCGGGAATCAAGACATTACAGTGAAAATCCAATTCGGTTATAAAAATGGAAAGGTTGCTTCCCAGCTTAAATCCAGAGGTAAGAAAAAAAGAAAGATCTGAAGTTGAATCTACTCACAGTTGAGTTCTATGTTGGCAAAACAAGGCTGTAACTGTCACAGCTGTCTATAATCTTAAGCAAATATAAAGAGTCAGAGATCTGATGTCCAGAGCAGATTTACAGAAACTTATCCAGCCTTTATCTCCAGCAGACTTGACTACCATAATGATCTTTTGTCTGATTAGACAGCTTCAGATTAGTGCTGGGTGGTATACCGGTTCATATCAAATACCGGTGTTTTTTTTTCTTATGATATTAATTTTTCATATACTGTAATACCAGTGAGTATGTACTATAGCGTACACAACATTGGGAACGCCGCATGGCGGAACTTAAGTGCTGCAGAACATTGTTTGACGGGGACTATTTTGCAGTTGCACTGGAGGCACAACACGCTACTAACTTATGGTTAAACGGTGATGGCTGCAAACAGCGAAAGTCCCGAAGTGGAAGCTCCAGAACGGCAACATGAGACCGAGGAACTTTTTCCTAAAGGAGCCGTGTCTGTCATGTGGAAGTTCTTTGGATTTAAAAAAGACAACGTCCAACAAACTACAATAATCTGCAAATGTTGCCGAGCTAAAGTTGTAGCCGCGGGAGGCAACACCAGGCTGGTGTTGCATCTCGTGGCTACAACTTTAGAACGCTGTTTACATTGTGTAGTTAACGTTGATTTTTTATCAAATATGTTTTTTCAAGTTGTTTGCAATATTTAAAAAATAAAAGGGTTCTGTATTTTAACTGCAATTATCATCCATTCTGATTCCTTCACTTAATTAGAATCATGAGTGCCACGTCTTTGTAAATAGTATCATTTTGTGAGGCCATGCAAACCTGTATTAATACTAGTGTAGATATGAATGTTTTTCTACAATATTCACTCCTCGTGACAGTAAAATAGGTCATTCTAAGCCAATTTTCTGCAGCAATTCCTCTCTAAATGATTAGAAAATGTAGTTAACACCCAGTTGTGCCTTCAAAAATAAATACCGTGATATACCGTGAAACCAATATAATTTTGAAAAATACCGTGATATAAATTTTTGGTCATACCGCCCAGCACTACTTCAGATCATGATATACCCTGTTATCAGAGTTCTAACAAGAACTAGGAAAACTGAACACATTACTGCCGTTACCTCAGACTCATCCATGCACTGATTGTAACAAAAAAGAATGCTGCACAAGCTGAAGAAGATGATGGAGGACTCTTTACACGCTCTCCATGACACAGTGATCAAACAACAGAGTGTTTGGAGAGAGGCTTCTTTAGGTCCGTTGCAAGACGGGAAGATACATAAGATCATTCCTGCCAGAAGCCATCAGCCTCCGCAACAAGACATCCTATTCAATTCAATATTATTATTGTTATCATTTATTTATTGTTGAAAAAAGGCCTTATCACAATGTTGCATTTCCCTTCTGGGGTTAATAAAGTGTTTTTCATTTCATTTCATTAATCCCTTCCTAAAACATGACATTTCCTGTTGCCAAAAGGTGGCGCTACCACCATTCTTGAATATTACAGCTTCTTAGTTTTCAGGATGGGACTACAAACAAACCCATCCATTTTAGACCAGATTGAACAACGTATGGCCAAGTTACAGCCTTGCACTGTGTCCCATAATGTGATGATTGTCATTGCATATCTCAGCCGTTGTGAACAGCAAAACCTTGCATAGTAGTTTAAAAGTACTCAAAATTCAACCATTTACATATTTATTCTCAAACAACGAAATTCAATTTTGTTTCCACCGCTTGTATCCACGATCTCATTCTTTCGGTCACTACCCACAGTTCATGACCATAGGTGAGGGTTGGAACAAAGATCAACCGGTAAACAGTGAGCCTTGCCTTTTGGCTCAGCTCTCTCTTCACCACAACGGACCGGTACAGAGTCCGCACCACAGCAAACGCTGCACCAATCTGTCTGTCGATCTCCTGTTCCTTTGTCTTTCTACACCTCTATTAATTGATAATTATCATAATTCTTTCAACAAGACATTTTTCAAGGAGTACTCATCAAAGGAGCTCCATCAGCCAACTTGATTATAAACAGTGCATTATAAACATCTCAAATTCAAGAACACTCAAACAGGTTAATTGTACAAAGAGATTCTATATTTCCAACATTGTTTATCAGACTGTATCTTCATTACATAGAATGGAACCTTGGAGCTATCCAGCAGCCCTTTTTAAGCCAATTTTTTCATTATTATTTTTCTGTTATGGTCAATACAAAAGTTTTTTTTTCTACACTTTTAAATTTCCTTTGTGCCAGGAATATGCAATGCACACAATCTTGCCTTTTCTGTATCAAACAAACTAGTTACAGCCTTAAGCTTTACACAAACAGGGAATGAAATTATCTTTTTCTGAACTCATAACCATAATGACCCACAAAAAATAAAATGTTTCTTACAGGAATACCCCCTTTTTTCCCAGAGAAGTGTGTAACAAAGACCACAGTGTGACCACATTAGCACAATGTGTGGTGATGATCTGGTACAAAGAAGTACATTTTGCAGTTTAGCTTGGGTAACGTATGTAGATTGTACACAAAAAAAGTGAGAAGAATTTGACCTAATGTCTTGGAGGTGCTTGTTTACATATGACTCCTGGAAATGACCAAAATAGTCATAAAAATGCACATTCAATTGAAAATACAGGAAATTTTTGTGGTATTAGAGCATGGTGCCAAGACTTTTTTAGTCAGATGCATCAGGCACACAATGTTCATCCTTGTAGGTCAAATCTTATACTAGGGCTTGTCAATGAAGCAGGTAAATGAAGCAGGTGGCTCTATTTAGCCCATTTTTGCACACCAATGCCCAGAATCCATGAAATATGTAATTTTACATCAAACCAGATGCATATATATATATATATATATATATATATATATATATATATATATATATATATATATATATATATATATATATATATATATATATATATATATATATATACATATACTATATACACTACCGGTCAAAAGTTTTAGAACACCTCCAGTTTTCCAGTTTCTATAGTAATTTACAGTACATAGCTTAATGTCTCAATGTAATCTGAAATTAATGTATAGAACAAATAAACAATTAGATATTTGAAAAAAGATATCATGAAATCTCTTTTACAAAAATTTAACCACAATCTTTGAGTCATCAAAGTCGCCACTTTTTGCAGATATAACAGACAAACACACTTGTGTTAGTGGCTTTCTTTCTACAATGGAAATCTAATATTGTTGGGAAGGTTCTTCCCAGCACTGTCAGAAGTTTCCAGAAATGTGTTGAACTTGCAGGTTGTTTTTGCTTTCATCTTTCTCTCCAGTTCATCCCAAACCAGCTCAATGGGGTTCTGGTCTGGACACAGTGCTGCCATTACATCATTTGAAGCCGACCGTCTTGTTTTTTTCTTTTAAGGTCATTCTGACAGAATGGATGTTTGTTTTGGATCATTATCTTGCTGTAGGATGAACCCCTAAGCGACTAGGCGTAGACCAGAGAAGGTACTGGATGGCTCTGTAAAATGCCAATGTAGCCCTTTTGGTCCAGGGTGTCAGTCGCTCTGTACAAGTCACCAACTCTGGATCCAGCAATCTGTTGATTACTTAAGAGCTTTGTAAGTAATCAACAGAGGTTGGGACATCTGTGGGAATTGTTTGCATCAAATTTCAAGACTTAATTTACATCCATTGTTGCTTGATCACTGAAAAAGACCCCTCTTTTTTTTATAAATCTGAAATTTGTTTTGGCAATCTAAACTTTTTTTCCACCTCTGGCAGTTTACTGCTTACCTTTGTACCATTTAAAGTTATTCACTGGACTTGACCCGCTTTAATTTAAATAAAAATAGGAAAAATAGGGGTGTTCTAAAACTTTGGCCAGTAGTAGTGTGTGTATATATATATATATAGATATATAGATATATATATATATATATATATATATATATATATATATATATATATATATATATATATATATATAATGACTATATTAAGGCCCCTTGATTCTGGCCCCAGAAAATTTTAGAGCCACCTCTGCTAAATGAGCAGATTCTCATCTTTCAATAATCCTTCAAGTTTCTCTGCCCACAGATGGTGCCAAAGACCAGTTAATGATTCCAAACAATGCCCCCTCCCCCCTCATGAAGTTAACTGCTGTCGTTAACTGCTGTGAGGAATTCACACCTCTCTGTCTCTTGAGAGTCAGAGGCCAGAGGGAGCAGAGTTCTTTTACCAAAATATTCATGTAAAATCAGAAAATTGTCTTAAAAATCTAGAAAAAATACAGAACAATTCTTGTATCTTAAGCTACCTGCCCTCATCATATTTTCTGGCATTTAATGAATATTTTCAATGGAAAAAAAAAACTTTTTTATACAGTTGCTCTAGCACAAATATACATTCAAATATTTGCAGAAATTCAGTACATGCCTCTAAAAATCTCAAATAAATCAGGAGTAATCCTGGCATATCCGGCTACATTACTGTTAAATTTGGTGACTCTATTTGAAAAATTAGGTGCCATAAAAAATAAGTTACACTGCCAGAATTATGCCCATCGGTTACATTTGACGTTTTGAAAAATATAGTGGTGGACTTCTGAATTGACCATATGTTGCAGTGTATGAAATGTTTGGTTGAGTGAAAGGAACATGATCCTTCAGTCTTAGCTTCTTTTGACCAACATGTGATTTTTTATAAATTTATTTCATTTGGGTGCGACAAAACCATCCACTTCCTGTTTGACGATGAACAGCACTGGCACCGTTGGACGTGCATACACGAAATTATACATCATGAATGAGCACCCTTCTGACTTCAGTCTGACCGCTTCTCAGGCTGATACGATGAAGAGGGAGGTCAATAATGGGCATAATAAGATGAAAATCATATTCCTATGACCAGATGGTGGCGCTATGGAGTTCATCCAAGATTGTCATATACACTTGTTCAGGGTGAAAGAATCATCATACATATAGATTTTGGTGCAGATTGGACAATGCATGTGCAAGTTATAACAACTTTTCCGTTTGTGGCGAGACATCGAACTTCGCCGTACTATCACAGCCACGCCCTTTGATAAAAAGTTACAGTTTTCACTGTCAGTCATCTTCAATGTCTTTACTACTGAATTGAACTGGTTTGAGGTCTGTCGGCTCATCACACTCGAAGCAGGGATGCCTAATGCAAAAATTGACATTTCATGTTGCCAATAGGTGGCGCTACAGCGGTTCCTCAATCTGATTGTTGCTATGTATTAAGGATTGGACTACGATCATACTGATCCGTTTTGGACCAGATTAAACACTTTATGGCCGAGTTACAGCCCATTTCTCTTTCATGGCGAGTCTTCGAAATGACATCAAACTTTGCTGCGTCACTACAGCCACGCCCTCTGGTAAAAAGTTATATGCTTCGCAAACTTTATTCGGCCATGTGTCTAGATTAGAACAAAAAAAGTTGGAGTCAATCGGACCAAATTTCTGGGAGGAGTTCGTTAAAGTACGAGGCCTGGAAATGACCAAAACTTTGGAATAACTGCATGTTCCATTAAAAATAGCGGACTTCCTGTGGGAGTTAGAGCATGGGTCCATGAGACTTTTTTGTAGGTCTGAGGATGATACATCAGTCACACAAAGTTCATGTCTGTAGGTGGAAGCATATCGAGGGGCTCGTTGTTTTAAAAAAACAAGGTGGCGCTATTGAGCATACATATACATACGTACATACACACACATGCGCGTGTGTATTTAGGCCGAGGACTAGTGAGCTTTAGAGCTGCTATCCAGGAGGAAACAGCAGGCCTCCAGGAATACATCAACAAGATGGGCCAGTGAATGCCTCAGGCAACTGAAACCCATCATGGAGGAGGAACCTGAGGAGTTATCATGGACGGATAACACCCCAACCCCCCACCCCCATCCCCACCCCCCCACCCCATGGCACGTACCACCACTAAATTGAAGATCTGGCTGACATTGGAAAAACATACCAGTGGCTGGACAAAGTTGGACTGAAAGACAGCACAGAGGCACTGATCATGGCTGCACAGGAACAGGTCCTAAACCAGGGGTGTCAAACTCCAGTCCTTGATGGCCACTGTCCTGCATACCTTAGATGTTTCCCTGCTTCAGCACACCTGATTCAAATGAATGGATTATCACCACCTTGTCATCCAGGTCTGCACAAGTCTGTTAATGGCCCAGTCATTTGAATCAGGTGTGCTGAAGCGGGGAAACATCTAAAAAATGCAGGACAGTGGCCCTCCAGGACTGGATCTTGACATCCCTGTCCTAAACTATCGAGAGCATCCTGTGTGGGAGCATCACCACATGGATGGGGAGCTGCACTAAACAGGACTTCTTGGCCCTGAAGAGGGTGGCCCGTTCAGCAGAGCGGACCATCAGAACCACCCTCCCAAACCTGCAGGACATTTACACTAAACGCTGCAGGACCAGGGACCTGAAGATCCTCAACCAGCCCAGCCACCCCGGACACTTTCTTTTTTCCCCTCTGCCATCAGGCCGGCGTCTCCGCTGCCTGAGAACCAGGACTGAGCGGATAAGGAAGAGCTTCTTCCCTCAGGCCATCCGCCTGCTTAACTGTGACCACTACTCACATTAAGCACAATATTGAACAGTTACTCTGCTCTGCTTTATTTGGACTTCATAGTTTTCTCATCTCCTGCAATGTGTGTTTATTTATTATTTATTACTTATTTAAACTTAATTCTTTTTTTTCTCCTGTTTCTTCTTAAAAGAAAGCATTTGCCCTGTGGGTACAATAACAAATTTTACTGCGCAATGTACAATGTATAATTGCGTACGTAACAAATAAAGATCTTGAATCTTGAATCTTAAACACAAGATCGATAAATGCCGGGGTCTACCACACCAGACAGGACCCCAGATATAGGCAGTGGAAAGACTCCCCTAAAACAGTGCAGCACATCACAGCAGGGACTAAGATGCTGATATGGAGCCCCATAACCAGGTAAGAGTCATAATGCACAGAAACAAGCAGAATGAGATCAAGATCCTGTGAGACTTCTAGATCCAAACTGACTAACTGGTGATGTTTAATCAGCCTGACATAGTGGTGGTGGATAAACATCAGAGGACAGCAGTGGTGACAGATGTAGAAATCCTGAGTGACGGCAACATAAGATAGAAGGAGCATGAGAAGCTTGAGAAATGCCAAGGACTGAAGGAAGAGCTGGAAAAGATGTGGAGTGTGAAGACAGTAGTGGTATCAACAGTGGTCGGGGCACTGGGAGCTGTAAGCACCCAGCTGGATTGGAGGCTCCAGCAGATACCAGGAACATCTGAGATCTCCGTCCAGAAGAGCACATTACTGGGAACATCTAAGATCCTGCACTGAACCCTGAGGCTCCCAGACCTCTGATAGAGGACCTGAGCCTGAAGGACAACACCGGCCGGGTGGGCGAGAGGAAGAATTAAATTATATCTGTAGATTTAACCAATTTAATGTCTGTCTTGCTTCTAACTCAACAAACGTGAAAATAAGGAACAGAAGATTTTGCTGCTGCTGTCTTCTCTGTATGGTCAGTTAAGAATCAAAATAATCCTTTGTATGTGCTTCTGTGTTCTTTTATAGAAGCCTGCGCTTGGTAGCATTTGCTCAAAGTGAAATGTTTACAACAGGAACTCAGTCAGTCAGCACTAATTTCCAAGCTGTTTTCATTTTCAAGTGCTGCCCACAATGTCATTTCCATTTGTGACTCATGACGTGTCTCTAATAAAAACTAATTCCACCTCAATGACAGTTTAATCTTCTTCTGCATGTGTTGAGCAAGTGCATCGTATGTAGCTTTTGCTCTCCGGCGCTATTAAAGCCTCTGTGTAATGAGCCCTTTGTTTACTACCCTGTCTGCCACAAAAGGCAGTAAAAGAAGGATGTCATACGTTGTAAAGGGGGATGCTCTTCATGGGCTTGTACTGCCTCAGGGGGTCCATCTTGTACAGGTGGCGGTCAGTGATGAGAACAGCCCGGTTTTCTGCCTTGTGGAAACGGTTGATCTGGGAAACAAAGCCCTCTCATTATATATCCCATAATATAACAGAACATGCACACAAAATAGCCAGAGGGGAGATGGAGCACTGCAACTGCAGTTGATATGTTTATATGTCTGAATTCTGGTGTGGTTATTTGAGGATAAATCCTTTAAAGCCAAGCTTCGTACCTTTCTCACGTTGCAGGAAAACAAGACTCTCATGAATTTGTCTTTCCGCTGCAGCTCGCTGGAAACGAGCGTGAAGGATGAAGCCGTGTCAGGGCTGTCGCGCTTCTGTTGGACATAAAAACAAAACATTTTAACAAGTTCGGTTCATCTATCAGCGTTTTAATGAAGTGAATAAAATTCAGGCTCGTTTTTCTAACCGTTCGTAATAAGCAGTAATCAGTAAGTTACGAAAGAGGAAAATATTCCAATAAAACAAACAAATCAAACATAGACAGAACAAATCAACTCAACAAAATAAGAGTAAACTGTTTCCAAACATCAACTATTTTCTCAACGCAATCTTATAATAATACTTAGAGAAAAAAATGACAACACTTTAAGAACAATCAGATTACATGATATAAACTTGGTTAGGAATTTTGGCCAAATTCATCTGATCACACAGACTGATTACCTGATTGATTGACTGATTAATATGACCAACAGGAGCATCACTGCTTGTCCTCTGATGATGCAGAACCATTTGTTCTCCCAGAAATCACTAAATCCACTCAAAGGTGAGTGCAAGCATTGGATTTCTTGCACTGCTTTCAGCGAATGGACTTAGTTGGGTTTTGGCAATTACATCACTTGACAGAAATAATACATAATAATATTATGTATAATAATAATAATATTTAATTAAAAAAAAACTACTCAGTTTGATACTCTCTGGCTAGATTGAGGATCAAAGTGCATCTGCTGTCATCCATTAGTGTTGCCTTAGGTTATCTGTTATAAATAAAACTATTCTTAACACCAAAGGCACAACAAAATATGAATATATCGCTGCATTAAGATGAAGGCAGGATGGGTGTCTGAATGCAGCAACAGATGGTTGGATCAGACCACGCAGGGTTTTTCTCCAATCGTTTATTGCCTAATTTGGATGAACAAGATTACATTCTATTTTTTCTTTTAGCTTATCTGACAAGTGCGACCTTCTGCTACTACACTCCATCTATTTCAGTATTTGATTTGTTTTGCATTCACAGACTGTTTGTATGCTTACCTTGGTTGTAACAATGGCTATCTGAGTTATTATTTCTATCATCTCAAACAGTCTGATCGTTCTCTTCTGACCCTGGGCATCAACAGAGGGTTTTTTGTTTTAAACAGAACTGCTTCTCAAAGAATATTTTCTCTTTTTTCTCTGTAAACCCTCCGGATGGTTGTGTGTGAAAATCCCAGCAGATCAGGGGTTTCTGAAATACTCAGACCACTTTCAAAGTCACTTAAACCCTGTCTTCACCATTCTGATAACCTGCATTAATGCACTGAGCTGCTGCCATGTGATTGGATGATTAGATATTTGGATCAATGAGCAGCAGAATAAAGTGTGAGTTTACTGCTTGGTTTTTATTCTTTGCAATATGCAATTTAAATCTTCTGCCTCGCGTCTCCACCTACTCACCAGGTAGTTTCCCTCCCATGCTCTCTGTAGACCCAAGTCAGCCCTCTGGCCCTTCAAAGCCTCCAGGCCGGCGACTTTGGCTCTCACTTGCAGAACTTCTTCTGGAGAGAGGACTTTGATCAGCGTCCATGCCCACCACCTGAAGGAAACATCCAAAAATACTTTCGTAGAGCAAACTCACAGCAGAGACATATCGACTTTCACTTTCAAAGCATCTGCGCGGAGCCTTGATGCTGCAGTTGGGGGTCAGTGGAGGTGGCGCTGCATTGATAAAACAGCTGCAGCGGACCCCAGCTGTTAGACGCCGTGCTTATTGCCCTTTCACTCACAAATCCTGACAGGCAACATAATTCTCTAGGAGGGCTATTTTCTAACTCTGCCCAGCTTCAGGGATGAAACAAAAAAGCCAACAGACGATGGGATGAAAGGCAGTGATGAGACTTTGATGAAGGAGGAGGAGAGATAAAAAAAAAAGAAAAATCAATGTTCAGTTTGAGCTCGAGGCCAGAGGAAACATAAGTTGCTTCAGTCGGGCTCATCTGGGTGTAAAACAACACTCCAGGTCAGTGTTGTTTAGCGGGGCTGTGGTTAGATTCATTTTTAGTTCAGTCAAATTAAGAACAGAGATTTCCTTCATCTGAAAAATGATCAATCTGACCTTTTTCTGGGAGTAATTTGATAGAACGTAAATGACAGCAAATTTACAAATACAACTTCACTTTTTTATGACATTCACTAATAAAAACAAGCTACCCTGTATTAAGACAAAGAAGCTGCAGCGGTTTGAAGAGTGTTGCAGCAGGTGTTCTCTCGTAACGGTTATAAATATTCTGCCCGAGTACCTGTTGTAGACGCTCTTCAGAGCCTCTTCAAACTTGCGCAGGACTTTGGGGGGCGTGGGCCACTTCAAATGCCGCCCATGATCCTTCATGGATCGGACGTTTTTGAAGCGGCGGTTGACCTCGCGGATGTAGGACTTGACTTTGTAGCGACGGTAGGCCTGCAGGATGGTGAGGGCGGCGCGCATCCGCCGGTAGCGCATCCTGGCGATGGTTCCCCGCCAGACCTGCACACATGGGACCATGAAATGAGGATTCATGTGTTTGTAACAACAGGCTGCTCTGTGGATGTTACCTTTAAATGCTCTGCAATGTGTCTAAGTAATATTTTCATGAAATTTAAAACACAGATGTCTTTGGTAGATGTGATCAAATACGAAGCCCCACATTTGATTTAAATGTTCCTCATCACGACAGCTTACCATCATATTCTCCTGAACTTGAAATTAAGTCACGTTTAACTTCTGCTTTATTTGTAAGTTTATAAAGCTGCTTCAGCTACTTCTATTGGAGGTTACTGGAAAATTCACAGACACAATTTGTTCACTACTTCTGGGAAACTTTTGACGATGCATCTGACCCAAGTAGGTCAAATGCAGCATCCCATAATGCACTGCATTAAAGTGATCCCTCGCCAATTTGCGCTTAAAGTTCTGCGGTTTTAGTTATTAGCAGATTTTTCAGAAATATATAATATAAAAAAAAAAATAAAGAAAGAATTGTGGAAACATCACAGGATGTTGTGTGCGTTCTCTCACAGCGAAGAAATGTTGTAAGCCAGCCTGCCCCTTTTAAGAAGGTGGCCTTATGGGTAATGGTTGACTTCCTTTGTTGTTGTTAGCATGTTAACTGCTAATTACGAGCCAAAAATAGCACAATACCAGCAGTTTCTTTACTACAGTTCGGAGACCAGAGGCTGTGAAGGTAACAGAAAGACCACAGTTGAGCCTTTGTCTTGTTTCGCTGCAGTGCCTCGCTACTTTTTTGCAGTTTTTAAACATATTTTAAACACATTATTTAGGCTCGGGGGATCTCCGGCTCCAGTTTGTGGATTTTGATTTTCGTGGGGGGGTGCCAGTCCCCATTAACCGCGAAAAATAAGGGATCACTGTACTACAGCAGAATCTGTTCACGGCAGTCACATGACCGGCTTCTAGGATGCCAAAATGTATTGAAGATGTATTGTCATCCCAATAACGAATTGTGCAACATCAATGTCACAAAAAGACATTTCAATAAATGGTGGTCTGTTATTTTAAAAGTGCTTCCAGTTCACACTCTGTACGTCAGGGATATATTTGGCCAAACAGATGGAACCGCACAGCCTTTGATGCTAATTTACATTTAATAATTCATCATGAGAACTGCTGATGATGCTGCATGGTACAGTCTTCTGATTATGTATTTATTTTAATAAAACCATGTTGCTGTATTAGAAATATTTTTTGTGTCTGCACAGATCAATTTTAGCTGCAAAAGCAGGAAAATGAACACTGTACACTGAAGCATTGGTCTACATATCACCATTACAATTTTAGCCTCTCTTTGAGCCGTAGCACAACTGCTTTTACGGTGAGATAGTATGTGCCAACGATGCCCGCTGGACCACTGTGCAGTACATACTGTGTAATGTGTTACATGTGCATTATGCAATATACAGTTTTGAAAACAGCTGCAGAAACGGCAGCTTGCATGTCCCACTGTACCTGCTGTTCCACTCATCTGCTGCTCTCTGATGCTCATGTTAAAAATAATTTCCTGAGCATGGCATTCATTTTATGTGAAAAGATGCAAAGCCATCGCATAGATGTTTTGTTGTGCATTCATGTTTTTTTTTTACAACAACATACACCTTTCTAGTAAACCGCTCAAGGCTCTGTAAGTTGCGCTGACACGACCCTCCTTACTGCACGATTACCACCCATCCATCCATCATCTATGCCTGTTTAATCCTCTGCAGGGTCTCGGGGATCTGCTGGAGCCCATCCCAGCTGTCTTCAGGTGAAAGGCAGGGGTTCACCCTGGACAGGTTGCCAGTCCATCACAGACTGCAGGATTACAATTTTTTTTTCTCAAATAAATGATCCAGTTTCATTACATAAAACCAATTACTCCTCAACACTGACTGTGAGGCTCTAAATAAAGCAGTAGAAACTTTGATATGAGTAGGTTTTACATGTATTACACACAAAAACTGCTTTGTCATGACCCATCATTCTGATTACAATGCTTGAACAGCATCAACATGGACTAATAGAGGGATAAACTACGCCCTCTTGTAACCAAACACAGACTGAGTGGCTATCAGACCCTCTAAAACATGAATAATAGATGCAAGTAGTACCCAAGGGAGCCATAGCTCCTAATCCATCCCATCTAAAATCACTGCCATATGCTCTACTTTTACTGTATTCTCTCCTTCTTACATACAGAGAGGAGCTCACCTCCGTGTGCTGCTGAAATAACCTCTAAAATCACTAATCAAGAGTGTTAAACCTGACAGTCACACATTCAGGGCAACACTGGGGCATGCTCTGGAGCCTCACTCTTGGACGTCCTCTGAGTGTAATCACAGAGATCATGAATATCTAATTTCATGCGCGGGGGAGGCTGGTGGCAAAGAAAATAAATTCCTGCCTTTGCATATTAAAACTGTGGAGGAGGTGGTTGTCACCTGATGAAGCTGTTGGTGTAACAGCATGCAGAGAGGGAGAGGTCATGCTTTGTTGGATCATAGAAGCAGCAGATTAATAGTCACATTAGTGACAATATGTGGTTTTTATTTTTGAATTAAAGGAATGTAGTATACAGTCAATACCTCAGATAATTCATTCATAATTTCATTTTTTTTGTGTGAACGTGAACTGAACTCGCTCTCTTTCTCCTTGACGAGCATCGGGTGTGAACAAGTTTATTTGGGCAACTGTGAACGAGCCTAATATGTATCTAAGGAAACCAATCAAACATGGCAACACGGGCTGTCGCTTCTGTCGCACCAACAACTACGTCATCAAATGTTTAAAACAAGCATGGAGGAAGATGAACGCTGCAGTCGCCCAGAGCTGGAGGAGCGGCTCGACCCAAATATTTAAATGGGGGTAAAAAAAACATTTGCACCTTAAGGAGCTGTTTTTGTCTGATAATGAAGACCATTTGGCAGCAAATTTTTAATATTTTTAATATACTATAGAGAGAAGCTGAAGGGGAAATGACAGTTTTACAACTGGCTGTCCCTTCAATGCTAATGTGAACCCTGGTTGGATAAAGATTCCGATCATACACCTCCCACTAGCCGCTAGCCACTACCCGCTACCCGCAAATTGCGGGTTTAGGAACCTCCACTAACCGCTAATGCAATCTTCCGCTTCCCTAAAGCCACTACCCAGTATGCCGACTCCCTTACTTACATCCTAGGTGTGGCAATGGGTGTGTCTTTTGTGCTTTCCGGAAACTCTTTGAACACTTTGAATTGCCTTCTGTACAAATTTTGCTCTACAAATAAACATGCCTAGCCTTCTGATGCCCCCCCGCCACAATCAGTGTGACAACATCAGTACAGCTGTTGCCAGGCAACAAACATAACGATCCATTGCCATTAAGATAAAGTCTGGAGATTTCCACAAGTCGACTACCGAACAGATTCCTCACCCCATGTTCATTTTAATTTAATTTTTTTTTTTTCCTTTGTCATTTTTTCTAAGTAATTTACACTGCAACAATATCATTTCCCTTTGGGTGTTAATAAAGTACAGTTTATAATAAAGTATTATCAATTGAACTGTTAACACACATTTTCACCAAACCCAACATTTTTTTTACGCCTATTTTTAATTTTGCCGGTATTTTTTTGTCATGTGATCACATGTCATGTGACAGTGCATGTCTTGTCAGGTGATATCCAATGGTGGCATGACAGAACACGACAGGATGACATCACCGAGGATGATGACATCACCGAGCATGATGACATCACACAGGATTAAGACATTCTATTTAGGAGCCCCACCCAGTGATCAGTTAGCACAGAGTTAGCTTCAGAACAGCACGGTTCAAGTCTCTCTTACGAGCACTGAAAAACCAACCAAAGCAATGAGTCAAATGGAAAGTTCTTCCCCTAAACGTCTGTGGGGCGACATGGTGGATGATGATGAAGATTTTGAAAATGAATTTGAAGGAGTCGATAACTTTGTCTATATCGGACTCAAAGAAAGACGAGGCGTGGCCCCTGACTCCACCTCGCAGCCCTGTAGAGCAGCCGGCTAAAGAGGAGCCCCAGGTCCCCCCCCCCCCCCACCGGAGTATGATCAAGAACAGATCAATTACTTGACTAAACAATTGCAAGTCATGAGAGACAGGCTGCAGAGAAACAGTTTATTTCTTTCTCAAGAAAGAGATAAGAGAGCAACAGCCGAGAATACCGCCAATTACTATTACCAGAAATTTAGAGATGTGGAAACTAATTTGGTCAAGGAACAAGCGCTCAGACAAGCCAGTGACAATCAGCTCAGCCAGTGCCAAGCCACGATCGCAGATTTGCAAAAGTCTCGCCAAATGTCTGAAGCACAGAGTGATGAGCTGAACAAATTAAAAAAGGAACTGCAAGAAAAGACCACCTACATTCAAGACCTCACTTCCAAACTGAGAGCACAGGAAGAGGTGACCAAGAGTCTTGAGAGCAAGGTGGCAGAGCTCGCAGAAAAAGTGCCACAACCTGTTTCCAAAAGCGATGCCCTCACACAAACTGAAGATTTGGATTTAAATGAGGTCTCCAGACCAAAGGACCACATGGACCCAGAACCAGAGGAGGTCTCTGAGGTCTCCAGACCAAAGGACCACATGGACCCAGAACCAGAGGAGGGCTCTGAGGTCTCCAGACCAAAGGACCACATGGACCCAGGACCAGAGGAGGCCTCTGAGGTGGAGGGAACCAACAAAACAAAGTTGGTCTCAAAACCAGAAGAGATCTCTCAACAAAAAAGAAGAAACAACCGTCGACGCTGGGAAATCAAAAAGGAAACATTAGAACTCCCTGTGACCAAAAAACAACAGGTCGTCAAAGAAATGCCACAACCCCAGGAAGATATTTCCAGAAGGTTCGTGGCTGAAGAAAAGGACGTCCCACAAGCAGAAGAGGTCTTTGCTCCAGAAAAGAAAGAGAAAAGAAAAAGAAGAAGAAGAAAAAAACATTACCAGGACTGAGAGCAAGATCACAAGGCAGAGGGTTAAATTTCACATACAGTAGTATTTAAACTTTTGGACACACTTATTCACTCCAGATGAATGTAGTCTGTCCAAACGTTTGACTCCCACTGTATGTTCCCTCTGGGTTTTCTCCAGGTTCTCTGGTTTCTCCCCACAATTTAAAAAAAAATCTTACATTTATAACAAGTTGACCACATCTATGTTAACAATTAATAAATTGGAATTGAACTATATTTCCTCTGTGTACAGCTTAATATCTTAAAGAAGTGTGCTTTTGTCATAGTGTTGTGTTGTAGCAGCTGAATGATAGCTGCAGGTCAAAACTAACGTGAGGGAAAAGTGTTATTAATCAAACCTATTTATCAGGATTATGTCGTTAAATTACTGAAAAATAAAAGTGAAAAATTACTGAATTTATTTGTACATTTGCCAAAACCTTTCAGTTTTTTTGCAAATCTTAAATTTGAAAAAAGAAATTATCACAAACTTGTATGGATATTGTCTAAAAAATGAATAACAGTAAAGCATCTGTTCTAAGCTCATTTTCTTGGAACAAATGTCTTAATAATGAATTAAATGAATGTGAACAATTATATTTGTGATATAGGGAATTAAAATTCTGGTTTTCTCCAGTAAAGTCGAGCATTTCAAAACCCGTCATCTTTCACGGGGTGGCTGTAGCTCAGGTAGAGCAGGTCGTCCAGTCACTGGGAGTCACTAGGAGTCACTGGGAGGTTGGCGGTTCGATCCCGGCTCCAACTGTCCACATGCCAAAGTGTCCTTGGGCAAGACACTGAACCCTAACTTGCCTGGCAGCAGCTGCCATGCAAGGCGCTTTGGGGGCACCATGATGGTGTCTGGAAAGCACTATATAAGTGCAGTCCATTTACCATATAATGGCAGCAAGTTCAGAGGACTGCTTTACTCTCAGATATTATGAGACCTTCTGAAGAGAATTATGAAAACCAGTCGGCCACAAAACCAGCCTCTTAGAGAAAAGGGATTTAATTCAAGTCTTTAAGTCTGCATAATCTTATGTTATGTCCACTAAGCTGACATCAGCCCGATCAGAGGAACACAAGCAGAAAGCAGACCAGCTTTAGATTATGTAGGTGGACATCATCTGTCTCATTCTTCGCCAAAGTCTTTGTTATTCCAACCTTAATTTAAAAAACAACATTGTTTTATGTATAACAGAGATTGACGACAGAGTCCTCCATTTCTGCTGCCCTGTCTCTAATACTTAATACATGAGAGAGAATCAACGAGAGTGAATACATTTTATCCCTAATCAGCCCTGAAGATGCCTCTTCCACGTGCCCGGGGTGACAGCAGTGGGAGGAATGAGGGGGTTTGACTTGGCTCAGTGAGCAAGGTTAATGGTTGCTTTATATTCTGCCTGTATTCAGTGTAGAACTGCAGTGTCTGGGTCAGAAATTACTGTCAAGATGCATTTGAACGAAGACAGGCAATCAGATAACACTAAATCAGAAAAGTCTGGGAAAATAAGGAAAACGCAAAAACTGGACTGATTCCTCCATTTAGTTTGACTTATTTTCTGCAGACAGTTTGAACTCAATAGTATTTAAATTTTTATTTTCGACGTAACCTCATTTATTAATAGTATATCTTTTTTTTTTAATTTCATTCTTACAACACTTTTCAAACAGCTGCCTTGAGGAACAAAGATGAAAAGTATGCTTCTCCTACAATGCATAATGTCATTAAATAATTTGAGGTATCTGGGGGAATGGCAGTAAAATAGTTGCAAGCCTATGCTCGACACCCGTGACTTCCTCCTTCACTGCATAAAGAACCTTCCCTTATTTCATAGCTCCTACAACCACATGGGTGAGGGATTACTGCAGGAAGCCCTTGTCAATCACGACAATAAAAATTGCCAAGAGGTTTTTGTGGATTCCAGCAGCCAGTGTGGCTTCAGAGAGGCAGTTCAGTGCCAGTGGGCACATTGCTTCTCCTCTGAGATCACTTTTAAATCCAGAGAAAGTAAATATGCTGACATTTCTTAAGTTCAGTCTGAAATGAACATTCACCATGATACACTATCATACAGCAGTAGTATTCCTTTATCTGGGAAAGAACAATCAATCACTGTCAAGGTGAATGTCTGCACTTGTTTACATTTTATTGTAATTAGTACAATTAAATGTTTCTTTATTTGCACATTTATACTTATTTAAGGTTCAGCTTAAAGTCCAAAGTTTATTTCATAGCACTATAATTTTTGTTCCTGATAATTGTTTGCAGATTTTGACCTACTTTGGTTGTTAAAGTGCTCATTTAAATTTGCACCAGACAAATAAGCTTTGTTCCTGTTATTTATTTTGTTCATTTAAAATGAAACCTCTTTCTGTGCCAGCTGTTTGCCCTTTTAATGTGAAAGTTTCATTTTGATAAGATTTTGGCTTCTGGTGTTTTAGTATGACTAGAAAATCACAAGATTTTGTGAAATTTGTTTTAATGTATGTGTTTTTTTTGGACATTTGTACAGCAATTAAGAATAGCACGATAAAATCGTAAATCAAAAATCAAATTTTCCATATCGCTACATCCCTACTGTACCAACATTTCTTTCCCCTTCAATGTGTTGCAGGCCTGAAATCCAAAAATAGATGAATTAACAAATTACATTTAATACTGTTTGTAATACTGGCTGCAGAAAATAAACAAATTAAGTCTTGCACTTTTAATATTGTCCCAGCATTTTCTGATTTGGCGTTACACCAAAACCTGGAACATTTTCAGTGATACACCGAGTTGAAATGAGAGGAAAGTTTCTCCTCCTGGACGTCACTGTACATCCAGGTCCTGCTTGGGTTCTTCTTCTTTATTGCCTTCCTTTAGCGTCTGCATTCTTTGTTACAGATTGGGTCCAGAATTCATTTATGTCCTTGTGCTGAAAACCCCCTGCTCACCTCATCATTCAGAAAAGTTAGACTGTAAGTAGCCTCAACAGTATCATTTCAAATCAACAAAATTACCATGCAGTTCAGCATCTTTTGAACAGTAGTTAGTGCAACAAAGTCTGTTACTACCTGAAATAGGGCATGGATCCATATTTGAGTACTATAATTACATGGTATTCCCTGCAGGAACTGTATTTACATTATGTTTTGTGCAGTCAAAAGATTGATTCTTGTTTACATTTTCATTATTTGCTTTTTATTTGCTGGCTTTTCTTCCAAAACACAAGAAGAACTAACCAATTACAGCTCTCATTGTCTCAACGTTGCACAGACTATCTTGTCTTGGCGATATTAAAGCTTTGTGATCCTACAAAATCTGGCTTTGCTTTTGGCTCAGTCATTCAGCTACTCATACTTTCATTTATGGGGAGTTAACTACTGTGTAAATGCCAATCATCTGCATGATTCATGAGACCACTGCATTATTATTTCATTACCACCTAATGGTCTTCATGGCATTAAACCTGTTGTATCACTTTTCTGTGTACACATGAGTGTTGTCAACACGTAGGCAAATATAAATGATATTTAATTGTTTAACAAATAAGAAGACTGCAGAACAAAGGCACATAGCAGCCTCAGAGAAATGAACGATGCAGATTTTTTTTTGTGTCCACAACTGTGTCAGTCCAGCAACCATAACCTAAGACCCTGGCAAGACTCAAAAATGTCAGTGGGGATTTTAACTTTGTATTGTACGTGTACAAGAAACATATAAAAAGGACTGTTTTTACAGGCATCCGCTCACTGTCTTCTTGTTAATCTGAACAAGCTGACCAATGTTGCACATGTTACTGTCAACAGATGCAAAAAGACACTTTTTATGTTCAAGAGGAATGACATTGTTGAGTCTTGTCACAGGAGGAGCCATTTTTTTTTTAAGTCTATTGTCCCCACGGCTAACATTAATTGACCCTTTGCTGCAAACAAACTCCATTTGAACTCAAAACTAACTGGAGAGTTAAAGCTTTTGCAGTACAAAAGATTCCTTTAAAAGACCTCTCTGCATCTCAATCCTTCTGATGCCAAGAAGAATTTCCATTTTTATTCATACTTCACATTTTTTCTCTCAGTTAGATGATGTTTATCAAAAACACTGTTGTTGGTTGTGAAATCTTTTATTCATCACGAGCAATGACATATTTCTGCTGCTTTAGTTTCTTTTCTGCTGCAGCCCCAGGCCACACATATACACACACATCTATACGTAACTTTCAATTAGACGCTGAAAAAAACAAAACAAAAAGTCGCCAAAGCTCAGTTTAGATGTCGTCTGTCTAAAATGCACATGGTGCACGGGCCTTTGCCAGATCAACAACTGTGTTTATCTACAGTGAAAGTCCCTAATTACAATGTGGCTGCTGTTGGAGGTGAGAGGCAAAACAGGACAAATGAGAACCGTAAAGAGGCAATGAATCAGATAAGCTCACATTAACCGTCTCCAGGTCTTTGGAGCCTCATTAAGGCGTGTGACGGGCAGAGAAATGTTAGAATTATGACGGAACCATCTACAGTAGCCACACACACACAAGCACAGACAAACACACGCCATAAAATAATTTTCTGCTCGTCACAGTGTAGCGGGCTGGCTGCAGTGACGGCGGTGGGCTGATGAAGATGACACTAGGCGGAGCGTGGATAAATCAGGCCTATAACAAGGCCTCTGACAGGTTTGCTGCCTTACTCTCCTGGCCGATAACACCATCTGATCATCGTGGAGCCAGCCCTCGGCCCCCACCGGGACCCTGGATTTACGAGCCCAAAGCCAGACTGGGGATGTTTTTGTTGCAACAAAGTGGGACAGATTGCTGGCGTTTGGATTGTGAAATGAGTACTGGGTAAAAGCATTCACAAATCAAGTGCACTGGGGCAACTGGCAAGAGATGGAAGGTTTCTGTTGACAGACGGGGCACCATTAGTGACGGCCTAACGTCTTCAAGTAGTAAAAAGTGTCTGGAGTCCTGCAGTGTTGGTAATTTAAAAGGTCCGACATAAAAAGGTGAAGAACCGGAGAAACAAAAAGCATGACTCGTCTCCGACATGCAAAGACAGATAGGCTAGTCTGGGCTGCTGACGCACTCCAATGCAATCTAATGCTGAATGCCTGAGTTTCCAAGTCCTCTGGGAATAATGAGCTGGTCTGCAGCGACATGCCTGGTGCACATGTTTGTGCAGAGGAGGTGGAATCAACAGAGTGTGACTGAGTCTGGTGAAGCTGCAGCGTGCACTGACCACAGGCTGTCAGGAGGAGTCACCAGGCAGAGGTTCAGATCAGCATTCATTGTCATAAATCAATAAAATGCTCTGGAGTGTGGCACACTCCAGCAAAACCCACATCACCCTGCTGACACACATTCCTCTATCCTTCTGCTGTGTACTTTCAAACCTTTACCTCAGGGCTAATGCGGTCTAATGATGTGAATCAAATGCATTCAAACTGATTTGAATCACTGCGATCCCATTGAAAGAGGCCGTATTGAAGAGTAAACTGAAGGGCTCTGGACGCACCATCAATCAATTAGACTGGAGTGATATTGCCAATCGTCAGCACTAAAAGGATTCAAATAAACATAAAAATCAACTGACCAATTTACTGTGTCCACTAGAGAAAAGACAAATACATATAAGTCACAGCATCAGCGCTGACATGGATACAACTCCTTTTTTCAGAACAAAATGTTGTGGATCATCACGAGGGCTGCACAGCATGATGCACAATAGTGACGACACTAAGACCAACAATTTTAACAGAGGTGATTTCAACATGCACCAACTCCTTTCCTTGAAATAACTGTACCCGTCAGTGCTGATATGACTCCCATTTTATCTTGTGTATGTTAAACAGTTCTCATTCATCAATCACACAAACCCTCTAAAAGCCAGGACTGGACCCGAATACTTGGATATCCAGGTATTTGTTCGTTAGGTGGACGTCCGGTTTCCAATTTTGATGTCATCACTGCCGTTGCCATGTTTCCTTTAGCCATTTTGTAAAAAGAATTCATTTTCTGCATTATTAGCATTTTCTTTTTACATTTGTAAAAACATGAAAAAAGAGACAGTAGTTGTGAGAAAGGATGCTGGCTGACACTGCGTTGATGAATCTGGATCCCAAATGTATTCGTATGGTTATTGATAAAAACAATTAACATCCCCAAAATACTTTTGCACAAACACAACTGCTCTTTATTTCTCACCAAAAATTCTAGTACGTAGGAGCGCATTCATGTTGATAATTTTAGAAGCTTAACTGCTAGACACAAAACATCTCTGTGTTTAATCGCGTATGATAAATGCACAATCAGGATTCATGACATTAGGAATCATGAATGCCTTTTAGCCTGATTTTCAGTTAAACTTCCAGTGGATCTGAAAACAGCCTTCTAGCAGTAGGCTCAAACACTGAAATGACACAGAAAACCTAAAGGTACTGAAACTATTTATCAAAGTGAGGATTTGGAGACTGCAAAGTAAAATTTAGAGTCACTGCACAGCAAACATCGGTTGTAACTGTGTCCATAATAACTGGTCTTTAGAGCTGGAGATAAAGTCAGACGTGGGATATTCGTCGACTGAAAGGGAGAACAAAGTCTGACAGCCTTGGATTCTTCTGAAATTAGTATTTGATAGTAAGTTACATAGTTAAATGAGGTAAAAACCTTCACAGGATCTGTTAGCAAATTAAAACACAAAGAAAGACTGCAAAATGTATGTTTCCCCATCACAGCTTCCTGTGAGGGATTATATTAATTTTTCTTTTCTTCTTTCCAGCAGTGTGATCGTTAGAAAAAAGGTTAAAGCAACGCCTTTCATCTGCCACCAGCTGAGTTTAAAGGTGATAACAGCTTTGGACGGTGACTAAAACACTCTGCAGGTTCGGGAGCAATCAGCGGATTAGTGGCCATGTTTCTGCTGAGGTCTAGCGAAAGGCAGATCAGTTCTGAGGTCTAGCGGACGGCAGATCAGTTCTGAGGTCTAGCGGACGGCAGATCAGTTCTGAGGTCCAGCGGACGGCATATCAGTTCTGAGGTCTAGCGGACGGCAGATCAGTTCTGAGGTCTAGCGGACGGCAGATCAGTTCTGAGGTCCAGCGGACGGCAGATCAGTTCTGAGGTCTAGCGGACGGCAGATCAGTTCTGAGGTCCAGCGGACGGCAGATCAGTTCTGAGGTCTAGCGGACGGCAGATCAGTTCTGAGGTCTAGCAGACAGCAGATCAGTTCTGAGGTCTAGCGGACGGCAGATCAGTTCTGAGGTCTAGCGGACAGCAGATCACTTCTTGGTAGCTGGGCAGGGCAGGGGCCACCCTGGCTTGGCACGACGTGGCCTGTTATTTACAAAAGAGTTAACCACAGATTCCACTCTCCATGTCACAGTCCCCCAATACAAGTTTTCAATTACTGCACCATTCATTGACTCAAGATACACACTAGAAAAAATATTTTCATTTAGCTCCTGTCCAAACAAACCCCCTGTGGGTTTGCTGTGAAAGCCAGGGACCCAGGACAAAACAGTCTCCACGTCTGATAAACCCCCTGCAACACAGGGACTATGTAAAGCTTTGAAAAGCAATTAAGGCTATGTTTTGGGGGGGTGGTCCTCTTCTCATCGTCATCCCTCCTCTGACAAGCGCCGACAGTAACTGTGATGTGGATGGCTGAGCTTGAATTTATGAAATATTCATTTCCAACACAGAGGGACGGTGGGGGTGGCCCATGTTAAATTTATATCATCTGTATTTATGTGACCGTGTGCTTTCTGCTGGCCTCTCTTTCAAATGCTGCTATTTAAAGAGGTAATGATTGGATTGCTTTGTTCTGTTTCCACTGTTATCGATGCAAGACTTCACTGAGTGAGATGCAGCACAATCATTCGTAATGGCTCCAGGATTACCTGCAAAAGATTTCAAGCTGCTTGGGAAGAGCGTTTGCAGAACAACAGGAGTGGAAAGATGAGATGAGTGGAGAGAGGACTGATGGATGGAGGATTAAATGGAGCTCTGGGGGAGTACCCAGCCTACCCCTTCCCTCCTCCCCCCCTTAAAAGGAGTGACATTATGGCAATTTAAAGGGATAAAACGACAGCAGCTTCATAGAGGCATCATGTTCTCCCAGTTTAGCCAAGCAATGGGACCAATACTCAAGCTGGCTGCAGAGTCACAGATTGTGTTTTTAAGCTTTTTTTGCCAGTGCAAACTGAGAGGTATTATTATAAATCTTTGGGGCAAATGAAGGGAGCAGAAGTGTGTCTGAGCCCCAGTCATACACTGGCAGTCTTGGCAGAGTGGCGTTGCCTGGCATAAGGCAGTATGGTGTGCCAGGTGCTGATAAGGGGATTGCTTGGCACAGCAGATCAGACTCAGGCTGGGATTGATGTTGGAGTAACAGCATGATGGATACAGGAGTCAATTCTGCTGTCGCAACGCTATTTGATTTTGTGTGTCACTGAATGCATATGGCGCGAGTGAGCGTGCATGAGAGGCACATGCTGCATTTGCAGCTTTAACAGTGACGGAGGGCAGAATTAAGTACCGCTCCTCTAACGACTCAGCCCTGCCGTGATGTTTGCTTTGGTGGAAAAAGCTGCAATTCCTCTGGGTTTTCCCTCTGTTATCAAAGCTGGTTTATACTGAGAGATACAAGATAGGATGTCCCTGAGGGAGAGGTGGAGGGAACACCCGCCTGGCTCGTCTGTGGGAAGAGCCAGCAAAGGGTCAAACAGATCAATACAAAGGTCAACCAATCGGTCCAGCACTAAAGTTAATTCGACTTGGACGACCCTTTCATGTCTCAAAGCTTAGAGATGCACCTTGAAAAAAAGTTTAGATAAAAGCAGTGTGGTGTGGCGGAATCCACTTGCATGTAGCTCATGAAAAAAAAGTATAAATGCCAATCATGTGGCTCCCTAGTGTTGGATCTCTCGCGTCAGATGATTTATGTGGATATATATACACACTCTACACACATACACCCGCCAAGTGTTGATACACCGACGCTTCCGTTGCATAGCTGTCAGTCAGAGATGGCGATTTGCATTGTATGTCCTTAATTTGATATCCAGACCGAGCCTCCTCCAACCTTAGGGACCAGCCTCCGTCTCTGTCTGAGCTGTGCTGTTCACACTGAGGCGATGCCTGTCAGCGACTACAGCATAATCACACTAAGAATCTTGTACTTTTTGCAGTAATGAAATGTCATCAAACCACTGACGCATGAAAAGGACTACAGCTGCTTGGTTCCAAAGACATACAGCGATCAATATTCATACAAGATCACGCCACACTAGGAAGATGAAATTTAGTCTTGGACATGGTGATATTAAAAATACATTCAAGTAATGCAGGACAGACATAACTGACAGTATTGATCATTTGTCTTGTCCCATCAACAAGTTGAAGGTAATAATAATTGTAGGAATAACACAAAAGAGAGAAAAGCTTGAACATTTTTTAACCTGAGAGGTCAGAATTATTGATTTTCCTCTTATCAATTCTATTTTAAGACTGTGTATATAGTGTTTAAATCAGCATATTTGAAAAAGCAATTCTCAATCCCAGCTGGATGAGAGTGTAACGAGTCAAACAACATTTATGAGTCATCCATCCATCCATCCATTAACTCCCGCTTGGTCCGGAATCGGGTCGCGGGGGCAGCAGCTTCAGCTGAGAGGCCCAGACCTCCCTCCCCCCGGCCGCTTCCACCAGCTCCTCTGGGAGAATCCTGAGGCGCTCCCAGGCCAGCTGAGAGATATAATCTCTCCAGCGGGTCCTGGGTCTTCCCCGTGGTCTTCTCCCAGTTGGACATGCCCGAAACACCTCCCCAGGGAGGCGTCCGGGGGGCATCCTAACCAGATGCCCGAACCACCTTAACTGGCTCCTCTCGATGTGAAGGAGCAGCGGCTCTACTCTGAGTCCCTCCCGAATGACCGAACTTCTCACCCTATCTCTAAGGGAGAGTCCAGCCACCCTGCGGAGAAAGCTAATTTCTGCCGCTTGTATCCGCGATCTCATTCTTTCGGTCACTACCCACAGTTCATGACCATAGGTGAGGGTTGGAACAAAGATCGACCGGTAAACAGAGAGCCTTGCCTTTTGGCTCAGCTCTCTCTTCACCACAACGGACCGGTACAGAGCCCGCACCACAGCAGACGCCGCACCAATCTGTCTGTCGATCTCCCGCTCCTTTCTCCCATCACTTGTGAACAAGACCCCGAGATACTTAAACTCCTCCACTTGAGGCAGAACCTCACTCCCGACCTGGAGGAGGCATTCTACCCTTTTCCGACTGAGGACCATGGTCTCAGATTTGGAGGTGCTGATTCTCATCCCTGCCGCTTCACACTCGGCTGCGAACGGCTCCAGTGAGAGCTGCAGATCCCCACTCGATGGTGCCAACAGGACCACGTCATCTGCAAACAGCAGAGACGAGATCCCGACACCACTGAACTGGAACCCTTCCGCTCCATGGCTGCGCCTAGAAATTCTGTCCATAAACGTTATGAACAGAACCGGTGACAAAGGGCAGCCCTGGCAGAGTCCAACTCCCACCGAAAACGAATCCGACTTACAACCGGCAATGCGGACCAAGCTCCCACTCCATTTGTACAGGGACTGGACGGCCCGTAACAACGGGCCCAGCACCCCATACTCCTGGAGTAACCCCCCACAGGACCCCCCGAGGGACACGGTCAAATGCCTTCTCCAAGTCCACAAAACACATGTGGACTGGTTGGGCAATGTTCCCTCCAGGACCCTAGTGAGGGTATAGAGCTGGTCCAGTGTTCCACAACCAGGACGGAACCCACATTGTTCCTCCTGAATCCGGGATTCGACAATCGATCGAACCCTCTTCTCCAGCACCCCTGCATAGACCTTACCAGGGAGGCTGAGGAGTGTGATTCCCCTGTAATTGGAACACACCCTCCGGTCCCCCTTCTTAAAAAGGGGAACCACCACCCCGGTCTGTCAATCCAGAGGTACTGCCCCCGATTTCCATGCGATGTTGCAGAGACGTGTCAACCAAGACAATCCTACAACATCCAGAGTCTTTAGGAAATCAGGGCCCCGGAGCCCGGCCACTGTGCAGCTTCTTAACTACCTCAGCGACCTCGGCTCCGGTAATGAACGAGTCCACCCCCAAGTCCACAGGCTCAGCATCCTCAACGGAAGACATGTTGGTGGGATTGAGAAGGTCCTCGAAGTATTCCTTCCACCGCCGAACGACATCTCCGGTCGAGGTCAGCAGCACCCCATCCCCACTATACACAGTGTTGGTGAAGCACTGCTTTCCCGCCTGAGCCGCCTGACGGTTTGCCAGAATCTCCGAGGAGCCGATCGAAAGTCTTTTTCCATGGCCTCACCGAACTCCTCCCACACCCGCGTTTTCACCTTAGAGACCACCGAAGCCGCCGCCCGCTTGGCCTGCCGATACCTGTCTGCTGATTCCGGAGTCCCACAAGCTAACCAAGCCCGGTAGGACTCCTTCTTCAGTCTGACGGCCTCTCTCACCCGAGGTGTCCACCACCGAGTTCGAGGATTGCCACCACGACAGGCACCGACGACCTTACGGCCACAGCTCCGGTCAGCAGCTTCAGCAATGGAGGCGCGGAACATGGCCCATTCAGACTCAATGTCCCCCGCCTCCCCCGGGATGTGGTTGAAGCTCTGCCGGAGGTGTGAGTTGAAGATCTTTCTGACAGGTTCCTCTGCCAGACATTCCCAGCAAACCCTCACTACACGTTTGGGCCTGCCAGGTCTGACCGGCATTCTCCCCCGCCATCTGATCCAACCCACCACCAGGTAGTGATCAGTTGACAGCTCAGCTCCTCTCTTCACCCGAGTGTCCAAAACATACGGCCGAAGATCAGATGATACGACTATAAAGTCGATCATTGATCTCCGGCCAAGAGTGTCCTGATGCCATGTGCATTTATGGACCCTCTTATGTTTGAACATGGTGTTCGTTATGGACAAACTGTGACGAGCACAGAAGTCCAACAACAGAACACCACTCTGGTTCAGATCAGAGAGGCCGTTCCTCCCAATCACGCCCCTCCAGGTACCACTGTCACTGCCAACGTGAGCGTTGAAGTCCCCCAGCAGAATAAAGGAGTACCCATTAAGGGCGCTTTCCAGCACCTCCGCCAAGGACCCCAAGAAGGCTGGGTACTCTGAACTGTTATTTGGCGCATAAGTGCAAATGACAGTCAGAGCCCGTTCCCCGACCCGAAGGCGCAGGGAAGCTACCCTCTCATCCACTGGGGAAAACCCCAACGTACAGGCTCCAAGCTGGGGGGCTAAAAGCAAGCCCACACCAGCCCGTCGCCTCTCACCCTGAGCAACTCCAGAGTAGAATAAGGTCCAGCCTCTCTCGAGAAGATTGGTTCCAGAGCCCAGGCTGTGCGTCGAGGTGAGCCCGACTATATCTAGTCGGTACCTCTCAACCTCACGCACAAGCTCAGGCTCCTTCCCCGCCAGAGAGGTAACGTTCCATGTCCCAGTAACCAGTTTCGTCAGCCGAGGGTCGGCACGCCAAGGCCCACGCTTTCGGCTGCCACCCATACCACAAAGCACCCGACTCCTATGACCCTCCCTGCGGGTGGTGGGCCCACGGGGAGGCGAACCCATGTAGCTCCTTCGGGCTGAGCCCGGCCGGGCCCCATGGGTGAAGGCCCGGCGACCAGGCGCTCCCGAACGAGCCCCTCCCCCAGGCCTGGCTCCAGGGTGGGGCCCCGGTGACCCTGATCCGGGCGAGGGACATCGAGCTCTTGATATTGTCTTGTTCATAAGAGTCGTATGAATCGCGCTTGGTCTGGCCCGTCCCCCAGGACCAGTTTGCCTTGGGTGACCCTACCAGGGGCAAATGCCCCCAACAACATAGCTCCTGGGATATCATTCGGGCACACAAACCCCTCCACCACATTTTTATGAGTCAGATTCACCCAAACGAGGTGCACAGGAGATAAGTCAGGAGGATAAAGAACAAGTTAACCTCCAGTGTTGATTCCTGTTGGAAGTGGGAACAAACTCTGAAATCTCTAAAATAATAAATCTAAGCGTCTAATCAGCTCGTAACTTTACAAGAACTGTGTGGGTAAAAACTCAGAGATGCAGGAAGAGCAAGCAGACAGAGATTAAGAATAATGCTAATAATACAAGATGGTATCATCTCTAAAAATACCTCAGAGCTTGTGCAACTTGGAGTGGAGCTGGAGCTTTTCTGATCTCAGAGGTTATTCATATGCAGAACAAGGGCTGATTAGTTTCAGAGGAAACAAGTTGGGGCATCGAAACCAGAGGAACTTCACAATCTCGTTTCAAGGTCGTGAGCAAATGATAGTTGTTGACTGAGAAACACATGTTTACAATAGCAGCTGAGGAGATCCTTCACTGGCATCAACTACCATAAAAGGATAACTGTCAGTTCAGTGATTAAAAGAATAAGAAATGTATTAAATATTAAAACAGGGGCCTTTCAATAGTCTAAACTTGTTAAAAAACACTCATAGAGGCATTAGAGCTGATTAAATAGCTGGGTGTCATCTTACTCCTACCTTCTGAAGGAACAGGACAATCCTCTGGACCATCTCAGCTCGCTGCTCCTCCAAGCTGAAGAGGGTGCGTGGTGTGCGGATGAACACTTTCGTTTTGCCGTAGGCGACGTCGTGGTCAAACCCACAACCCTGCATGAGCTTCTTCACCGCATCTTTGTCTGATGGCAGGTCGTGGTTCGGCCACGTGAACTCTGAGATCATCTTGTACCTGGGAGAGGGAAAAGGTGGTTGTGAGAGGACGAAACTGAACATGTGCTGCATGTGCAAATCAACAACATCAGAGGCTTGTGTGGTGCATCTATGTGTAAGTAGCTGTGGCAGAGAGAAAGGAGTGGTCAGACATCAAGAATCTCCATTTGGTCCCTCCATTTTCCCTACAGCGACAGATAACGCTTGATGATTTTGATATACTGAGAACAGTATTTATTGACATTATCGTTGACAAGGCGTTAAATCTAAATCATAGTCCTGCTCTCAGTGGGGGTTTAACCAGCCGCCTGATCTCTGCACGGTAGCAGGGTGAAAAGGACGAGATAATAGCTGCAGAGAATACTGTGATGAAGGCGGTCAGATGAATGGAAAAGTCTAACTCAGAGCCGCTACTCGACACCGACACTGCACTTTAGGGAGGGTAAGATCAGAGTCCTGAAAGAGAAAAGGAGCATGGGAAACACAAACAGGAGCAGGGTTGGAGGAAGAGAGTCACAGCAGATGAGTTTGGTGTTGAAGACGATTGTTGCAGCCGCCGGAGACAAAACAATCGACAAGGGCAAGGCTGTCAGGCAGAACTTAAATCAAATCTTAATGAAAAATTAAATTACAAATTATGTTTATTTATTAAAAGGTCAGGAATGTGAATTAATGCTTGAAATAATTGATATGAGGGTCCCCCCCCCTCCCCACCATGGTCAAATGCATGCTCGAAGGGAACCGATTTTCTTTTTGTGACATGACCTACAAGGTTAAATTGATACAAATAATGAAAAATGAATTACAAGTGCGTGTTTAATCCAAGTCAAGTCACTTGCAAGGCTGTGGTTCAACACAGAGTTCACATACTGTGCGCCGACGTAGGGAAATGTAGTGATATTTCTGGATGATTTGCTCAGATGTTATGCAAGACTCATTACCTAATCCTCCATCCACCGTGATTTCCATCAGGGTAGTGGGTGAACGGGGAATACGGACAACCAATAATTAGGAGAGGTTGCTAATATTTGGTATACTATTGTCTCAGTGGTGTGATTAGTTCCAGTCGTAGTTTTACGGGCTGCTGGGTGGATCAGTGGTTTAAGCATTTGCCCCCCCCATGTACATTTGCCCCCCCATGTACAATAGTTTTATGATCATTCAACCTGATTAAATTTCTGCACAGACATCTGGTTTTATGTGGCCCAAAGTATTTCCCTAAAAGGTTCATGGTGTCTGTGTTAAGATCTCATCTGTGACACAATGGATATGACATGTGCACGAGTACAATTATGAATGAAGCATTTCAAACTATTATTAGGGATGATTAAAGTGATTTCAGTGCTCTTCTCTGAAGGTTCTGTTCTCATTTGACTGTGATCCATCCAAAACTATTAAAACTGTGTCTCATCTTTAACCATCCTTAATTTTTTTTTAGTTTGAACGTAAGACAAAACATCAAAAGAAATATATTTCACACAAAATGTTGCATAATCCATATTACAGGCTGGTGATTGCTGTCATGAACTAAAGGTAGGGTAAGTCATTCTACACAATTTCTAATTCAAAGCAACTTTGCTGGATTCACACAGTCCTCATGCACAGCCTTGGCTACATAAACTGGAAACAGACTGAAGCATAAAAAACTCTGCTCCAGCCCATCACAGACACGGGGACGGTTCATGCTCATGATGGGGCGTTTTTTTTCCTATGGTGCACTGAGTGGAGGGAGGAGCTAGTTTCCTGCTTTGTTGATGCTCCATTCAAACATCAACAGATGTGATAACCACAGCTTTGATTGTTTTATCTAAATCAAAGCCTAAAATATTAAAAAATACACCAAACATTCTGGAAACCCCAGATGATGACATATAACATCACCACTGAAACAATATCTTTTATTCATATTTAAACAAATAAATGAAGAAGGGAAAATCTCACATAACTACTTATGATTTCTGCCCAGTTAAACAATTGTAATGTTTGCAGATCCGATAAAATGCAGCCAATAAAACACTGAATGATTAGTTCAACACTAGAGGTGACGGTGACTTTTAATGGATGTTTCAGCATGTGGGCTATTGAGAAAAAAGCACATTACAAATAATACTGGAGTGCAGAAAATAAGAGTAATGGATATTGAATAAAACGTAGAAGATCTTCCACCTGTACTTTAAACTGTAAAAGTAATTTCAATACTTGCCACCTTTATTAGCTTCATAATTACAATCATCTCTTGTTCAATTTATATTTGCTGTAATACACAGATCATAGCTAGATTAAATTTAAGAACCAATTATAAGAAATGATTTATTGTAATACATGTTATGTTGGCAAGATCATAAAGCGCCTCAGAGCAGAAATATAAATATTCAAATAATTCAAGCAGACCAAAAAGACTATAAAAGGCATAAATCACATAACTAACTAAGGAAAACTGCTCCACAGTAGCACTGTGACTGCATGAAAGGAACCATCCTACCTGCTTTTAGAGCAGGTGTGTGGAAGCTCAGAAAACCTCTGGGATAACGACCTGCGGCTCTGAGCTGACAAGAGCAGCTTCAACAAATCTGAAATGAGCCGATCCGGACCAGCACAGGCCTGAAAGACCAGATCTAAACTGGTAACCAGTAAAGAGGCTTGTTTGCTCTACTGTGAGCTCCAGACAGGAGTTTCTGCAGTAATTCAGTCCAGTTATTCATAATGGTTGTAAGCATGGACTGGATCTGCTGTTTTCTTAAAGAGCACAAGCATCGACCTCAGAGCCCCATTACTGACCCTCTCACTGGTTAATCAGGATGTAAACACGTCTGAAGATTTAACATGAATAAAACATGAGGTCTCAACATTAGTCATTTACTTTTAATTGTTTGTTGCTGTGCTGCACTCTAATGGGTACGTTCTCCAACACATTAACGGGGTTTTAATCAACATCTTTATCTAACAATTACAATCAAATTTGGCTTTGTTGGAGTTTTTCCTCTTATAAATGTGTCTTTTAGACACATTCGGGGTGGCTGCAACTCAGTTGGTAGAGCGGGCAGTCCAGTCACTGCGAGGCTGGAGGTTCGATCCCGGCTCCATCTGGCATGAAAAAGTGTCCTTGGGCAAGACACTGAACCCTAACTTTCCCCCAGTGGGTCTGGCAGCACCTTGGATGGCAGCATCTGCCCACTGGTGTATGAATGTGTGTGTGAATGGATGAATGGGAGGCCAATATAAACCGCTTTGAGGGCACCTTGACGGTGTGGATATAAGCGGCATATAAGTGTAGTTCATTTACCAAAGAAAAATATTTTGCCTTCAGGAAGGAAGGAAAGAAAGAAAACAACTTGATAATGGCATGGTAATTCTGTAATAGCTGCTCGAGTCGAGAGCGGTGAGCTGCCAGATTAAATCAGACAAGAGCCAACAAGGTTGAAATACACACAAACACAAACACAAATACACCCTGATGAATGATCGATGCACGTCGGTGGAGGTCGACATATTTTTTAACAATACTTAAATGTGGGGGAGTGTTAGTTGAAAAAAAGGTGCTTTGATACCTGATTCAGTCATTGCTTTATATCAGCGACACTGCTAAATCTTGAGAATGATGAATAATGAGCTCGAACACATCATACATGACGAATGCGTTATTATGACATAATAGTGGTAAATGTTTCCCTCATTGAGCCACTCGATTCATTTACCTTGTGAAGAGAAAAGATGACTGTTGGTGGTGTAATCAATCAATCAATCAATACGTTTACTGTAATCAAACCAATGGAAAACTTTGACTCCCTGTTTTAAGTGAAAAGGACTTTCTAAAGTAGGAACATTTACTCAGTTCTTTCTTTTTTTTTTTTTTACTTTTTTCACTGGATATGAAGCGTTTTCCCCATGTATGTTTAATTAGTGAAAGTGCTTTCATAGTTTGATATTCTTTAAATATTTCTTCTATTTTTTTTTTCAATCTCATAAAAGGGGAAAAAGCAGTTGTGAAGTGATGTAAAGTGATGCAAGAACAGACAAGACCACCACAATTAAAAAAAACAAAATAAAACTGTTTCTCCTGTGAAGAAACATCTCTAAATTGGAATGATTCTTTAATGTCAGGTTATATTCCCAAAGTAAAGCTGATTAAAACAACTTAACTACAGTTTTTGACAGAAATGTGTCAAAATTGATGGAAAAAAAACATATTTAGGCCTACTGATATATTTATAGACAAATGTTTTTTTAAATCTTTGTCAGCTGCAGCATGGTCAGTTTGTGCTAAATCACTTTTCAAGTATTCACACCCACTTGTGGAGCTGGAGTCATTTCCTGTAATTATGTGACCCCACTGTGGAGACGTCACCACAGCTCCTGGCATCACACCGTTGGCCCAACTACTCCATGATGACGTTAGTTCTCAAATGTGGGATTAATTGATCAATTGTCATCCTAGTTACATATGGACGTAAACTCTCACTCGATGCCTAGGGCTGTTTATCCACAGTAAACATTTGCATGATTTTTATTCATTTTTTAAAGCCTTGTATTTAGACCATAATCCCCCTTCTGATTATAAAATGCTGTGTTTGAGAGCACATATCTGGATCTCTGAAGTCACTGCTGAATCACAATCTCCAACGCAACAAAACGTTGTCACTTGGGCAGCCCCAGTCTGAATAAAATCAGCTTTCAGTGGGATGCACAGACGTGCAGGGTAATGTGACACCACAGAACCAGATCAGAATCACCCAACCTCCCCATCTTTCACTCCAACAAACTTCACAACATCCTGCTTTGCTGTACCTCTGAAGAGGGGAGCACAAAGCTGTGACAAGAGTTTCCAAGGATGCAAAGCCTGATGGGGAATGGGGCGGAGTCAAGCGAAGCTATTGACTCCACCCTTTTAAAAGTGTCTGTTATGAACAAAACAGTACCTAAACTTGTTCTGCATCCCTAAACTCAATCTGGACCTCATGAAATGTTGTCAACATTTGAAAAGAAAAAAGGGGGCAGAATGTGTCTCCTTCAATTACTCAACAAAATAACTTTATACCCAACTGTTATATTGGGTATAAAATAATAGCTTCTTTGGTCAGATGTGCCAGGGGTCTAATTTAGCTCCTAACAAATTCAAAACAATAAAATCAAAGAAGATAATTCCACATTAATCATAAACAGCAGTTTTGTCCTTGACATGAAATAACTACGGTGAAAAGAAAACATTTGAAAGGGACAGAACCATCACGTTGGTCGGTACCTCTGTAAAAAGCGTGGATACGTCTGTCTGTAGGCAAAGCCGGCTCGACGCACTCTGACGTTCTCCAGCAGCCCGAGGTACTCCACCTGGTGACGGCAGCGCTCCAGCTCGAACAGCAGAGGGGATTTGACATCGTTGGGCTTGATGCAGCGCACATAATATGGTTCCTGGATGGTAACAGAGGGAAGCTGCGGGTTAACAACAACGGTGCACGCAGACAAATCATCTACAATACCTGATAGCAGACGACTCGCATAGAAAAGAAAAGCCCTTCACAGATGTAGCCATCTGAAATACAACTGATGGTCTCCTGGTTACCCGAAAAAACACGTCACCTCAGAGAGAAACGCATCCCTGCTCATGTATTTGAAAAATACAACAGTAATATGACTTTTTGCCATTTAGATGTGCAGTCAATCATTAAACTGTAAATATGCTGCAATTATAAATTACACTATATGTTTTTAGTGATGAATAATGGATGATTGAAAGCTAAAAAAAAAAATCCTGGTGATGGTAATTATTCACTTGTGTGAGATTAGAATCTAACAGAAACACAGAAAGTGGCAAATAGTACAAAAATAAAAGTGGCTTTGAGGAGAAAGCTATCAAAAAAACAAAAGGTGAAAGTGTTATGTGACAAAAGGTGAAGGTGTGATGTGAAGTCGTGCCAGCTGAACCTGGATTTAATAGATAACACTGAAATATGCAGTTTCTGGGGAGTGAAACTGTAACTCAGGATGACGTGTTTGTCTTGGCCTTCTGTGCACTTTCACTGACTGTGTTCACATCTGTCGTACACTTTCATCAGGTTTATGTCTCTTAAGGTGATTTCCACTCCAGATGTAGTCAAACAGCTTTTCCTTAAACACAACTAAAGCCACATTGCAATGCCCTGATGTTTATCGTGTCACTGCAACGCATGTCACAGGGTAACTGCTGGTAAGTGCACCTTAATTGCTGCGTGAAATGTTAAGCGACAAATTTGACAACAAGAATGAAGAGGAGCGCAGGCTGCAGACTTAATAGAGAGGCCAACACTGCAGTGTGATGGTCGGGACTGCTTCAGCCATTTGGGTCCGGTGCTGACTCAGTAGGTCGCTGCTACATCCTCAACGTCCCATCAGGGGTCAAGGTCTTAGCAGTAGGAGGAGACTGTGTATGGCTAAAACTGAATACTTTTCTCTCCAACATCTACAAAAAAAACTTGGGTTGTGGACAGTTTTTCCTTTACATAACCATAATTTGGAGAGTCTTTGATCATGTAAATGTTCTCCATTTTCTTCAAAACGATCATCAACAGTAAATAAATAGCAAGATAACAAATTTACCAAGGAAATGTTTGATGTTTGGAGCATCTGTTTTTTTCTCCTGTTACATTTACTATTTACAGTTTTTTCCCCATAAACAGTAGTTATTTGTATTTTTAGCCCCGTTAATGCAAAGGTTAAAGGCTTTGACAGGTTTCATATCAGCAGTTGCACAGCTGTTGATTTCATGTCAATTAACATGATTTATACTCAGAAATCCTCTGTCCACTTTCATAATTCATTTCCAAGAACATCCATGTAAATTATTTTGTTTGGGGTTTAATCCAAAGGCCCGATATGGATATTAGGTGCATGAAATGAATAATTAATCCAGCCTTCTCACCTTGGATGCGAGGTTCTCCACCAGGGAGATCATGGAGTTTTTGAAGAGAGTCGCTGCCGTCAGCGGTCGCTTGGTGACCTCAGTGATTCTGAGTTTGCCCTCAGGCCACATCCCTGTCAGCACCGGGTTGGAACTGGACAGAGAAACATTTTACAAAACACTGTCCAGCAGGAGAAACCACACAATTTTATTTGAATAAAATGCAGACAATGTCCAACATCTTTTTTTTTCTAAGCTTATAAAATCTTTATAAGTTCCTAAATGATGATCAACAGTTAAAATTCAATCCTTCACTGAAGAATTGAAGATAGAAGACATGATTTTTTTTTATTAAAATACTTCAAATACCTCAAAATTCATCATATTTACTTGTGTAAAGAAAAACACAAAATACTCATACGGTCTGTAATAAATGTTTAGATCTCGTATTCATATTCGGCTGAAGAAAGGAGGTGGTGTAGTAAAACCAGGAGACCAACTGCACTTATTCTCTGCTGGCTGCATCTTAAAATGAAATAACAGGAAGGAAGTGTGAGGAAGTGATTTAAATGGCCTCTGTCACCTGTTGTACAACAGTCTCTTGAAGTCCTGGAACAGCGTGTCTTTGTTCTTATCAATAAAACCCACGACTGAGTACCTGTGAAAAGAAGGAGGAGGGTTCATGCGTCCGCAGACATATTACACACACATTTCTGTTCGTACACACTGTTCTGCTGTCTGTCTTTTACCAGTTACATCATCGCTATATAATTACAGACACTATGGTTCACCCAAAAATAAATGGGTCTTTTTCAGAGACAGAGCTACACTGCACCTTGCAGCCTCTGGCTAAATTACACTTTAGGATGATGTAGTGCTTTGGTGATGAAGCTGAGTTTTACTCCAGGCTGTGAGACGTCAGGAGCTCTCTGCCTCATGGTGTCTCAGTGCGGCTCAGGGATCAATCAAACTGGCCAGCCGGGCCCTGCTCCTCCATCCGAGTCCTCTCCTGGGTGGCAGACGCCTCGCCATCGCAAATGGGCTCAACAATCCTCCGTGAGAGCACTTAGAGGGCTTAGCACATGTGATTTAATCATTTGAACGGTGTGCAGGTGCTTTGGGGATCGGGAAGTGGCGCTGCCATTTTTACAGGTGCATCATGAGATTAAGTTGACGTTTAAGTGCTTAAGTCTGTGCGCCAGTGTGGACAGAAGTGCAACGTACAAGGACATTGTCGCTTTCATAAAACACATAAAGGCATGGATTTTTGATGTTGGCTGTTTGTTATACAGTAAATTTTGTCCAATGACTTCTAAGCATATATGTGGAGAAAAAACCTTAACAAGTGGGAAACGGTTGCAAGACTTCCTGAGGCCATGATGAACCTCATTTATCATTTATTAAAAAAAAAAAAAAATCAAGACTGATCAACATATTCAGTGTTTTTTCTTAAATTCAACATCACTGTTAGATGAAGCCATTTATGTTCATGGGACTCAAACACTGACAGCCATTTTTATGTTGTGTCAGTTCACACGATTAAAATGCAGAATATGGCTTTTCTCTCAGCCATGAATTAACAATGTAGTAAAATGTTCCAATGTCACCGGGGACGTACTGAACCCGACTTTGTATTTGTATTTGTACAGAAAATGGCTGAAAGGCTCTTAAAGCAGTTTCATTTGAGGAAATATTGAATTATCTTTAGGAAAAACAATCAAAATAACTTTGGAGCCCTACATACCAACCAGGAAATCCAATTTCTCATGCAGTTTAATGTGGGTTTATCCCAGCTTAAGTTGGAAATTCTGATTGCCCATTTGTTCCTGAATGCAGCAGAAAACCTGACACTGTCCATAAAAGCAACACTTCTTAATGTCGGCCTATAAATGTCAACAAATCAAAGTAATGGAGTGAAACTTGCAGTTTATGAAGGACACATGTGACGAGGGAATTAACCATTTTAATGATGTTTGGTGTATTTACTATGAAATACAATGAGACCAGTACAGTACCAGCTGTCCAAGGCTTATTTAAGAATTATACTTTTCTATCAGTGTAGTACGTGGTAGTGTGAACTCAGTCACTGTGCTAAAAACCCTTTAATGCAGCTCTGAGGCATGAATATGCATCACTGTGGACGACGGGATGAATCATCAGTAAAAGCATTTCCTGAATAAATAAAGCTTTAAGATACTTACACTACATCTCCTGCATAGTGCCTGATGCGAAAGTCTCTGTCAAACTCCAGACTCTTGTCGGTTGGTGAGAGCTGCAGAGACACAGCGAACAGTGAGTGAACAACTCAGGGACGTGCTTCTCATAAGAGGACCAGAAACCCATTAAGCATTTGCAATACATTGCCAAATGTGTTTCCTCACCCATCCAAGTTATCAGAATCAGGTGTTCCAATCACTTTCATGGCTACAGGTGTATAAAATTAACTACCCAGGCATACAGACTGTTTCTACACACATTAGTGAAAGAATGGGGTCTCTCTCAGGAGCTCAGTGAATTCCAGCGTGGAACTGTGATAGAGATAATCTCCTCTCTCCTAAATATTCCACAGTCAAATGTCAGCTGTATTATAAGGAAATGGAAGTGTTTGGGAACGACAGCAACTCAGCCATGAAGTGGTAGGACAGGTAAACTGATGGAGCGGGTCAGAGGATGATGAAGAACATAGTGTGAAGAGGTCACCAACTTTCTGCAGAGTCAATCACTACAGACCTCCAAACTTCATGTGTCCTTCAGATCAGCTCAACAACAGAGCAGAGAGCTTCATGAATGGGTTCCATGGTGGAGAAGCTGCATCCAAGCCAGACATCACCAAGTACAATGCAAAGCGTCGGATGCAGTGGAGTAAAGCAGCCACCACTGGACTCTAGAGCAGTGGAGGAACGTTCTCTGGAGGGAAGAATCACACTTCTCCATCTGGTAATCTGATGGAAGAGTCTGGGTTTGGTGGTTTCCAGGAGAACGGTACTGGTCTGACTGCATTGATCCAAGTGTAAAGTTTGGTGGAGGGGAGGATTATGGTGTGGGGTTGTTTTTCAGGAGCTGGGCTTGGCCCCTTAGTTCCAGTGAAAGGAACTCTGAATGCTTCAGCAGACCAAGACATTCTGGACAATTCCATGATCCCAACTTTGTGGGACCAGTTTAGAGCTGGTCCCTTCCTCTTCCAACATGACTGTGCACCAGAGCACAAAGGAAGGTCCATAAAGACATGGATGGAAGAGTCTGGTGTGGATGAACTTGACTGGCCTTCACAGAGTCCTGACCTCAACCTGATGGAAGACCTTTGGGATGAATTAGAGCAGAGCCTGAGAACCAGACCTTCTCAGCCAACATCAGTGTTTGAACTCACAAATGTTCTTCTGGAAGAATGGTCAAAAATCCCCATAAACACACTCCTAAACCTTGAGGACAGCCTTCCCAGAAGAGCTGAAGCTGCAAAGATGGGGCCACCTCATATTGATGAGGAATGGGAGGAGCTAAAGCTCATATGTGAGTTTCATATGTGATACTTTTGGAAATATAGTACATCTTTAAAAGTAGATTTACATAACAATGCACTTCTTCGTTACTGAACAGCTCAACGTTCATTAAATGAGCTGTCGTATTCTAGTCCAGCTTGACAGCTGGAAACCAGCATTCAGTTCATCACTGGTCCACCACAGCTGGACTGATTTCCTACAGATCTCAGGTCCTTAAAGGGATTTTCTTATGGAAAGTTTAATGCATCTGAACTTGACTTCAATCCTTCAACTTCACCTCTTCAAATAAATGCAACAGGCCCGGCTGTTTTATTTGCACTTACAATTCTGATTTAATGCCCCAGGAATGTTGACACACAGTGGATCTTTCCTACATAATGGCAGTTTGAACTAAATATCAATCACTGAAATTTTGCGTTAATGTGCTGTTAAACTATCCATCTAGACTCTTCAGTAATCCCTTGATTGAAACTCTTTACAAGTCAAGCTGTGAAGGTTAAACAGTGCTCAGGATGATTTGCAGAGCCATTAGCACTCCTGCAACAGTAAATGCGCCGGTGTGGAAAACACTAAGACTGTCACATTTGATTAAGTCGTATTGGAAAGAGAAGACGAGGGGGCAGCAGAGAGTGAGATGGTGACTGAGGGAGAAAAATAAACATGGTGTAATGGGAAGATGCCATAGGCTAAAGTAAAATAAAACAAAATAGCAGTAGGTGATGTCTGTATGAGGAGCAGTTAGCAGGAGGGCAGGGAGAGACGCATGAACATAAAGAGAGATCTGCTGCAGCCCTGCAACCGCTGCGGGTGGATTTGTGTTTTGTTTGTGCTGGGCGCAGCACATTTGTATGTACGACAGTGATTCACGATACGCGACTCACAGTTGAGGGTAAAAGAAGCAGCAACATTATTGTTATGATGAGGAAAGACGGCTCAACAAGCGTTAGGATGCATAAGTGCAGTGAGATCCTCACGGCAAATTTATCTCCGTTACAGCTGAGGGACTGTTCAAGGTTTGTTTGTTTTAAACCTTCAGGACGATCAAAAAATTTAAAAAAGAAACAGCAGAGGCAGCACCTGTTCACAGGCGTCTTATTTCACCAAGAGAGCACACATTTCCATCACTACCTCGACATGGTTTGAGATTAAGAGCCAGTCTTCTGTCACATCTCATCTGCTCTGATTTTACAGCAGGTGAGTGAAGGTTTAGCTTCATCAACTATTCATCTCAGACGCTCACATTTTAATACTTGATTCACGGTGTTTTGATGAGTGAGCACCTACTCAGACGTGATTGGTCTTCAGAGACAGCTTCAGTAGATGGTCATCAAAATGCAGCTCTGGAGGTGAATCAGAAAGTAAAGCCCAGTAACTTGGAGGATGTGATCAGTCCAATATAAAAGGTGGCTGAAGCACAAATACCATTTATCTTAAAATAAATAAATAAGACGAAGAAATCCGCTTCTTGAGGTGAACAGTTATGTGAAAATAATGGAAACCCTCTTATCTCTAAGGTTTCAGGCATCATGTCATACATCATCTGGTTATTACCGGTCCTTAGAAAGAACTAAATACAACCTCAGACAAACAAAAACACATCAGATTACACGGCTGGATTGTTTATGAAACAACAACTTTACCATATTGTTGAAGCATTGTGGAGAACTAAGATTAATCCATGATAACATGTCCTGTAGAACCACCTATAGCAGCAATAACTTGAAGCTCATTTCTATCTGATGTCAGTCTGTCACAACATAACGGAGCGATTCTGACCAGTTCTTCTTTGCAACTTTTACGTTAGTTCATTGAAGAATACTTTTACCACAGCATTTCAGTCAGGATGAGGTTTGGACTTTGACATGGTCATTAAAACACTGATTCTTTTCATTAAATATCTGCTGGTGTGTTTCTGATCACTGAAGTGCTGACTGACTAACCCAGTTTCAGCTACGCTGTCGCTATCCGACAGACGATGCCACATCTGACTCTTGAATGCTTCAGTGTACATGGAGGTTCAGGGTCAGCTCAATGACTGCGAAATATCCAGGTCCTGTCCAAAACGAGCCCAAATCATCCACCTTCCACCACCGTGCTGAATAGTTGGTGTCAACAAACGGCTAATCAATCAGTCGAGTCCAAACATCAACAGCTCCTGGCTGCTACTAACATGTTTCTCCTCCTGTGGAAGCTGTTAGAGTATACTTGTTATTAACACCCTGCTCATGCAAGAATGAGTTCTGTTTAAAAAATAATAATAATAATGACGGGCAAGCTCTAATACGCCATATGTTGTTCATCTGATGTTGTATTTACTTTAATTTTGCATGCGTGCTGAAGTGTGATTTTTTCCTCCTCCCTTACACGTATATTTCGCTACTTTGCTGGTATACATTAGAGTCCCAAAAGGAGGGACAAGTAAAGCCTCAGTCAGAATAATTTGCTTTGATTAACAGCTGTCAACTATATTTCCTGCGTGTGGCAGCCAATCCAGTTCTGACGCAGCACGATGCCAAACCTGGAAACCTCACAGCAGCGACGACTGCAGAGCTCAGCATCAACAGCAGACACATTTCCAGCACGCAGCTGCGTATATTTTCCATTCGTCTCCTTGGTTCCAGTGTGACACAAAAGATGAATCCTCTTGATTCTCACCGACAAAAGGCAACAAGCAAAACTTTGATCTATGCTTCTAATGCTACATGAGATAATGAAAATGTAAATTCTGTACTTCAACTTCCATTGAAGTTTAAATCGCTGTAGTAGTATTTTTTTTTTATCACCGACGAGCCTCAAATGCTCAACTACTGTGTAAAGCGGACACCTTAGGTTTATTTTTATTCCAAGTGTAAACAGAAGAAGAGAGGAGAGATGGGAAGAAAAACTTTTACGGACACGTTTGCTTCCACATAGATGCCATTTCTGTGACAGGTTCATACCAGAGCAGCGAATGAGCCCGTTTGATTCAGGACCTGACCAAAACCATCAAGGACCTGTGAGTAAATGTTTGACAGATGACAATAAATCTCCTCAGAGAAACCTGAAGACCAGAGACAGAAAAGAACATGTGTGCACACAGTGTAAGACAAAGTGTGTGAGGTGCAGATCTAGTGAACTAGTCTGAGGGTTAAATCTGAGTTCAGTCAGGTACACGACATAATTACTGCTGCACATCCTGCAACAACTATGAATGCTGTTTAACTGATGCGGTGGAAGGTGGAAGAGTAAACAGTGTTTTATCCAACATCAGGCACTCCTGAGGTTTGAATAGTGTTCAGAAATCCTAGAAGCAGCAACTCGGAGCTTCAGCAGCTTTCACTGGTGACCAGCCGGTCAGGAAATACGAAACAGGTTTTTATTTCCTATTAAACTTCCAGTCGATGACGAGCACGTCTCTGAGAAATCCTGTATATAAATCCTTAAAAATGCACACCACCAACCAGGAGATACACGTCCAATACTGTGCTGCCGATAATTCTTGATTTTTTTTCATATACCAGATACCAAAGCAGCAATCAGTTTTATAATGGACAGTGATACACCTGCACTTTAATATTTTAAAAAAAAAAAGAAAAGACAGAAAAAAGTTCACATGATCTTGAGCATAAAGAGGGATATGTTGTAGTTCCTTGTCTTTAATGTCCATCTTGGAACCTGATTTTATTGGATTTCTAGTGAAGGAGAGAAATAAAGCACCGTTTCCTGCGGCAACTTTGAAGAAAATATTTTGTTACAGTCAATGTTTTTAAAGTTAAATTCTCTCTGAGTCCCTTAAACCCCACGGACCTGGTGCAGAAGAGACCTGGTGCATTTTCTGACTACAGCTGGAGAAAATCAGCATCATTCTTTATCAAAAAAAAAGTAACTAATTTGACTCAGAAATGTGATGCCTCTCTAAAGAGCTACTTTATTATATTTTCATTTAAGACTGGTCTTTGTTTTTAAACCATTGATGTAATTATTATTCACCATGACTTGATCAGTCAGACGGAAAGACTTTAATGTGCCATATTGTCTGTCACTTTCACTGAGGCTCCAACAGCGTTAAGGAGGAAACACCAGAGCTGCTGGAAGAAATAAGTTTGTCAGGAGTTTCATCTGGGGCTCAAATTAGATATTAAAAATTAATATCAAAGTTTTCACCTCGGATGAATTGTCAGGTCTTCACTGTCTCAATCCTGACAGTTAATGAAATCGGAAATTCAAAATGAACTTTTTCAGTACATGCAAGAAGTACACACACACACAGACTAGCAGACAGACAAACAGATGCTCTACCAGACAGACAGCCTGCATCTGCTGGAAGCCACAGTGGTCCTTATCCATCACAATCAGTCACACTCCAGCACACACGCAAACATGCACTACATGTACACACACTCTAGAAACAAACTTGGCATCGTCACTGTTAGCACCTCCCCTGTGTTTGGGTTTGGGCCCAACGTCAAGACCGAGGTCGTCACGGTGTCAGCTGTGGTGTTTGTGTGGATGTGGAGACTGAAATATATCTGCAGAGAAACACGCTCGAGTTCAAGTCAGAATGATGAGAGTGATTTGAGCAGTGAACTGGTAATTAGACTGAAGCTTCAGGTGGACTGGATATTAAATGAAGCCAGGGTGGAAGTGTCTGTAATAACAACTCATGTCCACTGAGTGCTGCCTCCAAAATACCTGGTAATAACAGACCTTCATTCTGGATTCAACTTCAGTTTGCAGGAAACAGTGCCAATTGATTGGATAGGCATGCAACCAATCAGGAAAAAAATATATGTATATATGTGATGCAGGCAGAGTAGTGTCCACAACAGAAAAATGGTGACCAAAGGAGAAGGAATGTTGGTGAATGACTCGTCAGTTTTGCAGTAAAAAACTGTTAATTCAAGGTGTTATTTTCAAAACAACTAACGAAGATGGCTGCAGAATTGTAAAGCGGTTTTGGGAAGATCCTGTATGAGTCAACCCCCAACCTCGAGACCGGCTCGGTATGTTCTGTACAGACTATTACCGGTACACAAAGACCTCTAAGATTCAGTTTCATTATGAAAAATGAGTTAATTTTATACAAAATTATCATGAGAAATATTATGTACAATACCATTGCAGTTATATCTGTAATGTTTTGTTGAGAATAAAAATGGTGCACAGAGGATGTGACAATATGAACTCCAACTTTATCCTGCTAAACTGACACCGGCATGCTCAAAAAACTACCTTAAAGCTACGGCTGCTGCTTCTTCTGGATTTTTTCTTACAAGATAACCTTTTTATTCATTGATAAAATTGTTTTATTCGTTATATTATCCTGGCATTTAGCAAACAGAATTAATTTTGGTAATCCCATCTGACCTAAAACAGGAAAAGTTTAGCTTGATTTAATGAGAGACAATAGAAAAAAAAAAAAGGTTGCGTGTCTTTTTATACAGTGTATGTAAACTTCTGGTCTAAACTGTAAAACCACTCGGTGGAACAAGAGGCAACAGCATGATTTATCAACTAACTATGCGACCTTCACAGCAGGATTTTAAAGAAATCTCATATTAATGAATTAATTCAAGGTTTACCTGACGCCGGTCCCTATTTTTCCCCTCTGACTTCACGTGGACAGTTTAGATAATTTTAATTTGGACTGACATTCAGACAATCAAGGAAAGGATTAATTAGCGAAATGGAAAAGTGCTCCAGGCACAAGCAAATCCCCGACACTCCAGAGATCAATAAGTACGACGTACAAGGTCACACTTAAGAAGCTAAATTAACTTTAACAGGAAATGTGTGGGCTGGCTCAGGAGATGATTGGTTTCAGTTCCAATAAACATGGTGATGAACAAAAGAAGGAGAAGGAGACAAGAACATATTATTTAGAGGCAGCTGCAAACTGCGGGAAGACTGTCAACAGAGGGGAAGCTGAGGTGAGAAGGAGAGAGACAGACGGAAGGAGAAAACGAGAAGAACGCTCTCTGGAGCACATCTGGTGACAAAACATTTTCATTCCCACATTTCTTTATCCTGCAACCATCACACCCTGAACCACAGGAATTAAAGCAGCAGATCCAGCCTGCCTTCACACATCTGCACCGTGTTCAGGACACGGTACAAGAGCGGCACTACGCAGTGTATAATAATGTCACTGAACAGACATCCAATTTAAGAATAAACTGCAGGCAGCAGACGACCCACTGACACCTGAGGCCACACAGCAAACCAAAAATTAAAGCAGGGCCTTGTGCATTTATTTTAAGACACAGGCCTCTAAGACCATTTACACATGACATTACATCCTGCTTCCATAGAGATGCGCAGTAGTCCATCTGTGAATTCACAAAACCAAACCAGTTGAGGGAGATCTCCATGAGACTGGTCCTGCTGGTGGTTTCTCCCTATTAATGGGAGTTTTCCTCTCCACTGCTGCCTCGGTCACGTTTAAGATGACCCTAAACTGAAGTGAACATTTTATTGAATCCACTTAGGCTCTATTTCTTTTTATTATAAAATGATATGAGATGGATGGTAATGGTTTATTTGCAGTATAATAGGAGTGTGTTTGGTGTGACTGTATTGAACTTGTTTAGTTTCTATGTAAAGTGTGATTATTTATATAGCACCAGTATACAAACTGAAACAAAAATTAAATACATTAGAGATCCAATTTTGACATTGATTTTGCTTCAAACATTTCTTGGACTAAGTCCTACAAACGAGCTGCAGACAATTCTTGGCAACGCAAAACATCTTTTGTGAGATCCAAAACAGTGCTCAGTTCCGACACTCAGACTTCTTTTACACTAAATTTGATTTGGTTCTTTCATTAAAACTGACGTTTTTACAAAAAAAAGACATATTCTGAAATACACAGTGTATTTGAGACTCATCAGTGTGATCTCTGTAATAAAAGAGGGAAATCTCAGCTGTTGGATGCAGTCTTCACTGCACCATTCTCCTCAGGTTTTCCCAGTTCACTACCAGTAAGAGAGACCTCAACCTTAATCTGGATCCCTAAAGCCCCTCCTGGCTTCTTGCCCTCCAGCACCTCCTGCATTTGCTTTCCATGCGAGCCGTTTGCCACCTGTGCCCTCTTGTTCTCTAAACCCTGGAGGAAAGAGACATCTAGTTGCACGATGCACAAGCTGTACAAGCTAAACGCAGGCCAGACCTCCTGATGAGCAGCATCTGATCGCCTCAAACCCTCCACAGCAGGTAACTCGCTGTCAACAGTTCAGCAGCAGATGAAGAGCTGGATTCTGCGTTTCAGGCCCAGTTCACTGAGCGGCAGCTGTCGGGGTATTTAAGCAGCACATACGAAGGTGCACCTTCGCTCTGAACAGATGCGAGTATGAACTCTGGCCTACGAATCAAACTGTCACTACACTGAACTGCTGGATATCTCTCAGAGGCTCCTCCATGTTGCTGCTGCTACTGTTGACCTGCTGCGTCCCAACGAGCACGTGGCTCATGGAAGCACCACCTGAACACGCCTCTCTACATGCATTCATACCTGTGGGAGGAGGTGTGGCACACATTCACACACGCTGTTTATGTATGCTGCACCTGCATGTGCCTCGTG
>JAGFBZ010001996.1:72500-224276 GCA_018398805.1 Hirundichthys speculiger | reverse complement strand
GACTCCGGGCTCGTGACGCGTTCACGGTCCGTCCGTCATTCGCGCATCTCTCCCGTTCTCACATTCAGACGCAAACGGACACGCGCTCACGGCTCAAAACGCACGAGGCGGGGGTATACACGCGCGCAGGGAGACGACGAGCATTCAGGGCCCACGGAGCCCCCCCCCCCACGGACCCCCACCCTCCCTCCCACCCTCCCCGCCGCTTGCCCCGTGAGCGAGGCGACAAAATAAAGTCACGTGATCCAAAATGGGCAGTCCTCTGACGGTGCTGAAAAAAAAGCCATTTTCTGGCGCTGCTGCTGCAAATTCTGACCAATTCCAGACAAACCGAGCCGGACCGAGGCCTGGGGGGCCACAGGGGAGCTTTTATGTCCGATCAGGTAGGACCGGGGCGCCGCTCTTTGTCGCTGTGCCGCTCGCGGAGGCGCACACGGAGGCGCACGGTTGTCACCGCGGAGCCTCCGTTGTTCGCCTCCTGATCCAGCCTGTCAGTGAATGTAAGATGGCTGCTTTGTGTGGCGGTGTGTGGTTCTGTGAGGCTCCGCAACCGGAGCCGCGCGGCCGCACGGCCCCCCGCCGCCCGCCCCCGGCCCGGGACGCGCCCGCGGGGGGCGCTTTGTGCTCCGGTTGTTGTGGTTCCGCAGCCCGCCGGTCCAAGGACGAGCCGCAGACATTGTCTCGCTCGCGCGCGGCTCTGCCCGTGCCACAGCGTGCACAGAATAACTTCCCATGTTCTCCCCCCTCTCCTCCCCCCCCTCCCCGCAGATCAGTCCAGATGGATAAGATGCAGCCGAACCGGATCAAAATCACAGATCTGAACCCGAACCTCACGTGCCCGCTGTGCGCCGGATACCTGATTGATGCCACGACCATCGTTGAGTGTCTGCACTCCTGTAAGTTCCCCCCCTACAACCCCCCAAACCCCCCCCCCCCCCCCCCCCCCCCCCCCCGATGGCGTGCACGTCCATCCCCGCACGCACACGCGTTTAAATTCACCGGGAAACGAGCCCAAACGCGACCGGTAAAGCGGACCCGCCGGTCCGGCGGTGGCTTCCAGCCGGGCCGTTACTGGCTCTTCTGGGGCCCCCGTCCGAGGGTCTGCGGGCCCCCCCGGACCCGCGAAGGTCGGAACCGTTCAGACTGAGAATTAAAATAGATAAGAGCTCGTTTCAAACTCTAAAACCCTGAAAACTGGTCTGGAAGGAAAATCCTGAATTTATAAAACTCATAAATCTGTAAGAATTAAAAAAAAAAAAACCATTTCTTCTAAGAAGTGAAGACTGATAACTTTAAGTTCTGATTATTGTCTTTAATTATTGTCCAGAATTTCAGAGTTTTTCTTCTTTTTCACAAGAAAAAACAAAACAAAACGCTGATGATGTGAAATGATGATTGATGAAACTGTTAAATTTGTAAGAAAAGAAATAAAAGTCAGAATTTCTGACTGTAAACTTGCAGATTAGCAGGAGACTGAAATCTATCAGGTTTCCTGACTTTATAAACTCAGAAATTTAGAAGGAAAATGTGTGAAAATTCTGACTGTTTAAACTATTTATTTTCGATTGATTTGAACTGAGATTTGTTGGAAAATGTCCAGGCTCAGACTTGAAAAAGTCAGACTTTAGAAACTCAGACTTGAGAAACTCAGACTTTAGGAACTCAGATTTGAGAAACTCAGACTTTAGAGACTCAGACTTTAGAAACTCAGACTTGAGAAACTGAGACTTGAGAAACAGACTTTTCAGACTTTAGAAACTCAGACTTTAGAAAACTCAGACTCAGACTTAGAGACTCAGACTCAGACTTAGAAACTCAGACTTTACTTGAGAAACTCAGACTAAACTCAGACTTGAGAAACTCAGACTTGAGAAACTCAGACTTAGAGACCAACTTCAGAAACTCAGAAACTCAGACTTTAGAAACTCAGACTTGAGAAACTCAGACTATAGAGACTCAGACTTCAGAAACTCAGACTTTAGAAACTCAGACTTTAGAAACTCAGACTTTAGAGACTCAGACTTGAGAAACTCAGACTTGAGAAACTCAGACTTTAGAAACTCAGACTTGAGAAACTCAGACTATAGAGACTCAGACTTCAGAAACTCAGACTTTAGAAACTCAGACTTTAGAAAATCAGACTTTAGAGACTCAGACTTTAGAGACTCAGACTTTAGAGACTCAGACTTGAGAACCTCAGACTTGAGAAACTCAGACTTGAGAAACTCAGACTTGAGAAACTCAGACTTGAGAAACTCAGACTTTAGAGACTCAGACTTTAGAAACTCAGACTTTAGAGACTCAGACTTTAGAGACTCAGACTTGAGAAACTCAGACTTTAGAGACTCAGACGAGAAACTCAGACTTTAGAGAACTCAGACTTGAGAAACTCAGACTTTAGAGACTCAGACTTTAGAAACTCAGACTTTTAGAAACTCAGACTTTAGAAACTCAGACTTTAGAGAGACTCAGACTCAGACTTAGAGACTCAGACTTTAGAAACTCAGACTTTGAGAGACTTTAGAGACTTTAGAGACTCAGACTTTAGAGACTCAGACTTTAGACTTTAGAGACTCAGACTTTAGAAACTCAGACTTCAGAGAAACTTCAGAGAAGACTCAGACTTGAGACTTTAGACTCAGACTTGAGAAACTCAGACTTAGAACTCAGAGACTTTAGAGACTCAGACTTGAGAAACTCAGACTTTAGAGACTCAGACTTGAGAAACTCAGACTTGAGAAACTCAGACTTTAGGAACTCAGACTTTAGAAACTCAGACTTGACAAACTCAGACTGATCCTGGATGACTGGAGCCACTTCAGCTGGTTCAAATCTGCAAATTTTTACTTTCTAATCTCATAAATTCACGAGAAAAAACTCAGGATTTTATCGTTTTTTTCTTGGAAAAAAGAGAGAAATTCTGAATCCATAAATGTGTGATTTTAAACGATAGAAACAAGAGATTCATGAAAATAACCAGAAACTCTTGACGTTATAAACCTGAAAATTTGCAAGAAAAAGACAAAAGATTTCTGACCTTAAAAACTCTTTAATACGGAAGGAAACGTTTTACAAATCCAGACTTTTGAAACTGCACAGATTTTCAAGAGAAGCCTGAAAGAATGAGAGAAACTGATGAGACCAGCGTCCGTCCTGAACCCTGACCAGGAGGAGGCGCTGCTGTGGAGGCCCGCTTCTCCATGTTTTAGCTCTTTGGCGTTGTGTTTTCAAACGGTTCCTGACTGAAGGCGTTTTTGGGTTTTTAAAAAGCAGCGAGTTTTTCTGGGAAGTTCAGTTTAACTCCAGATGGCTCTGTGGTGGAGCGTCAGGCTTGTAGCCCTGGGGGCCTCCAGGTAGCCGTGGGGACCTCCAGGTAGCCGTGGGGGCCTCCAGGTAGCCGTGGGGACCTCCAGGTAGCCGTGGGGACCTCCAGGTAGCCGTGGGGACCCTCAGGCGGCCGTGGGGACCTCCAGGTAGCCGTGGGGACCTCCAGGTGGCCGTGGGGACCTCCAGGTAGCCGTGGGGACCCAGGGGCCGGGGGCGTAGCCGTGGGGACCCTCCAGGTTGGCCGTTGGGGGCCTCCAGGTGGCCGTGGGGACCTCCAGGTAGCCGTGGGACCCTCCAGGTAGCCGTGGGGACCCTCAGGGCGGCCGTGGGGACCTCCAGGTAGCCGTGGGGACCTCCAGGTGGCCGTGGGGACCTCCAGGTAGCCGTGGGGACCCTCAGGCGGCCGTGGGGACCCTCAGGTAGCCGTGGGGACCTCCAGGTAGCCGTGGGGGCCTCCAGGGCCGTGGGGACATCCAGGTAGGGCAGGGGGGGGCCTCCAGGTAGCCGTGGGGACCTCCAGGTAGCCGTGGGGACCTCCAGGGTAGCCGTGGGGACCTCCAGGCGGCCGTGGGGACCTCCAGGCGGCCGTGGGGACCCTCAGGTGGCCGTGGGGACCCTCAGGCGGCCGTGGGGACCTCAGGTGGCCGTGGGGACCTCCAGGCGGCCGTGGGGACCCTCAGGCGGCCGTGGGGACCCTCAGGTGGCCGTGGGGACCCTCAGGTGGCCGTGGGGACCCTCAGGCAGCCGTGGGGACCCTCAGGCAGCCGTGGGGACCCCCAGGCGGCCGTGGGGGGCCTCCAGGCAGCCGTGGGGACCCTCAGGCGGCCGTGGGGGGCCTCCAGGCAGCCGTGGGGACCCTCAGGCAGCCGTGGGGGACCCTCAGGCGACCGTGGGGACCCTCAGGCGGCCGTGGGGACCTCCAGGTAGCCGTGAGGACCCTCAGGCAGCCGTGGGGACCCTCAGGCAGCCGTGGGGGCCTCCAGGTGACCGTGGGGGCCACCAGGCATGTGAAGCGTCTGCATGCAGACCTCAGGTGTCCAGCAGGTGTCCAGCAGCTGACCAGCCTGTCTCTGTCTCGTCTCTGTCCAGTCTGTAAAACCTGCATCGTTACCTTCCTGAAGACGAACAAGTTCTGCCCTCGATGCAACATGCAGGTCCAGAAGTCCTGTCCACAGCTCAGCATCAGGTAACCAGAACTGGACCAGAACTGGACCAGAACTGGACCAGAACTGGACCAAAACTGGATCCAGAACTGGACCCAGACCTCAGACACATCTGGCTGCAGCATCCTGTCTGTCCTTCTGAACCTCTCTCTTCTTCTTCTTCTTCTTCCAGAGCGGACAAAAACCTACAAGACATAGTTTATAAGCTGGTTCCAGGACTGTTCAAAGGTAAATCCAGACACTGATTTCAACTGTTTTAAAACTGATAACTGATAACACACACATTTACCTAAGATCATTAGATCAATACTGTGAACAAAACCAAAAACAGTTTTGACTCTTTAAATGAACAGATATTTATTTTTTCCAATGAAAAACTATTATCAAAGCCTGTCAAACATTTTCATAAAGCTATCAAACAAACCTATTTGATATCTCACATTAACTTAAATAAGGTTCATTACTGACTGATATAAAAAATAAAGGCTCCTTGAACTGATGGAAATACATGCATCAGAATTACTAACTGAAAAAGATTAACATTTAAAGGATTTTGGCTTGTGGTTCCATTTAAATTAATACCTTTAATTAAAGTAAATGAGGTTCAGTAGTTTTTATTATTTATTTTTTAATCTCATGGAAGCTTTAGATGAGAGGAATGAGGGAGAGGAGAGCACGTTAGCACTAGCTTCCGTTAGCTCACGTTAGTGTGATTTCAAAACTCCATGGAAGTGATTGTTATGTTGTAGGTGGCTGATCAGGTTTTACGTATTAAAGCTTGTGCTTCCCTCCTCGTAGAATTCACTCGGAGGATTCGTCACAAATAACCACCAAACTATCTTCTTCTGAAACTTTAACCAAGTTCCACGCCGCCATGTTTGTTGTGATCAGCGCTGTGCTGCAGGCTGCATTCAAGGTGGAACGTAAATTCCTCCGTTCCCTCGTTTGCTAGTTGTTCTTTCAGCCTTTTCTATTTTTTTTTTTTTTATGTGTAACATGTGGGAGAATACTTCAAATATCAATTAAAGTCAGCAACTACTAAAATTATGACGAGTTAACGAGTTGTTTTCTGGCATGAGGGGGTATTCTTGATTTTCCTTATTGAGTAATCGTTTTTCTGATTATGCCGACGTCACTTGAACACATTCAACTCATTCACTGCTGTGTTGACAGAAATATATATGTTATCGGGGCTATTCGTCGTGATATCGGACTTATCGGGATGACGTCATAATTTCCTGTTATCGGGTCGATAGTTATCGTGCACCGCTAGTTTTAACTTAACTGTGAATAAGAAAGTGACTGTAAAAAGGTGCTGTTTTACTCTGAGCTCAAACCTTTTTTTAATTGTCATCCGCCGGGTTTATTATTCATATTTTTATTTCTTTTAAACTACGTTCAGCAGTTGAAACAGCTGGTTTAGTCGCGACAGTTTCTGAGTTTCAGTTTATGAACAAAGATGAAGCCGGAGAGAAACCGGTGCAGGCGGTTCCTGGTTCACCTCCGTGGTTCTGGAGAACCTCCAGGCTCCTTCCAGCAGCAGGAAGTCCTGAGGTACTGGTCCTTCAGGGTCGTCTGGAGGAGTTCCGGTCCCGTCCGTTCACGACCGTTGACACCTGGAGGTCAGTTTCTCTCTGGAGGTCCCACCGTCCGGGAGACCGGGGAGACACCGTCCGTCGTGACCGTGGAGGTCCGGGAGACCGTCGTGACACCTGGAGGTCCGGGAGACCGTCGTGACACCTGGAGGTCCGGGAGACCGTCGTGACACCTGGAGGTCCCTGGAGGTGGAGAGACCGTCCTGACACCTGGAGGTCCGGGAGACCGTGTGACACACCTGGAGGTCCGGGACCGTGACCGTCGTGACACCTGGAGGTCCGGGAACCGTGAGACCGTCGTGACACCTGGAGGTCCGGGAGACCGTCCTGACACCTGGAGGTCCGGCAGACCGTCGTGACACCCGGAGGTCCGGGAGACCGTCGTGACACCCGGAGGTCCGGGAGACCGTCGTGACACCTGGAGGTCCTGGAGACCATCGTGACACCTGGAGGTCCTGGAGACCGTCGTGACACCTGGAGGTCCAGGAGACCGTCGTGACCACCGGACCCACCGAGGACCTGGAGGTCCAGGAGACCGCCATGACACCGGACCTTACAGGAGCAGCGAGGAGGCCTTCAGGACCGCCCACAACTCATTTTATTTTATTTCCTGGTTCGGTTCAGCGGAGACTCGGCAGGTTTGGTCCTCTGGTTCCGGTTCCGTTCACTTAAACGTTGGGTTTTCTTCTCCGAATGCAGACGAGATGAAGCGGCGGCGGGACTTCTACGCAGAGAACCGGGTCCTGGAGCCGGGGGAGGTGGTGGAGACGTTCAACATAGCGGAAGATGAGATCATCAGTCTGTCCATACAGTTCTACGAGAAGAACAAGTGAGGACGCCTTCAGAGAGACGTGTGTTCCTTACTTCTTCAGATGTTAATTGTTCTGTGTTCAATCTGCCCGCAGAGCTAACGAGCGACAGCGGCCAGAGGTGGAGGGAGACAAGGTAACCACGACGACGACGCGGCGACGGCGGCGGCGGCGGCCAGTTTAACGTTGTCTCCTGCTCCTCACCTCCAGACTAACCATCTTGCTTCTGCTCGTCTTTGTCCCCAGTCCAACGGTAAACGCTTCCTGCAGTGTCCAGCAGCCATGTCCGTCATGCACCTAGCCAAGTTCCTGAGGAGCAAGATGGACATTCCCAACAACTACAGGGTAACTGGACTCACTGGGAACCACACACACCCAAATACTTGTAGGTGACGGCGGGGCTGAAGCTCCACAGGAGCGTTAGGGTTAGCGTTAGCGTTGTGGAAACATCTGGAGGTTCATGAGGTCGGGAAAAGTCCAGAAATCCCTGAAGGTCGTTTGCCTCGACGCCGCCCTCCTGAAGGTTACTGGGCCTTTGATGCCCGGCAATGAACCCAGAGGACAACCCAGCAGCTGGAGAAGACCACTGGTCCTCCACATCTGGAGAAGACCACTGGTCCTCCACATCTAGAGAAGACCAATGGTCCCCCACCACTCAATGGTCCTCCACAGCTGGAAAAGACCACTGGTCCTCCACAGCTGGAGAAGACCACTGGTCCTCCACAGCTGGAGAAGACCACTGGTCCTCCACAGCTGGAGAAGACCACTGGTCCTCCACAGCTGGAGAAGACCAATGGTCCCCCACATCTGGAGAAGACCAATGGTCCTCTGCAGTTGGAGAAGACCAATGGTCCTCCGCAGCCGGAGAAAACCAATGGTGCCCCACATCTGGAGAAGACCAATGGTCCTCCGCAGCCGGAGAAGACCAATGGTCCTCCACATCTGTAGAAGACCAATGGTCCTCCACAGCTGGAGAAGACCAATGGTCCTCCACAGGCCGGAGAAGACCAATGGTCCTCCACATCTGGAGAAGACCAATGGTCCTCCACAGCTGGAGAAGACCATGGTCCTCCACCTGGAGAAGACCAATGGTCCTCACAGCTGGAGAGAAGACCAATGGTCCTCCACAGCTGGAGAAGACCAATGGTCCTCCACATCTGGAAAAGACCAATGGTCCTCCACAGCTGGAGAAGACCAATGGTCCCCACATCTGGAGAAGACCACTGGTCCCCAACATCTGGAGAAGACCACTGGTCCCCAACATCTGGAGAAGACCAATGGTCCTCCACATCTGGAGAAGACCAATGGTCCTCCACAGCCGGAGAAGACCAATGGTCCTCCACAGCCGGAGAAGACCAATGGTCTTCCACATCTGGAAAAGACCAATGGTCCTCCACATCTGGAGAAGACCAACGGTCCTCCACATCTGGAAAAGACCAACGGTCCTCCACAGCTGGAGAAGACCAACGGTCCCCCACATCTGGAGAAGACCTCTGGTCCTCCACATCTGGAGAAGACCAATGGTCCTCCACATCTGGAAAAGACCAACGGTCCTCCACAGCTGGAGAAGACCAAGGGTCCTCCACATCTGGAGAAGACCAATGGTCCTCCACATCTGGAGAAGACCAATGGTCCTCCACATCTGGAGAAGACCACTGGTCCCCCACATCTGGAGAAGACCACTGGTCCCCCACATCTGGAGAAGACCACTGGTCCTCCACAGCCGGAGAAGACCAATGGTCCTCCACAGCCGAGAAGACCAATGGTCCCCCACATTTGGAGAAGACCAATGGTCCTCCACAGCCGGAGAAGACCAATGGTCCTCCACAGCCGGAGAAGACCAATGGCCCTCAACATCTGGAGAAGACCAATGGTCCCCCACATCTGGAGAAGACCACTGGTCCCCAACATCTGGAGAAGACCAATGGTCCCCCACATCCAGAGCAGAAGTTGAGGCGGTTCCTCCTGGACCCTCCTGCCTGGAGGGACTGATCTTCTCCGGCCGGGTTCACGCTGTACCATCTTTGAGATCAAGGTTATTGATCTACTCCGTGCTCCTCTGAAACGTACGTTGAACTCGTCACCGGCGTGAACCCGCACCGGCGCTCGTGAGCTTTGGAATAACAGGAAGGAAGGATGGCCCACATCGTTCACCGTTACGTCGTCCTTTGAGACTCCACCCACCCTGCAGAAGAAACCCATTTCTCCGTTCGTACTACCGATCTCGTTCTTGTGGTCGCTGCCCACAGTTGGTGATCGTCGCTGAGGTTGTAGAAGCAAAGATCGACCTGTAGACGGAGAGCCTCGCCTTGTAACGAGTCCACGTTTCCGCCGCCGCCGCCCCAACCCTCCGGTTGATCTCCCGCTCCACTTCCCCGACTCATGAGCAAGACCCCGAGATACCCAAGCCAGAACCTCATCCCCAAACCCCTGAGAGGTGTCAGTTCCTCCTTGAAGGAGCGGCCTTGTCGAAGTGCGTCTGGTGAAGCGTTCGTGTACGTTAGCGGAGGATGACGGCGACATTTTCAGAGCCGAGCTGAATGTTTTCTAACTGTGTTCCAGGTGGAGGTGTTGTACGGAGATGAACCGTTGAAGGACTACTACACACTAATGGACATCGCCTACTTCTATGAGTGGAGACGAGTGAGTAACACCTTTCATACCTCTCACGGGGAACCTCCCGTGATGTGCTGGGCATCATGGGAGGTTTCCGAGCAGCCCGGGTCTATAGCAGCCTGCTGGTTCAGGGTCACCAGAGCCAGCTCTGTCAAGGTTCAGGTTCAAGCCTTTTTATACAGTCCGGCGTCTCATCTGGCGACCGCAAGAGGCTGCTGTTCCTCTGATGACCGCTAGAGGCTGCGGTTCCCCTAATGACCGCTAGAGGCTGCGGTTCCTCTACCGACCGCTAGAGGCTGCGGTTCCCCTAATGACCGCTAGAGGCTGCAGTTCCTCTACTGACCACTAGAGGCTGTGGTTCCTCTAATGACCGCTAGAGGCTGCGGTTCCTCTAATGACCGCTAGAGGCTGCAGTTCCTCTACCAACCGCTAGAGGCTGCGGTTCCTCTAATGACCGCTAGAGGCTGCAGTTCCCCTAATGACCGCTAGAGGCTGCAGTTCCTCTGACCTAGACCTCTAGAGGCTGCGGTTCCCTCTAATGACCGCTAGAGGCTTGCTGCAGTTCCTCTACCTGACCGCTAGAGGCTGCGGTTCCTCTCTACTGACCGCTAGAGGGCTGCGGTTCCTCTAATAGAGGCTGCGTTCCTCTACCGACCGCTAGAGGCTGCAGTTCCCTCTACCGACCGCTAGAGGCTGCAGTTCCTCTACCAACCGCTAGAGGCTGCGGTTCCTCTAATGACCGCTAGAGGCTGCGGTTCCTCTAATGACCGCTAGAGGCTGCGGTTCCTCTACAGACTGCTAGAGGCGTCGGTCTCATCCGGCTGCTAGGTTTAGCTGAGGATCATCTGCATAGAATGAAAGTTTATCCCCCTTGATAACCGTATCGGTCCAAGCTCAGAACCCTGTGGAACACCGCAACCGTCTCTGACGTCTGAGGAAGACTGTCGGATAAATGCGACTTAAACCAACCCAACGTGGCTCCTGCAGCAGTTACTACAGGAACGTCGGTATATTCAACTGTTGTATTTTGTCCCGCATGTGAACAAAAACCTGCACTGATGAGTCGGCGCTGAGCAGGCTGAAAACCGAAACCAAAACTCAGCAAGATCTTGTTCCTAGCCCGGCCCTTTCAGGTTCCTCTGAGGACCGTGCATGCGGCGCCGGTGGAAGCTAACGCGTGTTTTGATGCTCAGGAAACGACTCGGCGCCTGGTGCGACAGCGCAACTCTGTTTTTAGTGCAAACGGAGCGAGTCAGGCTTCAGCTGCTGCAGACCGGTTTGTGTTGTTGTAATTTTCTTTTCTCTGGTTGGAGCCCCACAACAAATTAAACAATTTAGCACTGCAGTTAGTTGTCAGTATGATGGGGGGGGGGGGGGGGGGGGGGGGTAGACAGAAATTAAATTGGAAATTTCATCAGTTCACTATTGTTTTATTTGAAATGAATATGGTGATAGAAAAGTTGGGCAGATCGTGTATGAAAAACCCCTATAGTGTTGTAAGCCAAGCCTGGCCCTTTAAGAAGGGGAGGAGCCTGATGGGTAATGTAGTTTGTGAGGTGCGGGCGGCTGAACGGAGCAAGTGGCTGCAGTGTTATGGATTTACATCCTCTGTTGACTGACAGGAGCTGAAAAATACAGACTGTAACGTTGTCAGTTCCTGATTAAAGTCCCGTTCAGAGCAGAGAAAACCGGACTTTTTCTTTGGTTTTCACTGGCGTGTTAGCCGCTGGCGTGTTAGCCGCTGGTCACAAGCCTGAAATAGCAACGGCGGTTTCCTGCTACGGTTCAGCGACCAGAGGCCGTACGGTAACAAATGAAGGCGCATTTTGATGTGATGCATGTGCACCCAAAACATGGCTACTTTTCACCAAATACATTTTTTAAAAATTATTTGTATATGTTTGTCTTGGTGACACATCACAAATGTGCAGAAATCATGGAAAAAAAAATCTTTTTTTTTTCTAAGTTGATGGTGGATTTGTGGCCCTCGCCACTGGAGACAAAGCAGAAAAAAACTGTCGAAATGGTCAAATTTTGGTTGCATTTGCCCTGAGAGGCTGCAGTTCCTCTACTGACCACTAGAGGCTGCAGTTCCTCTACTGACCACTAGAGCTGCAGTTCCTCTACTGACCGCTAGAGGCTGCAGTTCCTCTACTGACCACTAGAGGCTGCAGTTCCTCTACTGACCACTAGGGGCTGCAGTTTCCTCTACTGACCACTAGAGGCTGCAGTTCCTCTACCGACCACTAAGGCTGCGGTTCCTCTACCGACCACTAGAGGCTGCAGTTCCTCTATACCGACCACTAGAGGCTGCAGTTCCTCTACCGACCACTAGAGGCTGCAGTTCCTCTACTACGACCACTAGAGGCTGCAGTTCCTCTAGAGGCTGGTTCCTCTACTGACCACTAGAGGCTGCGGTTCCTCTACTGACCTCTAGAGGCTGCGGTTCCTCTACCGACCACTAGAGGCTGCAGTTCCTCTACTGACCACTAGAGGCTGCAGTTCCTCTACTGACCACTAGAGGCTGCAGTTCCTCTACTGACCACTAGAGGCTGCGGTTCCTCTACTGACCACTAGAGGCTGCGGTTCCTCTACTGACCACTAGAGGCTGCAGTTCCTCTACTGACCTCTAGAGGCTGCAGTTCCTCTACTGACCACTAGAGGCTGCAGTTCCTCTACTGACCACTAGAGGCTGCGGTTCCTCTACCGACCACTAGAGGCTGCAGTTCCTCTACCGACCACTAGAGGCTGCAGTTCCTCTACCGACCACTAGAGGCTGCGGTTCCTCTACGACCACTAGAGGCTGCGGTTCCTCTACCGCTAGAGGCTGCGGTTCCTCTGACCACTAGAGGCTGCGGTTCCTCTACCGACCACTAGAGGCTGCAGTTCCTCTACTGACCACTAGAGGCGCGCTTCCCTAGGTTCAGCTCTGGCATCTCTTGCTTTAGGTAGCTCAGGTTCTCTGGTAGCTCTGCTTCAGCTCTGGCAGCTCTAGGTTCAGCTCTAGCTCAGCTCTGGCAGCTCTGGTTCAGCTCTTTTCAGCTCTGGCAGCTCTCAGCTCAGCTCTGGCAGCTCTAGGTTCAGCTCTGACAGCTCTAGTTTCAGCTCTGTTCAGCTCAGCTCTTGCTTCAGCTCTGGCAGCTCTTGCTTCAGCTCTGGCCGCTCTAGGCAGCTCTAGGTCAGCTCTGGCAGCTGGCAGCTTCAGCTCTGGCAGCTCTAGGTTCAGCTCTGGCAGCTCTGGCAGCTCTAGGTTCAGCTCTGGCAGCTCTAGGAGTTCAGCTCTGGTAGCTCTAGTTCAGCTAGCTCTGGTCAGCTCTAGGTTCAGCTCTGGCTCAGCTCTAGGTTCAGCTCTAGGTTCAGCTCTAGTTCAGCTCTGGCAGCTCTAGCTCTCAGCTCTGGCAGCTCTAGGTTTCGGCTCTAGCTGGCAGCACTCTCAGCTGCGGTTCCTCTATGACCACTAGAGGTTGTGGTTCCCCTAGGTTCATCTCTGGTAGCTCTAGGTTCAGCTCTGGCAGCTCTAGGTTCAGCTCTGGCAGCTCTTGCTTTAAATATTGTTTTCGGTAGCGACTCTTGAAATTAGGACGTTTGATTTAATTTCAATTTGTGATATATGTGTTTGATGCATTGGTTTGCAAAGAGAATCAAAATTAAAAAAATAATTACTTAGTCAACAGGTCCTATAAATAATTAAAATAATGTTAATGTTCCAGGCATAATCACTAAGGAGCCATCATGATTTACAAGATGGAAAAAATGAGCATTGAAACATATAAACGCACTAAAAAGATGAGGTTGATGTGTTTTGATAATGTTGCATAGATGAACCAGAATCTCCTGGTTGATTATATTGATGACCTGAGGAATGACATCACAGGGACTTTGTCCTGTTCTTTTTATTCAGTTTGTGGTTTTTATTTGAAATGACTGGATTAAAACATCAGCAGATATGAGCAGCTCTGTTGTCCCCGTCTCCTCAGACTGGACCCATCCCCCTGCAGTACCTGGTCAAGCCCACCAGGAAGCGCCGGAGGCCGTCGCAGACCGCCCCGCAGGGCCACTCCGACGGCGTCCAGACCAGCCCCACGTCAGAGAGCGACTCCCAGAGCGACAAAGTCCACAGTCCGGCGGCGGCGGCCCAGCCGCCCCGGGCCCCCTCGCAGTCCAGCCCCGCCTCCAGCAACCCCTCCCCCACCGTCCAAAGCTCCAACGGTCCCGCCGCGTCCAGCAACGCCCAGCGGCACGCCCTCGCCTCCAAACAGGGCGCCGGCGGCGCTCGCAAGGTGACTGTCAACGGCACGAGCTCCGCGGCCGGCAAAGAGGAGGCGAGGGGCGGCGACAAAAGCGGCCCGACGACCTAACGGGCGCCGGTGGACCGCGGGGAGGACAGTGTTTATCGGACAGGCTCCCTTGTCTCCGCCCCTCAAAGCGAGGACTCGGACCGCCGCCGTCGCGGTCGAACGGGCGGCGGGTCGCTGCCGTCTTTCACCTGGAGAGACCGAAGTGCAGCCAGGTGGACACTTCCATGTGTGTCTGACGGCGTGTGCGTGTGTGCGTGGGTGCGCGTGTTTGTGTGGTAGACTAGACCGCTGCACACCTGTACAGTATGTATCCAACGTGAGCATGTGTGCGTACATATGTATAAACTTATCTTTTTATACAAGATATCGTAATCGTTTTGTATCGTATATGCAGTGGGTCGTTTCACTTCCACGGACGTCAGCAGCCGCGACGCTTAAAGGCGCCGCGGTGGACGAAAACAAGCTAACCCCCCCCCCCCACCGCGCCTTTAACGCGTTCGTGACTGCGTCCGCCATCGGCTGCAGCTCATCAGGTAACAAGTTCGTTATTAAAAACCCGTTGATGCACTTTTCTGAACGGTCCCGTCACAAACCAACCAGTATTCCCAGCAGGAGCATTTATATTTAAGCACTACCACGCAGACCGACTTCTGCTCGCCGAAGTCCGAGGACTCAAAAGGGATTTGAATATTTTTGCCATGTTTGTTGTTCCATGAATTTCAACATTCCTTTTGTTGCTTTTCAACAGACGATACTTTATTTTTGGTTTTGTTTTTTTTAATCAGCCATATGTGCATGTTTTAGGTCAATAAAATGTTTACTTACTAGGTTCTTCTGAGCCGTGCGTCCTGTTTGTGAGTCCCTGGGAGGGTTTCTGTCGGGGCCTCGTGGTACCGGTCCGCCCGGAACCAGAACCAGAACCTCCAGTTCTAGATCAGCTGTTCATTTATAAATAAATATATCTCTTAAACCAGTGCTTCTCAAACTTTTGGATACCACCATGATGACCAACTTTAAAATACAGTGATCCCTCGCCAATTCGCACTTTAAGTTCCGCAGTTTTAGTTGTTTTTTTTTTTTTTTTTTGTTATTTTAGTTATATATTTTTTTCATATATAATATATAATATAAAAAAAATCAATAAAAAATTGCGGAAACATCACAGGATGTTGTGCGCGTTCTCTCACAGTGAAGAAATGCTGTGAGCCAGCCTGGCCCCTTTAAGAAGGAGGCCTTATGGGTAATGTAGTGTGGCCTTATGGGTAATGTAGTGTGTGTGTCGTGGGACGGCAGAATGAAAACGAGGTTAGATGAAAGAGCGGTTTGTTTACTACGGTTCAGAGGCTGTGAAGGAAACAAAGACCACAGTTGAGCCTTTGTCTTGTTTCGCTACTTTTTTACGTTTTTTTTAAACATATTTTAAACACATTATTTAGGATCGGGGGGGCTCCGGATCCAGTTCACAGGATTTTGATTCTCTCAAGATTTTGTAACAAAAGGTTGCAACTATATAAAATATTAAAAGTCTATAACTATATAACTATATAAAAGTCAAAACGTTACGATTTTACAGAAGTTGCCCAAAGAAAACTTTTAATCAGTTTTAAGCTTAAATTTCAATCTTGCAAAATTTGTAAATTGGTAAATTTTTGTTCTAAAACTTTTTTATCAAAAGAATCTGAATTTTTGAAATTCATGTTTTTAGAACAAATCTTAATTTTACAATAAAGACATGACTTTTGTAAAATTTGATGACAAAAATTTACTTTAACTACTAAAAGTCATGATTTTGCTAAATTTTACAACAAAATTTTGTGATTTAAGGACAAGTTACAAATATACAAAAACTGCTATTTTGTTACATAATTTAAAGCCAAAAAGTTCTGATTTTGCAAGTTTCAACTTTATTTAAAACAAAATTTAAGTTGAAAAGATGCAATTTTGTGAAATTTGTGATTTTAAAAATTAAAAATTAAATCAAAAAGTCTTAATTTTCAAAACTCAAAAATTTTCAATAAAAAGCTGCTTTTTAACAGAAAAGTCACTATTTATGAAATTTTACTGTCCAATAATTCTCACAAACTCATACAGAGAAAAATAAACACTCAAAGGTTGTTACATTTGCACTGCAACTGAAAAATATTTTTTTAAAAACTCAACTTTAATGATCTCAGGCTGAACATTTAGTTTAAAACGTTGCATTTATAATACATTGTCAGTTTTTGATTTTTTTAATAGTGAAAATATGTAAAAAATGTGGAAAGTCATGACGTTCCCCCGCGCACCACCAGAGAGCGCTCACGTACCACTGGTGGTACACGTACCACAGTTTGCGCACCACTGACTTAAATCATCCTCATGAAAGTAAAAATATGAAACAAAAAAAGTATTTTGAGTTTGTTAATAATATGAAGATATGAAAATGAAAACTCCACAGGATGATTTTATTCTACATTTTTTATTTATTATCATTAATGATAATAAAGTCACTTTTAGACTTTTCCAGATTTATCGGTTTAGAAGTGATGGAGATCAGATGATGACGGTTCAAACAAGTTCATCTTAATGAGTCACGTCTTAATTAGAGGAAAAACAAAGATACAGGAACCACAACGCTCATCAGATATTTATTTATAGTTTATATATATATTGTTTATATATTGTTATTTTTGTTTAACTGTAAATTGAGCTGTGGTAACGCACAAATTTCCCCGTCGTGGGATCAATAAAGTTCTATCTTATCTTATTTACGTGGATGTCAACTGTGCTGCTCCACTAAAACCTCTCCAACGTGGCGCCGGTCCCCCGGCCTCTGAAGGGGCTCTGAAGGGCCTCTGGAGAGCCTCAGAAGGGCCCCTGAAGGGCCTCTGGAGGGCCTCAGAAGGGCCCCTGACGCTGACGGGCCCCTGACGGGCCTCTGATGGGCCCCTGAAGGGCCTCTGACAGGCCTCTGATGGGCCTCTGATGGGCCCCTGAGGGGCCTCTGACGGGCCTGTGATGGGCCTCTGACGGGCCTCTAAAGGGCCCCAGGTGGGCCTCTGACGGGCCTCTGGAGGGCCCCTAAAGGGCCTCAGAAGGGTCTCTGAAGGGCCTCTGAAGGGCCCCTGAAGGGTCTCTGACGGGCCTTTGACGGGACTCTGAAGGGCCTCTGGAGGGCCTCTGACGGGACTCTGAAGGGCCCCTGAAGGGCCTCTGAAGGGCCTTTGACGGGACTCTGAAGGGACTCTGAAGGGCCTCTAAAGGGCCCCTGAAGGGCCTCTAAAGGGCCACTGAAGGGCCTCTGAAGGGTCTCTGAAGGGCCCCTGAAGGGCCTCTGGCGGGACTCTGAAGGGCCCCTGAAGGGCCTCTGACGGGACTCTGAAGGGCCTCTGAAGGGCTCCTGAAGGGCCTCTGACGGGACTCTGGAGGGCCTCTGACGGGCCTCTGAAGGGCCCCTGAAGGGCCTCTGACGGGACTCTGGAGGGCCTCTGAAGGGCCTCTGAAGGGACTCTGAAGGGCCTCTGAAGGGCCTCTGAAGGGCCTCTGGAGGGCCTCTGAAGGGCCCCTGAACGGCCTCTGACGGGCCTCTAAAGGGCCCCTGAAGGGTCTCTGAAGGGCCTCTGAAGGGCCCCTGAAGGGTCTCTGAAGGTCCCCTGAAGGGCCTCTAAAGGTCCCCTGAAGGGCCTCTAAAGGGCCTCTGAAGGGCCTCTGGGGGGCCTCTAAAGGTCCCCTGAAGGGCCTCTGAAGGGCCCCTGAAGGGCCTCTGGGGGGCCTCTAAAGGGCCTCTGAAGGGCCTCTGACGGGCCTCTGAAGGGCCCCTGAAGGGCCTCTGCAGACCACACAGGTGCACAGGAGCCTCCGGGCCACCAGGGGGCCCTCAGATCCAGGGTCAGTATTTACAGGGACGTAAAACGACCCGTCTGCAGTCGGGTCAGTGAGCAGACTGAAGTTCTGTCCTCTGAACCGGGCCGGTTCGGGTTTACGGCTTCAGCTACAGTTCTAGAAGGTTCCAGAACAGCCGGATGTGGTCCAGATCTCAGAAGCTACTTTTGACAGGAGATGCACCATGTGATGGTGGGGGCCAGGGGGGCCCCCCAAGGAAATGAAGAACTGTTCTACGGTGGAGACGTGGCTCCTGGATCCAGTCAGTCGGAACCACGTGAACCAAAGAAACCGAGTTTGGGTCAAACAGTCGGTGATATCTGGCTGTTCTGCAACTGTAGCTTCATAAGCTAATGTTGATTTTTTTTTTTTTTTTTATTAATTTTTTAAATCCTCTCCCAGATCCCTTTCATACATTATAAAATTAAAGTATCTAAGATATAATTAGAAGTTTTCCTTTCTGGGTTTAATTAGACAGTTAAATATAATATTTACATTTTAAGATATTTCAAGTTCAACCAAAACAGTGAAAGAAAGAAATTCAATCTGCATTAAACACAGACCTGCTGGTGACGCCGTTCTGGACCACTAGAGGCGCCGTCGTGTCTCAGCCCAGGAGACACTCACGCTGATCTGCTGCCCCCGTGTGGTCAGGAGAGGCATTACTGCATAGCGTGGCTTTAAACTCTAACGTGATTGACAGCCGCTTTTAAAAAGTCAGTTTCCAAAATGTTGAAATTTCACAACAAAAGCACGTAATTCTACAAAAGTCAAGATTTTGTAACAAAAGGTTGCAACTATATAAAATATTTTTATGACCAAATCGTAATTATAAAGTCAAAACGTTACGATTTTACAGAAGTTGCCCAAAGAAAACTTTTAAGCAATTTAAAACTTTTCAAAGTTACAATTTTGCTAAATTTGTGTTTTTTAGTAAGTCTGTTCTAAAACCTTTTAACCAAAAAAAAATCTGAATTTTTGAAATTCATGTTTTTAGGACAAATATTAATTTTACAAGAGAAAGATGGATTTTGTGAGATTTGATGACAAAAATTTACTTTAATGACTAAAAGTCATGATTTTGCTAACTTTGAAACAAAATTTTGTAATTTTAGGAGTTACAAATATACAAAATCTGCTATTTTGTTACATAATTTAAAAGCCAAAAGTTCTGATTTTGCAAGTTTCAACTTTTTTTGAAGTTGAAAAGATGCAATTTTGTGAAATTTGTGATTTAAAAAATTTGTTTCAGAACAAAAAAGTCTTGATTTTCAAAATTCAAAAACCAGCAGGAAACCTGACGACCCAGCTGCTGGAAACGACCTTCGATGGTAACCATGGCGATGATGCTTTAATAACTCGCTAGTAGCAGGTCCGTTTCAGTCTCTAACAAGGACGTCCCTAAAAAGGTCCTGAAGCATTCCCAGAGCATACTGGAGAGTCTCCAGAGCGTCATGGGGCGTCCACAGAGCGTCCTGGAGAGTCCCCCGGGGCGTCCTGGAGAGTCTCCGGAGCGTCCCCAAAATGTCCTGGGGCATTCTAGAGAGTCCCCAGAGTGTCCTGAAACATCCCTGGAGCGTCCCCAGAGCGTTTCCTGAGAATCCACGGAGCATCATGGAGCATCCCCGGAGCATTCTAGAAAGTCACCAGAGCGTCCCCAGACCATCCCCAGAGTGTTCACAGAGAGTCCCCAGAGTGTCCTGGACAGTCCTGGAGCATCCCCGAGAGTCTCCAGAGTGTCCCGGACAGACCTGGAGAGTCCCCGGAGCATTCTGGAGCATCCCGGAGAGTCCACAGAGCGTCATGGGGCGTCCGCAGAGCGTCCTAGTCTCCAGGGCACCCTGGAGACTCCAGGACGCTCATGGGACTCTCCAGGGCACCCTGGAGAGTCCCAAGAGCGTCCTGGAGAACCTCCAGAGCATCCTTGAATGTCCCTGGAGCATCCCCAGTGCGCCCTGGCATCTCCTGCGACACGAGCACTCCGTCTCCAGGCGCTCCTCCGTCTCCAGGCGCTCCTCCGTCTCCAGGCTCCTCCGTCTCCAGGCGCTCCTCCGTCAGGAGTCGGCGCGCCCGTGCAGGGGGGCAGACGTGACGGAGGGCAGCTTGTGCGTCCCGTCGCAGTACGGCGGGTCGCCGGTGCGTTTGCATCCACACAGCCAGACCGTGGCGTTGCGCTCCGGGACGAAGCGCAGCGGCATCAGGCCTGGCGCTCTGGTCTTGTGGGCTCCGTCGCAGAACGGCTGAAAGACACACAGAGGGGTGAGCGGGGGGGGGGGGGGGGGGGGGGGGGGGGGGTGGAACTGGACCGGTACCTGCCTGAACTGAGAGACGCCCTCACCTGCTTCCTGCTGTGACCACAGCTGCACCACGAGTAGCGTTTCCCTCCAACCAGCTCCACCCTGAAAGGCTTCTTGGAGGCGATGACGGGTTCTGGTTCTGGGGGGGGCGTGGACAGGTGGCGCTGAGAGCAGGAGGACATCTCCGTCAGCAGGTGGACAAATGTCAAACTTCACGCTTTCATCACATGAAACGGACTGAGACGCAGAGTTGACGGATCATGAGGGTACCTGGATACCTGCATTAGGGGTTAGGGGTCGGGGTTAGGGGTTAGGGTTAAGGGTTAGGGTTAGGGTTGGGGTTAGGGGTTGGGTTAGGGGTTAGGGGTTAGGGGTTAGGGTTGGGTGGGGTTAGGGTTGGGGTTGAGGGTTCGGGTTGGGGGTTGGGGTTAGGGGGGTAGGGGTTGGGTTAGGGGTTGGGGTGGGGGGGTAGGGGTTGGGGTTGGGGTGGGGTTTGGGGTTGGGGTTGGGTTGGGGTGTTAGGGGGGGTTGGGTTGGGGTTAGGGTTGGGGTTAGGGGTTGGGGTTAAGGGTTTGAGGGGGGTTAGGGGGTGGGGTTAGGGGTTTGGGGTTGGGGTTGGGGGGTTAGGGTTAGGGGTTGGGGTTAAGGGTTTGGGTTTAAGGGTTTGGGTTAGGTTGGGGGTTGGGGTTAGGGTTGGGTTAGGGTTAGGGGGTTGGGTTTGGGGTTGGGTTGGGGTTTAGGGTTAGGGGTTAGGGGTTTGGGGTTGGGTTAGGGTTGGGGTTGGGGTTAAGGGTTTGGGGTTGGGGGTTAGGGGTTGGGGTTGGGGTTGGGGTTGGGGGGGTTAGGGGTTGGGGTTAGGGGGTTCGGGGGTTAGGGTTGGGGGTTGGGGAGGGTTGGGGTTGGTTTGGGGGTTGGGGTGGGGTTGGGGTTGGGGTTGGGGTTGGGGTTAGGGGTTGGGGGGGGGGTTTGAGGTTGGGGTGGTTGTGGGGTTGGGTTGGGGTGGGTTGGGTTGGGGTTAGGGTTAGGGTTAGGGGTTGGGGTTGGGTTGGGGGTAGGGGTGGGGTTGGGGTTAGGGGGGTGGGGTTGGGTTAGGGGTTAGGGGTTTAAGGGTTTGGGGTTGGGTGGGGTTGGGGTTGGGTGTTGGGTTGGGGTTAGGGGTTAGGGGTTGGGGTTAGGGGTGGGGTTGGGGTTAAGGGTTTGGGTTGTTGGGGTTGGGTTGGGGTTAGGGGTTGGTTGGGGTTAGGGTGGGGTTTTGGGGTTAGGGTTAGGGGTTTTGGGGTTGGGGTTTTGGGTTAGTTAGGGGTTGGGTTGGGGTTTGGGTTGGGTAGGGGTTGGGGTTAGGGGTTGGGGTTGGGGTTGGGGTTAGGGTTTTTGGGGTTGGGTTAGGGGTTGGTTGGGGTTGGGGTTAGGGGGGGTTAGGGGTTGGGGTTAAGGGTTTGGGGTTGGGGTTGGGGTTAGGGGTTAGGGGGGGGGTTAGGGTTAGGGTTTGGGGGGTTAGGGGTTGGGGTTGGGGTTAGGGGTTAGGGGTTAGGGGTTAGGGGTTGGGTTAGGGGTTTTAGGGTTAGGGGTTAGGGGTTGGGGTTTTAGGGTTAGGGGTTGGGGTTGGGGTTGGGTTGGGGTTTTGGGGTTAGGGGTTAGGGGTTAGGGGTTAGGGTTGGGTTAGGGGTTAGGGGTTAGGGGTTAAGGGTTAGGGTTAGTTGGTTGGGTTAGGGGTTAGGGGTTGGGGTTAGGGTTTTAGGGTTAGGGGTTAGGGGTTAGGGTTAGGGGTTGGGGTTGGGGTTTAGGGTTGGGTTGGGTTTGGGGTTATGGGTTAGGGGTTAAGGGTTAGGGGTTTAGGGTTAGGGGGGGGTTAGGGGTTAGGGGGTAGGGGTTAGTTAGGGTTAGGGGTTAGGGGTTGGGGTTTTAGGGGTTAGGGGTTGGGGTTAGGGTTTAGGGTTAGGGGTTAGGGGTTGGGGTTAGGGTTAGGGGTTGGGGTTAAGGGTTTTGGGGTGAGGTTGGGGTTAGGGTTAGGGGTTAGGGGTTAGGGGTTAAGGGGTTAGGGGTTGGGGTTAGGGGTTTAGGGGTTAGGGGTTAGGGTTAGAGGTTAGGGGTTAGGGAACACCTCTACCTGCGTTGTTCTTTTTTGGCTTCGTTTTCATTCGATAAATAACAGCAAAATGAAAGAAGTCATTAAACCTTTAACCCGTATATATTTATACTTTTATTATTTATTTCAGTGACTCACGTTTATCTTTCACTACCTGCTTTCAGTTCACCAAGCGACTATGAAGACCTGAAATTATGAATTTACACACAATTTCCAGATTTACTCTGAGTTGATCAAATCAGAATTTATAAATGTTTTTCTTCCAAATTTTAAAATGTATGAAGTCAGAAACTGATGGTTTTTATTCTCTTGAAGGTTTGTGAGTTTGTAGAAAGAAATTCTGATTTATTTTTCACACAGACGTCCGAGTTTTCAGTCAACATTTCTAATCTCTTTACTGCAAATTTCATTCTTTCAAAAGTCAAAAAGGGTTTTTTTTAAAACTGAGGTCTGAATTTATGGATTTTTTTTTTTTTTTTACAGTTATGACTTCCAGAGTTTTTCTTCTTGCAAATTTGTTGATTTTAGAAAATCTGAATCAGTTTAAGCTGCAAATATTTTATTTCATAAATTCAGAATTTAAAAAATTTTTGGTAAGTTTATCAACTCATAAATTTTGTACTTGTTTTTTCGTTAAAATTTTGCATTTCTAAAGATATCGTTTCTGGATTTCTTATAAATTTACGAGTTTGTAAAGTCAAAAATTCTCTTGTATAAATTTACTGAGTTTCTCACTTGATCCTCCATAATTTGTGTTTATTCAGTCACAAACTCAGTTTTCTTTCCAAATTTGTGATTTTGTAATGTATTGAATTATGATTTTTTTGTGCAAAATATCCCATTTTACAAATTCAAAATGTCCAATTTCCCAATACATTTCCAATATTAAAAGTCAGGAACTGGAATTTTCTTATTTTATATCTATTTTTATTTATGATTTTTTACAAAAGTCATTTATTTTCTTGTAAATTTGTAGCATTTGGTCAGAATTTCTATTTTATTTCACTTATTTATTTTTTTAAATACAGTGGTGCCTCTACTTATGAACATCTCTACATACAGAATTTTCAGGTTACGACACGTCTCAACGGGAAAATATTTCTCTAGTTACGAAAAAAATTTAAGGAAACGAAAAGGCAAAACTACAGTAGCGCTGCTACTCGCAGCTCCCAGCTAATGTTACCGAACGTTAACATACTTGTAGCTGCTCTGCCATTGGCTAGCACCTAGCATCTTCCTGGCTATCTCCTAGCATCTTCCTGGCTATCGCCTAGCATCTTCCTGGCTATCTGCTAGCATCTTTCTGGCTATCTCCTAGGATCTTCATGGCTATCAGCTAGCATCTTCCTGGCTATCGGCTAGCATCTTCATGGCTATCTCCTAGCGTCTTCCTGGCTATCTCCTAGCATCTTCCTGGCTATCTGCTAGCATCTTCCTGGCTATCTGCTAGCATCTTCCTGGCTATCTCCTAGCATCTTCCTGGCTATCTCCTAGCATCTTCCTGGCTATCTCCTAGCATCTTCCTGGCATCCCTTTGATATTTCAGGAAAATTCCATGAAGTTTCGTAATTCGTTGAAAAGAATCACCCAGAAAAAGTGTTCACTAGTCGGGTTATCGCTCATTATGGTGATGTTTGCCTTGAACATTTTTGAAGGATTGCTAAAAGGCGACAAAATCAAACGTCCTTGGATCGGTTCTTTACCAAACGTCAGTCAGAAACCACTGCTGAGAGAAAAGGTGACGACGACAGCAGTTAAAAGGTAAATGAACATAATTTTTATTCTTTACTTTAATCGTTGTTTTTTTATTATGTACAACTCTCATTTTATGTTTATTGTGCCGTATTTGTTACATGTTTTTATGTATTTTTATGATTTATAAAAAAAAATGTATGTTTGAATTTTGGATTTACATGGAAAACGCGTCTCTACTTACGAAATTTTCAGGTTACGAAACTACTTCCAGAACAAATTAAATTCGTAAGTAGAGGTACCACTATAATTAAATGTATACATCTTATAAATTCAGGATTTCTGTTTTTTATTTTTATTTTTTTTTTTACAAATTTGTAATTGTGATTTCAAACATTTAGGATTCTTAAAAAATGTACTTATAGAGTCATAAATTCAAATTTTCTTAGTTAGGGTTAGGGTCCTGATTATCATTGTTTCAGCCCCAGTAAAATTAACACCAAGCTGTTTTTATTTTATTAGATCAACTTAAAAACTTTTCATTTATAAATCTTGCCGACTTGGATCCCTGTTAAATGGTCAAATTACCGTATTTAGTGAGTAAAATGGGTACAATTAGTACCCTTGAGTTTAAATAGTAGAAATTAAAACGAATAAATAAATAAATAGTATTTCAGGGGTTTGATCTTCCTCCTGGTGAAGTTTTACAACGTGGGGTCCCCAAACACAGACTCGCCCTGGGACCCCAGAAACGTTTCAAACGGCCCTGCTGAAGCTATAAAATCCTCTCTGAAGGTTTTAAAACCTTCTGCGTGTTTGTTTATAAACCGCCAAGCAGCCGTTCACGCCGGACACCGGACGGTAACCGGACGGTAACCGGGGTAACCGGTGAAACCCAACCTCGACCCTCAGGGTCGCGTGACGGACACGCGCGTCTTTACCTCCGTGACTCTCGTCCACGCGCTCCAACCGAAACCGACCCACTTATTACGGTCCACCGTCCTCAGGAGCGCGTTCATGCTGCCGGTGCTGCTGCCACTGAGCATGCGCAGCGGTTGACGACTCACGTAACAACAAAACGAAACGCGACTGAGACAGTTTAAAAAAAAAAAAAGATAATAATTTAAGTCAAAGGATCAAGTCCCGGGTCCAGAGAGTAAACTTAACAGAGCTGTGAAAAAAAAGCGACACAATTCCGAGTCAATAAATCAATATTTCACCGACAGAAGACCGACATGATTGGACGACACGGTCCATGAAGGGTCACGTGTTATCAGCTGAGCCAATCAGGAGGCCAGGTTCCCTGGCGATCGAATATAACGTAGTTTTAAATAACCTTTTCAGGTTCAAAGGAAAACGGTACACTTAGTTAAAGGACATTTATATGACTGCAACTGTTTTTACTTAATATTGCAACTTTTAGCAGTAAAATATCGACTCTTGCAATCTTCTCAACTGGATAAAAATGGAGAATTTTTGCTTTACAATAGTGACATTTACAAACTCGCAACTTTTTGGACTTAAAATTGGTGCTTTTTTATGATAAAGTGGCCGCTCTGTGTTGTACCGAATCATTAACAGCTGCTCTCCCCAGAAAGGACCCCTGTGGGGTTGGAGGTCAAAGGGGGAGGAGCCTGAGCACCACCTGGAGTCTACCTGTGCAGTCTGGCTCAGAGCAGTGGAGAAATGGTTTTGTTTCACCGACACGAATGTTTTAAAATCATTTATTAGATTAGACATTAAACTGTATAAGAACATGCGTTACAAAATGTAATTTAATAATCTGTTAACGAGGCACTGTTTCAGTTTGATATGAGGCATCTTCTGCTGCTGTTGAGGTAGGATGCAGATGTTCCAAACATCTGGGCTGCTGTTCACTTGAACACGCCTCTGAGCGACTTCACCACGTCCCTGAAGATGACCTTAAAGTGGGAACCGTCGCAGTACGGCGCGTTCTTGGTCTGCTTGCAGGCGCAGAGGAGGACGGCCCGTCTTTGTCGGGGGTGAAGCGCAGCGGCTCGATGCTCGGGGCTTTGGTCCGGTGAGCGCCGTCGCAGAAAGGCTGCCAGACCAGAAGAAGAAGAAGAAGAAGAAGAAGAAGAAGGTGAACACTGAAAATCACACAAACATGTGCAAAAGTAACTGGCGGTGCATCCAGTGGTGGATGGCGTGGGCAACCCCAAGTACCCCCTAACTCAGTGGTCCGCAAACTGTGGTACGTGTACCGCCAGCGGTACGTGAGCGCTCTCTGGTGGTGCGCCGGGGGAAACGTCATGACTTTACACATTTTTTTTTTTCATATTTTCACTATTTAAAAAATCTGAAACATACAATAGCATTATAAATGCAACGTTTCAAACAAATGTTCAGCCTGAGATCATTAAAATTGACTTTAAAAAATATATTTGTTGCACATTCAGTTGCAGATGTAACAACTTTTGAGTGTTTATTTTTCTCTGAATTGTTGGACAGTAAAATTTCAAAAATAGTGACTTTTCTGTTTAAAAGCAGCTTTTTATTGGAAAATTTTGAGTTTTGAAAATCAGGACTTTTTTGTTCTGAAACTAATTTTTAGAATCACAAATTTCACAAATTGCATCTTTTTAACTTCAATTTTGTTTTAAATAAAGTTTAAACTTGCAAAATCAGAACTTTTTGGCTTTTAAATTATGTAACAAAATAGCAGATTTTGTATATTTGTAACTCCTTAAATTACAAAATTTTGTTTCAAAGTTAGCAAAATCATGACTTTTAGTCGTTAAAGTAAATTTTTGTCATCAAATCTCACAAAATCCATCTTTTTCTTGTAAAATTAATATTTGTCCTAAAAACATGAATTTCAAAAATTCAGATTTTCTTTTGGTTAAAAGGTTTTAGAACAGACTTACTAAAAAATACACAAATTTTGCAAAATTGTAACTGCTTAAAAGTTTTCTTTGGGCAACTTCTGTAAAACTGTAATGTTTTGACTTTATAATTACGATTTGGTCATAAAATATTTTTATATAGTTGCAACCTTTTGTTACAAAATCTTGACTTTTGTAGAATTACGTGCTTTTGTTGTGAAATTTCAACATTTTGGAAACTGTGACTTTTTAAAAGCGGCTGTCAATCACGTTACAGTTTAAAGCTTTAAATTATATAACAAAATAGCATGAAATCATGAAATCTCACAAAAGTCTTTTTATTGTAAAATTAAGATTTGTCCATAAAAACATTAATTTCAAAAATTCAGATTCTTTTGGTGAAAAGATTTTAGAACAAAAATTTACCAAGACTTACTAAATAACACATTTTGCCAGATTGTAACTCAAAAAAGTCTTAAAACTGCTTCAAAGTTTTCTTTGGGGAACTTCTGTAAAATCTTAACGTTTTGACTTTATAATTACAATTTGGTCATAAAATATTTTATAAATTTGCAACCTTTTGTTACAAAATCTTGACTTTTGTGGAATTAGGTGCTTTTGTTGTAAATGTCTGATTCAGTAAAGTAACAATAAATAACCACAATAAGGAATAAACATCTGTGTTTAAAGCTAATTATGAAGGAATATATGGTTATAATTAAAACTGGTCGTCATGGTGGAACTCAGAGAGATGAACAGTTTCTCAGCTGGTTTAAAGGTTTCAGAACCACTGGTCCACTGTATCAAAGGCGGCGCCAAGATCCAGTAGAACCAGGATAGAACCAACTAGGATTAATTAATTATTATTATTAAAACTGGTCGTCATGGTGAAACTCAGAGAGATGAACAGTTTCTCAGCTGGTACCAGAATTAAAGGTTTGAAGTCTGAATCAGACATTTACAACAAAAGCACGTAATTCCACAAAAGTCAAGATTTTGTAAAATAAGGTTGCAACTATATAAAATATTTTATGACCAAATCGTAATTATAAAGTCAAAACGTTAAGATTTTACAGAAGTTGCCCAAAGAAAACTTTTAAGCAGTTTTAAGATTTTTTGAGTTACAATCTGGCAAAATGTGTTTTTTAGTAAGTCTTGGTAAATTTTTGTTCTAAAACCTTTTTACCAAAAGAATCTGAATTTTTGAAATTCATGTTTTTAGGACAAATATTGATTTCACAATAAAAAGACTTTTGTGAGATTTCATGACAAAAATTTACTTTAACGACTGAAAGTCGTGATTTTGCAAAATTTTACAACACAATTTTGTAATTTAAAGCCAAAAAGTTCTGGTTTTGCAAGTTTCAACTTTATTTAAAACAAAATTTAAGTTGAAAAGATGCAATTTTGTGAAATTTGTCATTTTAAAAATTAGTTTCATTTCATTTCAAAAAAGTCTTGATTTTCCAATAAAGAGCTGCTTTTTTAACAGAAAATTCACTATTTTTGAAATTTTACAGTCCAAAAATTCTCACAAACTCATACAGAGAAAAATAAACACTCAAAAGTTGTTACATCTGCAACTGAATGTACAACAAATTTTTAAAGTCAATTTTAATGATCTCAGGCTGAACATTTAGTTTGAAACGTTGCATTTATAATGCATTATATATTTCAGATTTTTTTTTAATAGTGAAAATATGGAAAAAATGTGGAAAGTCATGACGTTCCCCCGCGCACCACCAGAGAGCGCTCACGTACCGCTGGTGGTACACGTACCACAGTTTGCGCACCACTGGTCTAGACAGAAAACCCCAGACCAGAAGGTCTAAGGTGTGTCCATTCTCATGGGTGGGAGCGGTTCGGTGGTCGGGGGAGAACCAACCCAGGACTCAACGGTCCAGCAGGGCGCCATGACGACCGACCGCCGCCATCATCCTCACCTGCTTGTTGCTATGACCACAAGCACACCAGGCGTAGCGTTTTCCACCAGTGAGCTTCACTCGTTTGGGAAGTCGTCCGGCGGCGACGGGCTCGGTGGACTGCAGGCGGCGCTGGACCTGGAGGACGAGAAGAACAGAACAAAAGACGTTTTTTTTTCTCCTTTCCAAAGTCCAGAATGTTCTCCAGCGTGTCGAGTTTGACCCGAGAGAGGAAACGCATCCCTGATCGACCTCCGTTCGTGTTCGACCCGTCCCAGAAGATCCGGGCGGCCCGTTTAACGGAGCATCATTAACCTGAACCTGAACCGGGACGGCTGCCGACAGACGAGCGGCCAACAGCTGCTCAGCACATGTGGGAGGACAGAAGGACAGAAGGACACAAGGACACAAGGACACGATGAAGGACGAGTCCGGAGACCTGGTCTGAACACGTGAGGCGGATCGAGGAACATCAAACACACTGGACCGGGAACATCTGGGAACATCCATCTTTATCCAAGTCCACTACAAAGAACTGAAGATGATTTATAAAGTAACATCCAGCATCTACAGTCACATGGAAACCAGCTCATCAACTCTTTTAATCCGATTTTTGTGTAAAAACAATAAAAATAATAATCTGGGTTTCAGGAAAATGAACCGGACCAGATCCAGATGTTCTGGTCAGGTGGGTGTTAATACAAGGAGTGAGTATTGGTAAGGGCCTCGCAATACGATACGTATCGTGATACATCACGATATGATATAATCAGGATATCGCGATATCACGATATATTGCGATATTCTACCCAGTTAATATCAAAATTAAAAGTAGAGATGAAAAATCAAGTTGCTGTTTATGTTCATCAGATGATATTGATCATTCAGAGGACAAATTGAGTCAAAACTATTTGCTTCAAAACAACCTATTTATTGTTTATTATTAGTGTTTTTGCACATTTAAGTGAATGAATGAATTTGCCTAAAAAAATCGATATTAAGAGCTGAAAAATCGATATATCGGACAGCCGAAACCGCGATATATCGCCAAATCGATTTTTTTTTCCACACCCCTAGTTAATATAACGCCAAGAGGGAAAGACATCGGCAGTGGTCTTAGAGAAACAACCGTTACTGGACATCAGGTCGGAAACAACCTGGAGTTGATCATCCTGCAGTGAGAACGACGGACAGGTGAGATCCAGAACCAGAACCAGAACCAGAACCAGAAGTTTGGAGAAAACTAACACATGAACGGTCACATGACAGACTGATGACGTCATCCAGGAAACATCTGCTTCACTGCAGCTGCGGTGGATCTTCAAGCCGCTGAGTCAACGAGGTTCTGAGGACGGAACATCGACCCGCCACGACCCAGTATGATCAGAACATTTTAAATATATTTCTAACACAATTAAAAGAGGAGGCACTAACTTTTCTACACGATGGTATTTGCTGATGTGCAAACATCTGGGTGGACTGCAGCCAGATGTTTCATGCTGCAGAGAGGAACCATCACTTCACCAGGACGAGACAAAGAACTTTCTCTTGTAAAACTGTCGACATTTATGAGGCGAAGAATGTAAAACCTTGATTACAGTTTTTAAAATGGCCGCCTCCCTGATGGAAGACGTCAGCTGGTACCGTCCCCATCGTTAACGCTCCATGTCCTCCACAGGCAGGGAGGAGGCGGCCATGTCTGAGTCCCGACTCTCCCTCAAGCTCTCTTCCCATTGGTCCTGATCAGTGGTGTGGGCGTGGTTCTACGGCTGTGAGACTTTACGGGGCATGGGACATTTGAAAATTCTCTAAATATTTAGCTTTACGCTCGGCGACACATTTAGATTTAGATTTAGCATTTAGATTTAGATTTAACATTTAGATTTAGATTTAATATTTAGATTTGACATTTAGATTTAGAGTTAACATTTAGATTTAGATTTAACATTTAGATTTAACATTTAGATTTAACATTCGATATTTAGATTTAACATTTAGATTTAACATTTGAGATTTAGGTTTAACATTTAGATTTAACATTTCATTTTCGTTCACATATAACCAAATTTTTTAATTATTTATGTCTCAAATGTGTGTAAAATGATCTAAATGTGAAGAAAATGAGCTAAATATTGAAAATATATCAGTTTGAAAACTGTAATCAAGTTTTTACATTCGGCACCCCATAGACATTTGGTCTTTATTCTCGACATTTCGACTTTATTCTGGACATTTCGACTTTATTCTGGGCATTTCGACTTTATTCTGGACATTTCGACTTTATTCTCGACATTTCGACTTTATTCTCGACATTTGGTCTTTATTCTCGACATTTCGACTTTATTCTCGACATTTCGACTTTATTCTCGACATTTCGACTTTATTCTCGACATTTCGTCTTTATTCTCGACATTTGGACTTTATTCTCGACATTTGGACTTTATTCTCGACATTTCGTCTTTATTCTCGACATTTTGACTTTATTCTCGACATTTTGACTTTATTCTCGACATTTCGACTTTATTCTCGACATTTTGACTTTATTCTCGACATTTGGACTTTATTCTCGTAAGTGAGGAATTAAAACATTTTATCTCAGTGTGGTCCTGATACTCCAGAAACTGTGACACAGCAGTTTCTTTTATGACTATTTATCTCTTTTGAAGATAAAGCCCCGCCCACACCTGCTGCAGGTTCTGTTCACCTGCATCCGTGTCAAAGGTGAGTGGAGGAGGTCGGGCACGTGCGCACATACACACACACGCACGCACGCCCGGGCCCGGGAGACATGACTTAGCATTTTAAACAGAAGAACCCAGATTTGCCACAAAAAAAAGTTAGAAAAGGAAACATGCGGAGCCGATATAAAGGTCTCTGTCGGAGACTGACCGTGGAGGCGGAAACGGGAAGCGGGAAGAGCTGAGGGCGTCTGAAGGTCTGGAGGAGCCCCCCCCTCACCGCGACCACCAGCCTGGCGGGATTCATCCTCGCAGCTCGGATCTTCTGCTTCTTCTTCTTCTTCTTCTTCTTCTTCTTCTACGCAGGATTCCCGGAGATGGCAACGACACGCACCGCCGGTCCTCAAGACACTAAAGACATCCAGCGGAAGTCGTTGCAACATGGCCGCTGCGGGCGCCGCTGATTGGATGAGGAGGGCGCCGACGTCACCGTTGCAGAGACACCGCCCCGCCCCGCCCCCTCCGCACGCGCCGCTCATTCATCACGTTCAAGTCTGTTTACATCTGGGATCCGCGACCGCTTCAGGGACCGCGCGATTCCTGGTTTTTCTGCGTTTCCGGCCGCTCGTCTCGGGGCCCCTGAGGGGCCCCTGCGACTGCTGCAGCGGAGGAAGAGCTCTTAAGGGACCGGGGCCCAACATGGAACCATTCAGGAGTTCAGAGGTTTCACTGTGGAGACCCCTGAAGTGGAAATGACCCGTTCCATTTATGTTGGAGGTTGGAAACTGAAAACTGCTCACTAATAATAATAATAATAATAATAATAATAATAACAATAATAACAACATTCACTTCGATCCATCATCTTTATTCCAGGTTCGTCCATGAGACCCTTCTGGGCCCCTCTGGGCCCCTGAACCTGCCACCAGCAGGACCGTCCTCTGATTTATCAGTATTAGTCACCGTGTTATCAATAGTTATTAAACCAGTTTCAGAAACGCCTCATTCAAAGGTTGAAATCTGATAAACGACGGAGCTCAAAGGTTGACAGGATGAAACTGGACTTTGTTTCATTTAACTTCACCACATTTTCACTCATCTGCCTTCAAGGAACTACCAGAACTACCCAGTTACCCAGAACTACCTTGTTACCCAGAACTACCCAGAACCACCCAGAACTACCCAGAACCACCCAGATTTACCCAGTTACCCAGAACTACCCAGTTACCTAGAACTACCCAGAACTACCCAGTTACCCAGAACTACCCAGTTCTACCCAGAACTACCCAGTTACCCAGAACTACCCAGTTACCCAGAACTACCCAGAACTACCCAGAACCACCCAGAACTACCCAGTTACCCAGAACTACCCAGTTACTCAGAACTATCCAGTTACCCAGAACTACCAGTTACCCAGAACTACCCAGAACAGTTACCCAGAACTACCCAGTTCTACCCAGTACCCTACCCAGAACTACCCAGAACTACCCAGAACTACCCAGAACTACCCAGAACTACCCAGAACTACCCAGTTACCCAGAACTACCCAGTTACTCAGAACTATCCAGTTACCCAGAACTACCTAGAACTACCCAGTTCTACCCAGTTACCCAGAACTACCCAGAACTATCCAGAACCACCCAGAACTACCCAGTTACCCAGAACTACCCAGAACTACCCAGTTACCAGAACTACCCAGTTCTACCCAGTTACCCAGAACTACCCAGTTCTACCCAGTTACCCAGAACTACCCAGTTCTACCCAGAACTACCCAAAACTACCTAGAACTACCCAGTTCTACCCAGAACTACCTAGAACTACCCAGTTCTACCCCGAACTACCCAGTTCTACCCAGTTACCCAGAACTACCCAGTTCTACCCAGAACTACCTAGAACTACCCTTTTCTACCCATAACTACCCAGAACTACCTAGAACTACCCAGTTCTACCTAGAACTACCAAGTTCTACCCAGAACTACCTAGTTCTACCCAGAATTACCCAGAACTACCCAGTCTACCCAGAACTACCTAGAACTACCCAGTTTCTACCCATAACTACCCAGAACTACCTAGAACTACCCAAACTACCCAGAACTACCCAGTTCTACCCAGACTACCAGAACTAAACTACCTAGAACTACCCAGTTTCTACCCAGAACTACCCAGTTCACCCCTACCCAGAACTACCCAGTTTACCCAGAAATTACCCAGAATACCCTACCCAGAACTACCTAGAACTACCTAGAACTACCCAGAAACAGTTACCCAGACTACCCAGAACTACCCAGTTCTACCCAGAACTACCTAGAACTACCCAGTCTACCTTACCCCCCCGAACTACTACCCAGAACTACCCAGAACTACCCAGAACTACCCAGTTCTACCAGAACTAGAACTACCCAGTACCCCTACCCAGAAACTACCCAGAACTACCAGAACTACCCACACCACTACCCAGAACTACCCAGAAACTACCCAGTTACCCAGGAACTACCCAATACCCAGAAAAAACTAAGTTACCCAGAACTACCCAGAACTACCCAGTCTACTACCCAGAACTACCCATTACCCAGAACTACCCAGAACTACCCAGAAACTACCCAGAACTACCCCAAACTACCCCAGTTCTACCCAGAACTACCCAGTTACCCAGAACTACCCAATACCCAGAACTACCTCAGTTACCCAGACTACCCAGTTACCCAGAAATACCCAGGTTCTACCCAGAACTACCCAGTTACCCAGAACTACCCAGTACCCCAGAACTACCCAATTACCCAGAACTACTCAGTTACCCAGAACTACCCAGAACTACCCAGTTACCCAGAACTACCCAGTTCTACCCAGAACTACCTAGAACTACCCAGTTCTACCCAGAACTACCCAGTTCTACCCAGTTCTACCCAGAGAACTACCCAGTTCTACCCAGAACTACCTAGAACTACCCAGTTCTACCCATAACTACCCAGAACTACCTAGAACTACCCAGTTCTACCTAGAACTACCCAGTTCTACCCAGAACTACCTAGTTCTACCCAGAATTACCCAGTTCAACCTGTTACCCAGAACTACCCAGTTAGGAACTACCCATAACTACCCAGTCTACCCAGAACTACCCAGTCTACCTAGAACTACCCAGTTCTACCTAGAACTACCCAGTTTCTACCCAGAACTACTAGAACTACCCAGTTCTACCTAGAACTACCCAGTTCTACCCAGACTACCCTACCTACCAGACCCACTACCCAGAACTACCTAGAAACTACCCAGTTCTACCCATAACTACCTAGAACTACCCAGAACTACCCAGAACTTACCCTACCAGCTACCAGAACTACCTAGAACTACCCAGTTCTACCCCGAACTACCCAGAACCACCCCGAACTACCCAGTTACCCAGAACTACCCAGAACCACCCCGAACTACCCAGTTCTATCCAGAACTACCAAGAACTACCCAGTTACCCATAACTACCCATAACTACCCAGAACTACCCAGAACCACCCAGAATTACCCAGTTACCCAGTTACCCAGAACTACCCAATTACCCAGAACTACTCAGTTACCCAGAACTACCCAGTTACCCAGAACTACCCAGTTCTACCCAGAACTACTGAGTTACCCAGAACTACCCAGTTCTACCCAGAACTACCCAGTTACCCAGAACTATGCAGAACTACCCAATTACCCAGAACTACTCAGTTACCCAGAACTACCCAGAACTACCCAGTTACCCAGAACTACCCAGTTACCCAGAACTACACAGTTACCCAGAACTACCCAGAACTACCAAGTTTCCCAGAACTACACAGTTACCCAGAACTACCCAGAACTACCCAGCTGCCCCATCTTCTTCTCCAGTTAGTTCGACATTCTGTCCCGACCACTAGAGGCTGCAGTTCCTCTACTGACCGCTAGAGGCTGCAGTTCCTCTGCTGACCGCTAAGGCTGCAGTTCCTCTAGACCGCTAGAGGCTTGCAGTTCCTCTACCACCGCTAGAGCTTCAGTTTCCCTCCCGACCGCTAGAGGCTGCAGTTCCTTACGACCTCTGCACAGACCGCTAGAGGCTGCAGTTCCTCTACAGACCGCTAGAGGCTTGCAGGCCCGCTAGAGCTGCGTTCCTCTACCGACCGCTAGAGGCTGCAGTTCCTCTACCGACCGCTAGAGCGGCTGCAGTTCCTCTACAGACCGCTAGAGGCTTGCAGTTCCTCTACTACCGCTAGAAGCTGCATTCCACTCCGACCGCTAGAGGCTGCAGTTCCACTCCGCTAGGCCCAGTTCCTATACCGCTAGAGGCTGCGTTTCCTCTAGACCCTAGAGGCTGCAGTCTTATAAGAGAGGCTGCAGTTCCTCTACAGACCGCTAGAGGCTGCAGTTCCACTACCGACGCTAGCGGCTGCAGTTCCTCTGCCGACGCTAAGGCTGCAGTTCCTACGACCGCTAGAGGCTGCAGTTCCTTAGAGCTGACCGCTAGAGGCTGCAGTTCCTCTACGCTAGGCTGCCGTTCCTCTAGAGGCTGCACTCCGCAGACTAACCGCTAGAGGCTGCAGTTTCCTCTTGACTAGAGGCTGCACTAGAGGCTGCAGTTCCTCTACTGACCGCTAGAGGCTGCAGTTCTACTAGAGGCACCTCTAGAGGCTGCACCTCTACCGACCACTAGAGGCTGCAGTTCCTCTACCGACCACTAGAGGCTGCAGTTCCTCTACCGACCACTAGAGGCTGCAGTTCCACTACCGACCGCTAGAGGCTGCAGTTCCTCCACCGACCACTAGAGGCTGCAGTTCCTCTACTGACCACTAGAGGCTGCAGTTCCCTACCGACCACTAGAGGCTGCAGTTCCTCTACTGACCACTAGAGGCTGCAGTTCCTCTACCGACCACTAGAGGCTGCAGTTCCTCTACCGACCACTAGAGGCTGCAGTTCCTCTACTGACCACTAGAGGCTGCAGTTCCTCTACCGACCACTAGAGGCTGCAGTTCCTCTACTGACCACTAGAGGCTGCAGTTCCTCTACCGACCACTAGAGGCTGCAGTTCCTCTACCGACCACTAGAGGCTGCAGTTCCTCTGCCGACCGCTAGAGGCTGCAGTTCCTCTACCGACCACTAGAGGCTGCAGTTCCTCTACTGACCACTAGAGGCTGCAGTTCCTCTACCGACACTAGAGGCTGCAGTTCCTCTACCGACCACTAGAGGCTGCAGTTCCTCTACCGACCACTAGAGGCTGCAGTTCCTCTACCGACCACTAGAGGCTGCAGTTTCCTCTACCGACCACTAGAGGCTGCAGTTCCTCTACTGACCACTAGAGGCTGCAGTTCCTCTACTGACCACTAGAGGCTGCAGTTCCTCTACCGACCACTAGAGGCTGCAGTTCCTCTACCGACCACTAGAGGCTGCAGTTTCCTCTACCGACCACTAGAGGCTGCAGTTCCTCTACCGACCACTAGAGGCTGCAGTTCCTCTACCGACCACTAGAGGCTGCAGTTCCTCTACCGACCACTAGAGGCTGCAGTTCCTCTCTACTGACCACTAGAGGCTGCAGTTCCTCTACTGACCACTAGAGGCTGCAGTTCCTCTTACCGACCACTAGAGGCTGCAGTTCCTCTACCTGACCACTAGAGGCTGCAGTTCCTCTACCGACCACTAGAGGCTGCAGTTCCTCTACGACCACTAGAGGCTGCAGTTCCTCTACCGACCCCTAGAGGCTGCAGTTCCTCTACCGACCACTAGAGGCTGCAGTTCCTCTACCGACCGCTAGAGGCTGCAGTTCCTCTACCGACCACTAGAGGCTGCAGTTCCTCTACTGACCACTAGAGGCTGCAGTTCCTCTACCGACCACTAGAGGCTGCAGTTCTTCTACTGACCACTAGAGGCTGCAGTTCCTCTACTGACCACTAGAGGCTGCAGTTCCTCTACCGAACACTAGAGGCTGCAGTTCTTCTACTGACCGCTGGAGGCTGCAGTTCCTCTACCGACCGCTAGAGGCTGCAGTTCCACTGCCGGCCACTAGACGCTGCAGTTCCTCCGCCGACTGCTAGAGGCTGCAGTTCCTTTACTGACTGTTAGAGGCTGCAGTTTCACTGCTGACCGCTAGAGGCTGCAGTTCCTCTTCTCACCAATAGAGGCTACAGTTCCTCTACTGTCCACTAGAGGCTGCAGTTCCTCTACTGACCGCTAGAGGCTGCAGTTCCTCTACTGACCGCTAGAGGCTGCAGTTCCTCTACTGACCGCTAGAGGCTGCAGACCACTAGAGGGCAGTTCCTCAACTGACCACTAGAGGCTGCAGTTCCTCTACCAACACTAGAGGCTGCACTTCCTTCTACCGACACTAGAGGCTGCAGTTCTTCTACCGACCGCTAGAGGCTGCAGTTTCCTCTACCGACCACTAGAGGCTGCAGTTCCTCTACAGACCACTAGAGGCTGCAGTTCCTCTACCGACCGCTAGAGGCTTGCAGTTCCTTACGACCACTAGAGGCTGCAGTTCCTCTTCTCGACCAACTAGAGGCTGCAGTTCCTCTACTGTCCACTAGAGCAGCAGACCGCTAGAGGCTGCAGTTCCTCTACCGACCGCTAGAGGCTCTGCGACCGCTAGAGGCTGCAGTTCCATCTGACCTAGAGGCTGCAGTTCCTACTGACCTCTAGAGGCTGCAGTTCCTCTACCGACCACTAGAGGCTGCAGTTCTCTACTGACCACTAGAGGCTGCAGTTCCTCTACTGACCACTAGAGGCTGCAGTTCCTCTACCGACCACTAGAGGCTGCAGTTCCTTCTACTGACCACTAGAGGCTGCAGTTCCTCTACTCTACTGACCACTAGAGGCTGCAGTTCCTCTGCGACCACTAGAGGCTGCAGTTCCTCTGCACCGCCTGACCACTAGAGGCTGCAGTTCCTCTACTGACCACTAGAGGCTGCAGTTCCTCTACTGACCACTAGAGGCTGCAGTTCCTACAGACCGCTAGAGGCTGCAGTTCCTCTACCGACCACTAGAGGCTGCAGTTCCTCTACAGACCGCTAGAGGCTACAGTTCCTCTACTGTCCACTAGAGGCTGCAGTTCCTCTACTGTCCACTAGAGGCTGCAGTTCCTCTTCTCACCACTAGAGGCTACAGTTCCTCTACTGTCCACTAGAGGCTGCAGTTCCTCTACAGACCGCTAGAGGCTGCAGTTCCTCTACCGACCACTAGGGTCTGGCTCCAGCAGTGAGTCAGTTTCTGTTAACCTCTGTGATAAAATTTTCAACTTCACAGAAAAAATAAACATATTTCCAGCCTGGGATGGTTTTGGTCTCCATTGACAGATTTTACATCTATGACTCGTAAGACACCTGTGGATGACATCACAGAGGGTTTGTCCAGTTCTTGAGAACGCAGCTGTTTCCCCTTGCAGGACTGGAGGAGGTGGGGGTGATGGTGGTGGTGGTGGTGGTGGTGGGGGGGGTCTGGACGGGAGAGTGGAAGTTAACGAACAGACGGACTTCTGAGAGTCATTCAACGGCCACAACAACGTGTGAAACAACTCAGTAAAATACGTTTATTGACAAAAAAAGTCATCATAATCCATCCTTTTAACTTTACACACAAAAATATCAAAATACTTTACAGGGTTTTAAATCTGAATATCGTCAAATTTGCTTCGATTCCTTCTGTCAAACAAATACACTGTACAACGACAACGTGCTCATCCTTAAAGCCGCTCAGTGCAGCAGTACCCCCGACTGACCACATGGGGGCAGCACGTTTCACACGTCAGCTCCTCTAGTGGGACAAAGTGGTATTACAAGACCTGCCGGACCGTCCCCGCTCATTATCAGGTGAGCCCCCATGTGGTCAGAGGTGGTGTTACTACATAGAGTGGCTTTAAAATTCACTGATTACTTCCTTTTTTTTCATCCTCAGGGAACAATGCATTTAAAATGATGCATAGTTGTTACTTGGTTTTCAGCTAAACATTTGAGAGACGTCACTGCATTTCATGCAATTCAAATCCCGATCGTTGAAGCGTCGTTTGGAACCAGGTGCTTAAACGCGTAAAAGACGCACGAGTACCACTGTCAGAACATGGATTATCTCGGTTATCAAAACCTCAAAGCTTAAAAGAGTCCACGTGTTTTTACACAAACATATTAAAGTATACAACTCATATTCCAACAGAAATAATAATAATTAAAAAAAAGCTAAAAAAAAAAAAAAAGAGGATTTACAGTTGGGCCAGAGCGCCCCAGTGCAACATCAGAAATCCTTCGCTCCGCTCTTCAGCCGGCGGCGATCAAGCAGCGGCTCACGTCTTTAACATTCTGTCACTGCTACAGTATTTTAAACCAACTAGAGAGCTGCTCCAAGTGCCCTAACGACAGCTGAACAAGCTGCTAACGAACAAAAAAACAACTTAACATCACATGTGTGGGAGAAAGAAAACATCCAAGGACTGAAGTGAGCTGGGGAAGCACCGATCCGACACCTGATGCCGACGCAGGTTAGCTCCGCCTCTTTCAGTCCTGCGCTCGTCAGTGTGAGAACGTAAAAAAGATCCAATCATTTTTCCTCTGCTTTAGCTGAGAAATGTCATTTATTACAAAAAGATTATATTTTTTTCTGCACTGAGCTGTTGAATAAAACAGTTTTGTGTCAAATCCTCAAAAAGTGGTGATTCCAGATCATAAACTGTAAAAGAAGAAGTTTGTTGCATTTATGTGATAATATGGAATGTTTTATTTTACAAAGTTAGAAAAGTAAGGTTAAAGTCAGTCTCTTGTCAATTGTATCGGATCAGTATTGAATATCGGATCAATATCAGGCGCCAGATACCAGATCAGAACAGGTTATTGTATTGGTATCAGATATCAGGTATCATATTGGTATCAGATATCAGGTATCGTATTGGTATCAGATATTGATATCAGATATCGGGTACCGTATTGGTATCAGATATCGGGTATCAGATATAAGGTATCAGATATTGGTATCAGATATCGTATTGGTGTCAGATATTGGTATCAGATATCAGGTATCGTATTGGTATCAGATATTGGTATCAGATATCATATTGGTATCAGATATCAGGTATCGTATTGGTATCAGATGTTGGTATCAGATATTGGGTATCGTATTGGTATCAGATATAAGGTATCAGATATTGGTATCAGATATCGTATTGGTGTCAGATATTGGTATCAGATATCGGGTCTCGTATTGGTATCAGGTATCAGATATCATATTGGTGTCAGATATTGGTATCAGATATTGGGTATCGTATTGGTATCAGATATTGGTATCAGATATCAGGTATCGTATTGGTATCAGATATTGGTATCAGATATCTTATTGGTGTCAGATATTGGTATCAGATGTTGGTATCAGATATTGGTATCAGATATCGGGTCTCGTATTGGTATCAGATATTGATCTGGGTATTGGGTTGGTATCAGGGTCATATAATGGATCTGGATTAGATACTGGATTTGAATCAGGCATCAGTTTGGTATCGGGCCGGTACCAAATATCAAAGGTATCAAGTACTAGTCCGGTATCGGGTATCGTGTTGGATCAGTATCTGGTACCAGTTCAGTGTCAGATACTGGACTGGTGTTGGATATTGGGCTGGTAATTTAGCAGTATTGGATCATATAACGCAGTGATTCCCAAAGTGTGGGCCGCGGCCCCCTGGTGGGCCGTCATGGGACTGCAGGTGGGCCGTGAGAGGTCATTAAAATTAAACAAATATGTTTTAAGTGCTTGATATTTTTTAAATATGTTTAAAACATTAAGAAGTAACAAAACAAACCAGTTAAGTGTTATTCTACCGTCATCTTAACTAAATATGACAAGTGTCACCTTATTTGTTGACCCCTTACATTAATATCGGATCATGGTTCCTGGACGTCTGATGAGGACCGGATGTCGTACTGATATCAGACATCGGGTCAATATTGTATATTCGGTTGGTATCAGGAAACGGGTCAGAACTGGGTGCAAATAACGGACTGGTACTGAATATTGGATCGGTATAACTGGTGATTCTAAACCGCCCATCTGAATGAGGCTAATAATGATCATAATAATATTAATAATAATATTGGGTTGGTATCAGGAATCGTATCAGTATAAGTATTGATCTGGTATCAGGTATTGGATCAACACTGGATCAGTATCGTATCAGTATCAGGTATCGATACCGCCAGCGTCGAGGGGGGAGGAGCTTCCGTGTTTTTTTTTCGGGTTCCGGTAACAGTCGGGAATCGAACGCTGCCTGCGGCGCCGCGATCGTAATCCGACACCGAGACTTTCTAGGAGTTTCTCTGAAGCACAGACGGCCGACGACGTCAAACAGAAGACGGTTGGACGCCTACTCACACACCTTTACCTGCACGCTGCTACAAAAGTATAAACGGCTTTAAGAATAACGGACCCCTCCGCGCGTAAAAAAAACAAGAAAAGAAACGGACACGGTTCTAGAAAGAGGACCGGGCCTGAGGGCGGTTCACCGACCGTCTTTAAGGCATCTTCTATCCGGTATTGCTAACAAACAACTAGTTACCTGTGAACGAAAACCTGTTAGTTCCTACTGGTTAGTTCCTACTGGTTAGTTCCTATGGTTAGTTCCTGGTTAGTTCCTACTGGTTAGTTCCTACTGGTCTACTACGCATCCTTTAGGAGGGCCGGTGCTACGAACATGCAACGTTTCTGAAGTTTGGTTTCCTCTGCTTAATCTCGACAGCAACTGGAATAAAACGGGTATAAAAGTGTGTAAAAGTCCGGCGGTCTGGAAGAAAAGCTGCGTTTACGTCCACCGAAGGCTGCTGTGGTAACGGGTCTGCACAAAAGAGCCGGGGTTCGAGGTAATACGACTAACTGGAGGGGCGGGACGGCACTAACCACGACGACTACACCTGTCCTTTACACAATAAGAGCCTGCGGCGTGCGGAGGGGGCGGGGCCAACACGGAGGGAAGACAAAATGTCCAGGAAGACGGTCGAGGGAGCTGCAAGCGGCAGAAGTCCGACTGACTGACGCGGTGGACGGAGGACGTGGACGGTCAGTGCTTTAGGGGTCAGACGGGGAGTCTGGCCTTCAAAATAAAAGCCCCTGCTGAGGCTCCGCCTCTGCGAGCAGCCCCGTTGGTCGAGATAACAAATTAGTGCAATTTAAAGAGAGACCACTGAATCCATGCTCTCTGAAAGCTGCCTACAAAACAAGATAAACAAATAATCTAAAATATCTAGAAAGAAGAACCTCTGATTTCAGAGAATTTCCAAACGTGACAAACTCCGCCTCCTCCTCCGCGTCCTGTTGTACATTCATGAAAGTTTGTCAGAAATGGTCGAGGGACGAGGAGGAGTCTGGAGGGTCGACCTCTGGAACTGAAGCGTCACGCGTTCTTGTCTCCTTTGTCTCCTGCAGCCTGAAAAAACACACAAGAAAAAAGAAATAAAAGTTACGAGACTTTCTTTCACTCGTTTTCAACGCTAACGTTGACGACACGAACCTGTCGGGCGCTCGCTGTCCAGACGGGTCTTCATCAACCGGGGCGTCGTCAAAAAATCACCTATTCTGACATTTCATCTACAGTGGTACCTCTACTTACGAACATTTCTACGTACGAAATGTTCAGGTTACGAAACGCCTCAACGGGAAAATATTTCCTCTAGTTACGAAAGAAATTTCAGGATAGTAAAGTCATAAATCCAGTAGCGCTGCTACTCGCAGCTCCCAGAGTTTACTGAACGTAAACATAGCTGTCGGCTCTGGATCTGTTTGAAAGTGGTGCGTCAGAGCTGCTCTGCCATTGGCTATCGCTTAGCATCTCCTAGCATCCCATTGGCTATCGCTTAGCATCTTCCTGGCATCCCATCGGCTATCGCTTAGCATCTTCCTGGCATCCCATCGGCTATCGCTTAGCATCTTCCTGGCATCCCATTGGCTATCGCTTAGCATCTCCTAGCATCCCATTGGATATCGCTTAGCATCTTCCTGGCATCCCATCGGCTATCGCTTAGCATCTTCCTGGCATCCCATCGGCTATCGCTTAGCATCTTCCTAGCATCCCATTGGCTATCGCTTAGCATCTTCCTGGCATCCCATCGGCTATCGCTTAGCATCTTCCTGGCATCCCATCGGCTATCGCTTAGCATCTTCCTGGCATCCCATTGGCTATCGCTTAGCATCTTCCTGGCATCCCATCGGCTATCGCTTAGCATTTCCTGGCATCCCATTGGCTATCGCTTAGCATCTTCCTGGCATCCCATCGGCTATCGCTTAGCATCTTCCTGGCATCCCATTGGCTATCGCTTAGCATCTTCCTGGCATCCCATCGGCTATCGCTTAGCATCTTCTGGCATCCCTCGGCTATCGCTTAGCATCTCCTGGCATCCATTATCCTGGCATCTGCATCCCGCTATCGCTTAGCATCTTCCTGGCATCCCCATTGGCTATCGCTTAGCATCTTCCTGGCATCCCATTGGCTATCGCTTAGCATCTCCTAGCATCCCATTGGATATCGCTTAGCACCTTCCTGGCATCCCATCGGCTATCGCTTAGCATCTTCCTGGCATCCCATCGGCTATCGCTTAGCATCTTCCTAGCATCCCATTGGCTATCGCTTAGCATCTTCCTGGCATCCCATCGGCTATCGCTTAGCATCTTCCTGGCATCCCATCGGCTATCGCTTAGCATCTCCTGGCATCCCATTGGCTATCGCTTAGCATCTTCTTCCTGGCATCCCATCGGCTATCGCTTAGCATCTTCCTGGCATCCCATCGGCTATCGCTTAGCATCTTCCTGGCATCCCATCGGCTATCGCTTAGCATCTTCCTGGCATCCCATCGGCTATCGCTTAGCATCTTCCTGGCATCCCATCGGCTATCGCTTAGCATCTTCCTAGCATCCCATCGGCTATCGCTTAGCATCTTCCTGGCATCCCATCGGCTATCCCTTAGCATCTTCCTGGCATCCCATTAGCTATCGCTTAGCATCTTCCTGGGATCCCATTGGCTATCGCTTAGCATCTTCCTAGCATCCCATGGGCTATCGCTAAGCATCTTCCCGGCGTCCCATTGGCTATCGCGTAGCATCTTCCTAGCGTCCCATTGGCTTTCGCGTAGCATCTTCCTAGCATCCCATTGGCTATCGTTTAGCATCTTCCTGGCATCCCATTAGCTATCGCTTAGCATCTTCCTGGGATCCCATTGGCTATCGCTTAGCATCTTCCTGACATCCCATTAGCTATCGCTTAGCATCTTCCTGGGATCCCATTGGCTATCGCTTAGCATCTTCCTGGGATCCCATTGGCTATCGCTTAGCATCTTCCTAGCATCCCATTGGCTATTGCTTAGCATCTTCCTGGCATTCCATTTGCTATCGCTTAGCATCTTCCTGGGATCCCATTGGCTATCGCTTAACATCTTCCTGGGATCCCATTGGCTATCGCTTAGCATCTTCCTAGCATCCCATTGGCTATCGTTTAGCATCTTCCTGGCATCCCATTGGCTATCGTTTAGCATCTTCCTGGCATCCCATTGGCTATCGCTTAGCATCTTCCTAGCATCCCATTGGCTATTGCTTAGCTTCTTCCTGGCATCCCATTGGCTATCGCTTAGCATCTTCCTGGCATCCCATCGGCTATTGCTTAGCATCTTCCTGGCATCCCATCGACTATCGCTTAGCATCTTCCTGGCATCCCATCGACTATCGCTTAGCATCTTCCTGGCATCCCATCGGCTATCGCTTAGCATCTTCCTGGCATCCCATCGGCTATCCCTTAGCATCTTCCTGGCATCCCATTAGCTATCGCTTAGCATCTTCCTGGGATCCCATTGGCTATCGCTTAGCATCTTCCTAGCATCCCATTGGCTATCGCTTAGCATCTTCCCGGCGTCCCATTGGCTATCGCGTAGCATCTTCCTAGCATCCCATTGGCTTTCGCTTAGCATCTTCCTAGCATCCCATTGGCTATCGTTTAGCATCTTCCTGGCATCCCATTAGCTATCGCTTAGCATCTTCCTGGGATCCCATTGGCTATCGCTTAGCATCTTCCTGACAGCCCATTAGCTATCGCTTAGCATCTTCCTAGGGATCCCATTGGCTATCGCTTAGCATCTTCCTGGGATCCCATTGGCTATCGCTTAGCATCTTCCTAGCATCCCATTGGCTATCGCTTAGCATCTTCCCGGGATTCCATTTGCTATCGCTTAGCATCTTCCTGGGATCCCATTGGCTATCGCTTAGCATCTTCCTGGGATCCCATTGGCTATCGCTTAGCATCTTCCTGGGATCCCATTGGCTATCGCTTAGCATCTTCCTGGCATCCCATTGGCTATCGTTTAGCATCTTCCTGGCATCCCATTGGCTATCGCTTAGCATCTTCCTAGCATCCCATTGGCTATCGCTTAGCTTCTTCCTGGCATCCCATTGGCTATCGCTTAGCATCTTCCTGGCATCCCATCGGCTATTGCTTAGCATCTTCCTGGCATCCCATTAGCTATCGCTTAGCATCTTCCTGGCATCCCATTGGCTATCGCTTAGCATCTTCCTGGGATCCCATTGGCTATCGCTTAGCATCTTCCTAGCATCCCATTGGCTATCGCTTAGCATCTTCCTGGCGTCCCATTGGCTATCGCGTAGCATCTTCCTAGCATCCCATTGGCTTTCACTTAGCATCTTCCTAGCATCCCATTGGCTATCGTTTAGCATCTTCCTGGCATCCCATTAGCTATCGCTTAGCATCTTCCTGGGATCCCATTGGCTATCGCTTAGCATCTTCCTGACATCCCATTAGCTATCGCTTAGCATCTTCCTGGGATCCCATTGGCTATCGCTTAGCATCTTCCTGACATCCCATTGGCTATCGCTTAGCATCTTCCTAGCATCCCATTGGCTATCGCTTAGCATCTTCCTGGCATTCCATTTGCTATCGCTTAGCATCTTCCTGGGATCCCATTGGCTATCGCTTAGCATCTTCCTGGGATCCCATTGGCTATCGCTTAGCATCTTCCTAGCATCCCATTGGCTATCGTTTAGCATCTTCCTGGCATCCCATTGGCTATCGCTTAGCATCTTCCTGGCATCCCATTGGCTATCGCTTAGCATCTTCCTGGCATCCCATTGGCTATCGCTTAGCATCTTCCTGGCATCCCATTGGCTATCGCTTAGCATCTTCCTAGCATCCCATTGGCTATCGCTTAGCATCTTCCTGGCATCCCATCGGCTATCGCTTAGCATCTTCCTGGCATCCCATTGGCTATCGCTTAGCATCTTCCTAGCATCCCATCGGCTATCGCGTAGCATCTTCCTGGCATCCCATTGGCTATCGCTTAGCATCTCCTGGCATCCCATCGGCTATCGCTTAGCATCTTCCTGGCATCCCATTGGCTATCGCTTAGCATCTTCCTGGCATCCCATTGACTATCGCTTAGCATCTTCCTGGCATCCCATTGGCTATCGCTTAGCATCTTCCTGGCATCCCATTGGCTAGCGCTTAGCATCTTCCTGGCATCCCATTGGCTATCGCTTAGCATCTTCCTGCCATCCCATTGGCTAGGAGGGCCCCTTGTCTGTATGAGTGTAACCCAGCAACCAGGTAAACAAACAATTTTTAACTCCAAGGAGGTTGTGTTTTTACCAGCGTTTATCTGTCTGTGTTCAAGATAACTCTAAAAGTTCTGGATGGATTTTGATTAAATTTTCAGGAGTTGTCAGAAATGTGAAAAGGAAGAACTGATTTCATTTTGGTTCTGATCCGGAAGAAATCCTGGATTCTGGATCACTTTCAAATTTCCGATAATTGATGCGTTTAGTAGAGGTCTGAGCTCTCTGAGTGCTTTTCTAGTTCTAACATGTATTTCTGACAGGTTTTTATGTCATTTCATGTATTATTTATAATTTATAAAGAATAATGTTCAAATTTTGGGGGGTTGGAACGGATTAGAACATTTACATGGAAAACACGTCTCTACTTAAGAAATTTTCAGGTTATGAAACTACTTCCAGAACCAGTTAAAGGTGGGGTAGATGATCTTTTTTTGCAGCACTTTTTACAATATTGCCTGAAAACCTTTTCACATTCCCATTACACCCACTGAAATAAAATGTTTGCAAAAAAAAACCAAACGTTTTGGTCCAGTCTAGAGGGTATAATCAATGTATCCAATCAATGTACTGATCATCTTTACATTTATTGGCTGCCTAATACGTCCATCAAATATCACTCCCTCCCTCCCTCCCTGCGGTTCATGTAGTCGTGAATCTTGTGAAGGCGTGGTTTCAATGGGCGGACTGAAGAGGAGGAGGCGGAGCCTTTGGGAGGAGGGAGGGAGTGTTTATTTTCAAAATCTCACTTGAGTTGAATTGTTGGAACCATTTTTTCAAAGATTTCCCACCATACCTTTAATTTCATAAGTAGAGGTACCGCTGTATAAATATATAAATACATACTTTTTGCCTATGAACTAATAAATAAGATACATAATTGGACATGAAATTAATAATAAAAATATGTCTCACATGCCCATTTCCCAATGTTAACAACGTCAGTACGGGGTCAGCGTGAGGTCAACGTGACTGCCCAGTTAGCTTACGTCGTAATATCATTTAACCGCTGGAATTTTATTTCACAGATAGCAAAGAGAACTTTTTAGCAGCATCATGGATGGTTTTCTAAAAAGAAAAGATCACAGAGGAGCCGACTTCTTCATCAAGCCTTCATCCACCAGCTCTGAATCTGCTCCATAGCTACCAAAGCTAGCTGCTAGCGATAAGGCTAAAAAGAGGCAATACAAGGATGATAGATGGAAGCAAGAACATCACGGATGAAGAGAAGCTTTCCTGCTGAGGCCTACTCTGGTGCAGTTATCCTGTTCAGGTTATTTAAACTAAATAAACGGGACGGATGTATTTACAGTCGGATTATATTTTACTCTGGGGTGTCGGGAGATTTTATTCACTTTTGAAAGGTGTCGTGACTGAAAAAAGGTTTGAGAAAGGCTGAACCAGACTACAGGGATGCAGGGGGCCCCTCCAGCCACCAGGGGGCCCCCAGGCTCCACAGGTACCACCCCAGGGGGTGGCGTGCAGTTCCTTCAGCGCCCACTAGGGGCCGGATTCAACTTCCTGTTTGAGAAGCAGTTGCAGCCAATGACGTTAACGGCCACTTTAGCCTGAACGTTAAATCTGACCTGCGATCAAAGACGTAGCAGAGCATCATAAAATCAATATATGATCATAATAAAATACTAAAATATAAAGTAAATAATCACAGTTAGTGAAAACAATGTTCTCCTGACATCATCACTGCTGTCTGAGTCAAAGGAGTCGCACCGTCTTCTTCCTCTAAAACCTCCACCTGTTTCTTATTGCGGTACATTTAATTTCACTATAAATCTCTAAAACAACGACTACCTGCAGGTGAAACTGCTGTTGTTGTTCAGAAAAGCCTCCTGCAGCGAGACGTACAGGTGTGTAGGTGTCTGCTGGGAGTTGTAGTCCAGAGAACGCTTGGTACCATTCAATTCAGGAGCCCCTCCCCTTCCCCAGGACTACAAACATGGCTGACGGGCGGCGCTACTCACCCCGGGCTTGTGAAGTGCGTTGTCCTGCAGGGCGAAGAGTCCGCCTCCTTGGCCGCCCTGCAGGGGCGACGCCGTGGCCGAGGGCAGCAGGCCGGGCGACTGGGCGATCATGGGCGAGTTGGGGGTGGAGCCCAGCGCTCCCGTCAGCGTGAGGCGCTGCAGCTCCCTCTGCCGCTGCTGCTGCAGCATCTGGCACACCACCAGCTGCTGCTCCTGGGGGGGGGGGGGGGGGGGGGGGGGGGACAAGAGCAGAGCTGTGACATCACTCTGGAGAAGGACTTCCCCCTTCCTGAACGTCCACGGCGACCGTTCGGTTCTCGTGGCGCCGCCTGAACTTGGCAGTGAAACAGGAAACAGGCTGGTTTCTATAGTTACTGAACGTCTCAGCGCCTGGAGACTCCCAGCAGTCATTTGCAAATCAAATCAGCGCCGGTGCCTCTGCAGCAGGAGGGAGGACCGGACCGGGGGGGGGTAGCATGGCGGCGGACCGGAGACGGGCTACACCTGGCTCCGTTCTCTAACTGGTCGCACGTCGGTACCGACACCAGAGTCAGATCCAGAGGAACCGGACACATCCGGTGAACATCAGTCGGACCCTCCGCCCACCTCAGTGTTGCTGCCTACACCTGTTTATATCGTCACCTGGGAACTTCACTTCCTGACTCTTTACGGTACAAAATATGAAAAAAGAAAGAAATAAAAGCACAGAACCCTGGAGGACGGAGGATTCTGACCAACCAGACTGCAGAACTGGACCCAGATCCAGACCCATCAGATCCAGACCCATCAGATCCAGATCAGATCCAGACCATCAGATCCAGACCCGTCAGATCCAGACCCATCAGATCCAGACCCATCAGGTCCAGACCCATCAGATCCAGACCCATCAAATCCAGATCCATCAGATCCAGAACCATCAGATCCAGACCCGTCAGACCCATCAGATCCAGAACCATCAGATCCAGACCCATCAGATCCAGAACCATCAGATCCAGATCCATCAGATCCAGACCCATCAGATCCAGACCCGTCAGACCCATCAGATCCAGAACCATCAGATCCAGATCCATCGACCCATCAAATCCAGACCCATCTGATCCAGATCCATCAGATCCAGACCCATCAGATCCAGATCCATCAGATCCATCAATCCATCAGATCCATCAGATCAGATCATCAGATCCAGACCCATCAGATCATCAGATCCAACCCATCAGATCCAGACCCATCAGATCCAGACCCATCAGATCCAGATCATCAGATCCAGACCATCAGATCCAGACCCATCAGATCCCCATCATCCAGATCATCAGATCCACCCATCAGATCCAGACCCATCAGATCCAGACCCATCAGATCAGATCCCCATCCAGATCCAGATCCATCATCAGATCCAGACCCATCAGATCCAGATCCATCAGATCCAGATCCATCAGATCCAGATCATCAGATCCAGACCCATCAGATCCAGACCCATCAGATCCAAACCATCAGATCCAGACCCATCAGATCCAGATCATCAGATCCAGACCCATCAGATCCAGACCCATCAGATCCAGATCATCAGATCCAGACCCATCAGATCCAGATCCATCAGATCCAGATCCATCAGATCCAGATCATCAGATCCAGACCCATCAGATCCAGATCCATCAGATCCAGATCCATCAGATCCAGACCCATCAGATCCAGACCCATCAGATCCAGATCCAAACCCATCAGATCCAGATCATCAGATCCAAACCCATCAGATCCAAACCCATCAGATCCAGACCCATCAGATCCAACCCATCAGATCCAGATCATCAATCCAGATCCCAGATCAGATCCAGACCCATCAGATCCAGATCCATCAGATCCAGACCCATCAGATCCAGACCCATCAGATCCAAACCCATCAGATCCAGATCATCAGATCCAAACCCATCAGATCCAAACCCATCAGATCCAGACCCATCAGATCCAGACCCATCAGATCCAAACCCATCAGATCCAGACCCGTCAGATCCAGACCCATCAGATCCAGACCCATCAGATCATCAGATCAGACCCATCAGATCCAGATCCCAGATCAGATCCATCAGATCCATCAGATCATCAGATCCAGATCCAGATCCAGATCATCAGATCCAGACCCATCAGATCCAGATCCATCAGATCAGATCCAGATCCAGACCCATCAGATCCAGACCCATCAGATCATCCATCAGATCCAGATCAGATCCAGACCCATCAGATCCAGACCCATCAGATCCAGATCCAGACCATCAGATCCAAACCCCATCCAGATCATCAGATCCATCAGATCCCCAGAGACCCATCAGATCCAGACCCATCAGATCCAGATCCATCAGATCCCAGACCATCAGATCCAGACCATCAGATCAGATCCATCAGATCCAGATCCAGATCAGATCCAGACCCATCAGATCATCAGACCCCATCAGATCCAGATCCCCATCAGATCCATCAGATCCAGTCAGATCCAGACCCCATCAGATCCAGACCCATCAGATCCAGACCCATCAGATCCAAACCCATCAGATCCAGATCATCAGATCCAAGCCCATCAGATCCAAACCCATCAGATCCAGATCCATCAGATCCAGACCCATCAGATCCAGACGATCCAGATCCATCAGATCCAGACCCATCAGATCCAGACCCATCAGATCCAGACCCATCAGATCCAGATCCATCAGATCCAGACCCATCAGATCCAGACCCATCAGATCCAGATCATCAGATCCAGACCCATCAGATCCAGACCCATCAGATCCAGATCCATCAGATCCAGACCATCAGATCCAGACCCATCAGATCCAGACCCCAGATCCAGATCCAGACCAGATCAGATCCAGACCCATCAGATCCAGACCCATCAGATCCAGACCCATCAGATCATCAGATAGATCAGACCCATCAGATCCAGACCCATCAGATCCAGACCCATCAGATCCAGACCCATCAGATCCAAACCCATCAGATCCAGACCCGTCAGATCCAGATCCATCAGATCCAGATCCATCAGATCCCATCAGATCCAGATCATCAGATCCAGACCCATCAGATCCAGATCAGATCCAGACCCACCAGATCCAGACCCATCAGATCCAGACCCATCAGATCCAGACCCATCAGATCCAAACCCATCAGATCCAACCCATCAGATCCAGATCCATCAGATCATCAGATCCAGATCCAGACCATCAGATCCAGACCATCAGATCCAGACCCATCAGATCCAGACCCAGATCAGATCCAGATCAGATCCATCAGATCCAGACCCATCAGATCAGATCCATCAGATCCATCAGATCCATCCAGATCCAGACCCATCAGATCCAGATCCATCAGATCCAGAACCGTCAGATCCAGACCCATCAGATCCAGACCCATCAGATCCAAACCATCAGATCCCATCAGATCAGATCATCAGATCCATCCATCAGATCCATCCGATCCATCAGATCCAACCATCAATCCAGATCATCAGACCCGTCATCCAGATCCAGATCCATCAGATCCATCAGATCCAGACCCATCAATCCAGATCATCAGATCCAGACCCAGATCCATCAGATCCAGACCCATCAGATCCAGATCCATCAGATCCATCAGATCCAGAACCGTCAGATCCAGACCCATCAGATCCAGACCCACCAGATCCAGACCCATCAGATCCAGACCCATCAGATCCAAACCCATCAGATCCAGACCCATCAGATCCAGACCCATCAGATCCAGACCCATTAGATCCAGACCCATCTCCTCAGAACTGCTTTTAATCTGAAAAACACTTCAGCTCTGTTTATTTTATATTTTTAGATTCCATCCATATTTAATTGTTCTTGTATCTTAACACTGTAAAAAAAAAAAAACATAAATAAAACATATTGTAATTAGGGCTGGGCAACGATTCAAATTTTTAATCGCGATTAATCGCATTATTTCCCTGATTAATCACGATTAATCGCATCGTATACGCAAAATCAAATAATGAATTCAAAAGTAGTGTAAAGGTCACATTTACCTGCTAATCCTCTTCCGGTTCTGCAGCAGCCAGAAACAGACTTTTCAAAATAAAAGCATGTGAGCAACATGCGTTAACGCGCGATAAAATAAATGTCGGCGTTAATAAATGAATGCGTTAACGCGATAATAACCCGTTAACTTGCCCAGTCCTAATTAAAACTATTATTGTGTGTAAGTAATGAAACAGGAAATGGTGGTTGATTGTTACCGGCGTGAAGTTCTGGGCGGCCAGGAACTGCTGGATCTGCTGCTGGTCCAGAAGAAGCTGCTTCTGCTGCTCAGAGAGCAGAGAAGACCTGAAACAGAACCAGACGGGGTCACATGACGGCGAAGGAAACCCCCAAACCCCCCAGAGACAGCAGGTACGTACGGGCTGACGCTCTTGGGGAGCTGGAAGCTCTGCGCCAGCGTCTCGGCGCTGAGGGGGGGCGGCTGGGGGCGCAGAGCCGGGAGCGCCGGCGGAGGAGGGGGAGGGGGAGGAGGAGGAGGAGCGGCGCTCTGCGCGGGAGACTGGATCACGCCGTTCAGGCCGCCCAGCACGCCGTTCACCGCCAGCTGGGGGCTCCCGGCGAGGGACGCCACGATCCCGCCCACCACGGGCAGGGCGGAGCCCGTGGACTGGCCGACGCCCCCGAGACCGTCCGGCAGACCCCGACTCAGCCCGTTCAGCAGCGGCTGGCCGAAGGAGGCGGGGCTCTGCTGAGGGGGCGGGGTGCTCTGGAAGGAGAGCGAAGAGCTGCTGCGTGACGGACTCCCGGAGTGGAGCTCCTGCAGAGAAGACGTCGTTTAACGCTGTCTCAAAATTAAAAAAAAAATTATTTTCTCTCCAAGTCTGGCAGAAAAGTCGAGGAAACTTCTGTTTATGTCAAATTTATAAAATTTCAGAATAAACGGTTGTTTTTTTTTTCTTCCTTCTTTAAAGTCAGAAGCTTACATACAGTGCCTTTAAACTGCCTCTCACAACGTCTTACAGGAGTTCTGGCCCGTTCCTCCTCACAGGACCGATGGATCCGGGTCCAGTTGGTGGGACATGACTCTGACGTGAGGCTCCGCCCTTTTTACGCCTAACGGGACGACGATCGTCACGGCCCAAAAGAGCCCAGTTTTAGTCTCAAAATGAAGATTCTGTCCCCGTGAGCAGCTGCAAACCAGAATCTGGCTCTTTCATGGTGGTTTCCAAAAAATAAATAAATAAAAATTAGGGCTGAACGATAACTATCAGACCGATAACAGGAAATGATGACATCATCCCGATAACTCTGATATCACGACGAATAGCCCCGATAACATTTATATTTCTGTCAACATAGCAGTGAATGTTATGTTAAAGTGACGTCGGCATAATCAGAAAAACGATTACTCAATCAGGAAAATCAAGAATACCCCCTCATGCCAGAAAACAACTCGTTAACTCGGTCATAATTTTAGTAGTTGATGACTTTAATTGATATTCGCAGTATTTTTCCACATGTTACACATAAAAAATAGAAAAATAGAAAAGGCTGAAAGAACGACTAGCAAACGAGGGAATGGAGGAATTTACGTTACACCTTGAATGCAGCCTGCAGCACAGCGCTGATCACAACAAACATGGCGGCGTGGAACTTGGTTAAAGTTTCAGAAGAAGATAGTTTGGTGGTTATTTGTGACGAATCCTCCGAGTGAATTCTACGAGGAGGGAAGCACAAGCTTTAATACGTAAAACCTGATCAGCCACCTACAACATAACATTTTGAAATTGCGCTAACGTGAGCTAACGGAAGCTAATGCTAACGTTAGCTCACAAGCAGAAGCTTTAATACGTAAAACCTGATCAGCCACCTACAACATAACAATCACTTCCATGGAGTTTTGAAATCGCGCTAACGTGAGCTAACGGAAGCTAATGCTAACGTGCTCTCCTCTCCCTCATTCCTCTCATCTAAAGCTTCCATGAGATTAAAAAATAAAAAATAAAAACTACTGAACCTCATTTACTTTAATTAAAGGTATTAATTTAAATGGAACCACAAGTCAAAATCCTTTAAATGTTAATCTTTTTCAGTTAGTAATTCTGATGCATGTATTTCCATCAGTTCAAGGAGCCTTTATTTTTATATCAGTCAGTAATGAACCTTATTTAAGTTAATGTGAGATATCAAATAGGTTTGTTTGATAGCTTTATGAAAATGTTTGAGAGGCTTGACAATAGTTTTATATTGGAAAAAATAAATATCTGTTTATTTAAAGAGTCTAAACTGTTTTGGTTTTGTTTATAGTATTGATGTAATGATCTTAGGTATATGTGTGTGTTATCAGTTATCGGTTTTAAAACAGTTATCGTACATCCCTAATAAAAATCACGTGGAATTCTACGAGATGATGACGTCACAAACCTTTCCTGAATTTTACCGCCAGACTTGGAGGGAAAGAAACAGTTTCTATAAACGGCAGGAAGCTTCTCACCTCTGAGGAGGTGACGAAGGAGGCGTCGTTCAGGAAGCAGCTCTTGGAGTGAGGACTCTTGCTGGAGCTCAGGGGATCTGAGGGAACGAGAGGAAGGGTTATCAGAGGTCTGATGAGCATGAAGGTCTGGAACAAGACTGGGGGGGGAGGGGGCGGAGACCTTGGGAGGACGACAGGAAGCTGATCTGGGCGGACGTGTGCAGGGCGCCGGCGTGGAGGTGCGCCTGGAAGGGCAGGGCCAGCTCCGTGTTGAGCAGCTGCAGGCGCTCCTTCTTGGCCGTCAGGCTGAGGATCTGGTTCTGGAGGCGCTGGTTCTCCTGCTGCAGGGAGTGCAGCGACTGCAGCATCTCCACAACTGGAGACACAAGGACGGTTAGAGCCACGGCTCCGCCCCCTTCGGGACCAGAGCCCCCTGTGGTGGGGGCGGGAACTTCAACGAGCCCGGTACCGGGCTGCGTTTGGGCTCTGTGCTAACACAGCGCCAACAGGAAGGAGAAAGATTATTCACAGGTGGAAGAACGTTCTAGTCAGCTGTCAATCATCCCTCCAGGTCTCAGGACTGAACCAGAACCAGGGTTATAATAGTTTAGTTTTAATTCGTTTTTACAGCACTTTTGCTAGTTTTTTTTCTTCGTTTTTGTTTTGAAATACTTAGTTTAAGTTTAGTTTTTATTAGTTTCAGTGTTAGTGTTAGTTTTATTTTGTAAATTAGGGTTGTAATTTTGGTTGGAGTGAAGCACTGAACTTTTTGAAGGCTATCGAATCACATAGTCGTGTTTACATTCTGGTCTCAATAAACATATTTATCAATGCGTCTTCCCTCTTGTGGTGTTCCTGCGTATTTACTGACCAGCAGCTATCTGGTCTCCATGGAAACAGTCCATTATAGTTGCTGTTTTCTCCCGTTCCTTCCCAACGCTGACTGACCTGCAGCTGTAGCTTCCTTCCAGGGGGCTAGCTTAGGCTAGCTTATCCAGCTAGTCTTAGTTAGCCTTCTTTCCAGGGGGCTAGCTTATCCAGCTAGTCTTGGTTAGCCTTATTTCCAGGGGGCTAGCTTAGGCTAGCTTATCCAGCTAGTCTTGGTTAGCTTCTCTTTCCAGGGGCCTAGCTTTGGCTAGCTTATCCAGGTAGTCTTGGTTAGCCTTCTTTCCAGGGGGCTAGCTTAGGCTAGCTTATCCAGCTAGTCTTGGTTAGTCTTCTTTCCAGGGGACTAGCTTAGGCTATCTTATCCAGCTAGTCTTGATTAGCCTTCTTTCCAGGGGGCTAGCTTTGGCTAGCTTATCCAGGTAGACTTGGTTAGCTTCTCTTTCCAGGGGGCTATCTTAGGCTAGCTTATCCAGCTAGTCTTGGTTAGCCTTCTTTCCAGGGGACTAGCTTAGGCTAGCTTATCCAGCTAGTCTTGGTTAGCTTCTCTTTCCAGGGGGCTAGCTTAGGCTAGCTTATCCAGCTAGTCTTGGTTAGCCTTCTTTCCAGGAGGCTAGCTTAGGCTAGCTTATCCAGCTAGTCTTGGTTAGCTTCTCTTTCCAGGGGGCTAGCTTAGGCTAGCTTATCCAGCTAGTCTTGGTTAGCCTTCTTTCCAGGGGGCTAGCTTAGGCTAGCTTATCCAGCTAGTCTTGGTTAGCCTTCTTTCCAGGCGGCTAGCTTAGGCTAGCTTATCCAGCTAGTCTTGTTTAGCTTTTCTTTCCAGGGGGCTAGCTTAAGCTAGCTTATCCAGCTAGTCTTGGTTAGCCTTCTTTCCAGGGGGCTAGCTTATCCAGCTAGTCTTGGTTAGCCTTCTTTCCAGGGGGCTAGCTTAGGCTAGCTTATCCAGCTAGTCTTGGTTAGCCTTCTTTCCAGGCGGCTAGCTTAGGCTAGCTTATCCAGCTAGTCTTGTTTAGCTTTTCTTTCCAGGGGGCTAGCTTAAGCTAGCTTATCCAGCTAGTCTTGGTTAGCCTTCTTTCCAGGGGGCTAGCTTATCCAGCTAGTCTTGGTTAGCCTTCTTTCCAGGGGGCTAGCTTAGGCTAGCTTATCCAGCTAGTCTTGGTTAGCCTTCTTTCCAGGCGGCTAGCTTAGGCTAGCTTATCCAGCTAGTCTTGGTTAGCTTTTCTTTCCAGGGGGCTAGCTTAGGCTAGCTTATCCAGCTAGTCTTGGTTAGCCTTCTTTCCAGGGGGCTAGCTTATCCAGCTAGTCTTGGTTAGTATTCCACACATTGTATCACCTGCTTCTACAACAAGGCTCTTATTTTTATCGTTAACAGTCATAGTCAAAGAAATCCCAAATAGGACTGAGACGCTTTCGCCCAACTTTAGCCGCAGCCATCACTGATGATCACTTTAGTTTTTTTTTGCGGTTGTTGTTGTACGGCGGAGCGAAGTTAATAGATTTCAAACGTTTATGAGAAAAAAATTTACAAACACAAAAACGAAGGACATTTTTGACATTATTTTAGTTAATTTTAGTTCGTTTTATAAACACATAATACAGTTTTCATAATACAGTTAGTTATCGTTTTTTTTAAAATTCGTATTTACTTTATTTCAGTTTACGAAAATGTTTTTTTAATTCTAGTTTTCGTTATCTTGTTTGTTTTCGTTAACAATAATAACCTTGACCAGGACCAGGACCCCTGGGGCCGCCCGGTGCTGCAGTGGTTCGGGCAGGCGGCCCGTGAACAGAGGCTACAGTTCTTAACGCAGCGGTCGCGGGTTCAACTCCCGGCCTGTGAATAATCTTTCTGACAGTAGAGCTCAGAGATGTTGAATAAACGGCGGCGTGGGCGTGTCCATAAAAACGGTAACTCACTGTTGACGCCCATCTCCCCGTTGCTGTGTTTCTCCAGCAGCAGCTCGATGTGGGCGCTGGCGGGGGGGACGTTCTCGGGCCGGGCCCGGGCCCCGGGGCCCAGCCCGTCTCTCTGGTCGAACAGCAGAGGGAGGCAGCTCATGGGAGACCTGAGTGACGAGAGCGCGACACGTCAGCACGGCGGCGCCGTCGGGGCGGAGCAAAGGGCCGGAAGACAGAAATCACAACCGAGACGTACTGCGAGGAGAGACTCTCCCTCGGCGAGGTGCCCGGACACGGGAAGCGACAGTCGTCGAGGTCGGACTCTGAGGGCGAAGAGAAGCAGCGGTGAAATCCCGTCAGCGGTCGAAGTCGGAGACTGAGAAAGACGGCGGCTCTCACCTGGCAGTGAAGTGTGGGCGTGGCTCAGTAGCGTGGAGGCTGTGGACAGACAGCTGGCGAAGGGCTGCATGGAGGTCAGGCTGTAGGAGCTGGAGCCCGGATGGACCTGGGGACCAGGGGACCAGGGGACCAGGGGACCAGGGGACCAGGGGACAGGGGACAGGGGACCAGGGGACACGACGTTTTACACGTCAGTCCTCTGCATTAAAAACCTAAACAGGTAAATGATTGAAAAACTGCAGCCTCACCTGCGTGTTGGAGACGGCGTTGACTGACGGCAGAGACATGGAGGACACGTGGGAGGGGAGGAGCCCTGAGGAGAGAGGGGTGCTGCACATGCCCCCTCCCAGAGGCAAAGAGGTGGTGCACACCCCCCCGCCCAGGGAGAGGGGGGTGCTGCAGACCCCCCCGCCGAGCGTCAGGGGGTCCTTGAGGCCGGAGTAGATACCTGAGCGGGAAACCAGGAGACGAGCCACATAAAAAATAATTATTTTCTCATGAGAAGTTGTGAAATACATTCATGTACAAAAAAATAACCCCCCCCCCACCCCCACCCCCCCTCCCCCCTGTTAAATCCTGTTTGCTCTTCTTGTTTCCTGTATGACTTTATCAGTCTCTCACACAGTTCTGGAAGAATTTGCTCCATTCTTCTTCACATTGTTGCTGGAAGGTCCAACACACGACAACGGACACACCTTAGACCCGGACACACCTTAGACCCGGACACACCTTAGACCCGGACACACCTTAGACCCGGACACACCTTAGACCCGGACACACCTTAGACCCGGACACACCTTAGACCCGGATCAGTCGTCGGTCTGAGTCCATCCGCTACACGCGTGTCTTCTTCGGGTTCACGGAAGTTTCTGAACATTCACTTACAGGGTTGAGTATCGGCAAGGACCTCGCAATACAATATGAATCATGATACTTGGGTCACGATACGATAGTATCACGATATATTGCGATATTCTACCCAGTTAATATCAAAATTAAAAGTAGAGATGAAAATCAAGTTGCTGTATATGTTCATCAGATGATATTGATCATTCAGAGGACAAATTAAGTCAAATTATTTGCTTCAAAACAACCTATTTATTGTTTATTATTAGTGTTTTTGTACATTTAAGTAAAAAATCTAAAAAAAAAAACCCTAAAAAATCGATATTAGGAGCTGAAAAATCGATATTATATAGGGCAGCCGAAAATCGCGATATATTGCCAAATCGACTTTTTTCACACCTCCTATTCGCTTATAAACAGCGAATATGACCACAACATTCCAGTCAGAACATTCTGGTTTGTTTTCTTTTGTTTCCATTCTGATGTAGACTTCCTGCTGTGTTTGAGATCTCGGTCCCGTCACATGACCCAGGCTCAGGGCTTCTGTCGCCGGTGCTAACCGCGGCGGCATCGCTCAAACCCAACCATGGAGAAGCAGCTGATTCAGCAGTGAAGCATGGGGGCGGCAGCATCATGACGTGGGGCCACTTCAGCCCACTTCTTCACGAAACACACGGTATTACGAGCAAAGAGGATTGTGTGGATATTAGGGCTGGGCAAGCTAACGCGTTATTATCGCACTAACTCAATTTATTAACGCCGACATTTATTTTATCGTGCGTTAACGCATGTTGCTCACATGCTTTTGTTTTGAAAAGTCTGTTTCTGGCTGCTGCGGAACCAGAAGATAATTTGCAGGTAAACATGCGGAAAAGCTAAAACAGACATGGAGAACGGAAAAAATTAGTAACTTTACAGTTCAGGTAGCAACTCAGGTAGAAATATTAACAATTCTGTTTAAAAATAAAATTCTGTACTGCAACCAAACGTTTGTGGTCATTCCTCCATGTTCCATCAGATCTGCTCCATGTGTTCACTGTCCTGCTGTTCTCTAGCTGGTTACTGCAGTGCGGCTCCATCTAGTGGCTCAGATGTGTAATGACAACAGGAAGTCCAGTCCTCCATTATAAAACTAATTCAGTTCTGTGGCCCGTTTTTAATTTAGTATTTTTGATCAAAGTCTAAAATTGAAATATATAAGAAAACAGGCATTTTTTTGTTCTCCCAGACGGAGGATTCAACAGAAACAAGGTTATTTGTAACAACTGACAAGTTTAACTCCCCGTTAAAAGTTTCTGCTGTTACCTCAGAAATTAATGTTTTAATGTTCTGATTGTGCTGAGACACAATCATTTTGTTGGATTTTGTTTGTAGACTTTTTAAATTTTTCATAAAAACAGGATGACATTAATGCCCTGGCAGTGGCAATAAGCTTTATTTTATTTGATATTTTTTAAGATGACATTTACACTAAATATGTGTTACTGACAAGTGCTGATGTTAAAAGTGTTTGAACAACAAATGTTATGACACTTTAGTTTATATGGCAGCAGAACATTTAAATAAAAGTGACCTTTACACTACTTTTGAATTCATTATATGATTTTGCGTATACGATGCGATTAATCGTGATTAATCAGGGAAATCATGCGATTAATCGCGATTAAATATTTGAATCGTTGCCCTAGTGGACATATTGACGCAACATCCCGTCCTCTCAGCTGATGGGAACCGGGCCGACCTTCTCAATCCCACCAACACGACTTCCACAGAGGAAGCAGAGGACTGTGGGGGCGGGGCCAGCGCCTCCAGGGTGGGGGCGGGGCCAGTAAGCAGACCCGGTGAGGGTCTAGCGCTTTAACGAAGGCGTGCTGGGTTTTTCATGCGCGAGTCGATCAGAAAGTAGGCCAGGAAACCAGCAGCTCACGCAGAGAACGTTATCTGAGTCGCAGATTAGCTGAACTTGGTTTTTTGGGAGGGTCGGTCTGGCTCCGCCTCCTCCGGCGCTGTGATGTCACAACAAAACCGCCGAGCTGCTGCGCGTCACGGAAACATGTCGACACCTCGGAGCGGAGCCGCAGATGAACACGCCGAGGTGTGAAGAGATAACGACGCAGTTTCTTTTTTTCTTTCCACACACACACGCACACACACGCACACAGCACACACACACACACACGTGCGCGCAGGAAGTTGGAGGGCTACCACACACGCCTACTCGCTCGCACTCACCCGAGCCGAGCAGCGAGCTGCCGCGGCCTGCAGAAAAACTCCCTGCAGAGGAGGAGGTGAAGGAGGAGGAGGAGGCGGCGGCGGGAGGAAGTGTTGAGGGGAACGCGGGGTGCGGCGCGGAGGACGGGCTCGGGTAGAGCGGGGAGGTTAGCGCTGGGGGAGGGGGCGCCGGGTGGTGGTGGTGGTGGTGCTCCTCCTCCCGCCGCTCCCGGTTCTTGCTCCCCCGCGGGCGCCCCGGACCGTGGCGGCTCTTCTTGCTGCCGCGGTGCCTCCTCTCGCGGGGCAGCGGCGGAGGCGCGGCCTTCTCCTTCGGGTCGGCCTCCTCCAGGATGGGCGGCGCGCTCAGCTGGAGCGTCTTGGAGGGCTTGTAGTCGCCTGACGAGGAGGAGGAGGAGATCTTGCGGATCTTGGCGCCGAGCCCCGACGAGGAGGTGATGCGCATGATGGAGCCGAAGGTGGAGATGGTGACCTTGTTCTCGAAGGGGCTGGCGTTGCCCTCGGACCTGTCGTGGCTCTGGGGCGGCGCCAGCGGGCCGTCGGCAGGAGTCAGCGCTGGTGGTTTGTGGTACTTGCAGTCCTCCTCCTCCGCCTCCTCCTCCTCTTCCTCCTCCTCCTCGTCCTCCTCGTCCTTCTCACGGTCCTTCTCGCCGTCCTCCTCGTCCTCCTCCCTGTGGACCGCCGGCCGCCGGTGGCGCGTCTTGCGCTCCTCCCCGCTGTGGTCGTCGCCGGCGCGCTCGTGCTCCCGGTCCAGGCGCGAGGAGGACGAGAACTGGTGGAAGTCCTGAGCGGCGGACAGCGAGCCTCCTGCAGGAGAGACAGAGACGCGGTCAAACACAAACCCTGGGCCGGGCCGGGACCAGAGTCCAGATCCTGGTGCTCCCAGACTGGATGACGGCATCGGGCCGCTCCCACACCTGAGCAGGTGCTACGTGGGTCAGGCGGGTCCCAGCGCTCAGGAACCGGGTCACACTTGGGTCTGGGCCTGTGCTGTACGAGCCACGGCGTTACGAGGGCCGGGCCCAAAGAACATGAAGAACCGGTCCATGTCCACGGGCCGAACTTGGGCCAGACGCTCTTTGCTACCTGGGCAGGTGTTTTTGAATAAATGTGTCACCATAATTAAGGTAACAGCCCTCCGTACAACCCGACAACCCGAAAACGCAAGGTTCCGACCCGAATAGGGTCTCGGGTCCATTCAAAAGACGTGACTCCGGGTTCGGGTCTGAATCGGTACAGTTAGTCTCAGGTCCGGTCGGTGCTGTCTGACAGGCTGGGTCCACGTTTACTGGTCCCAGTACTGGTCCTATACTGGTCCCAGTGCTGGTCTCAAAACCAGTCCCAGTACTGGTCCCAATACCGGTCCCAGTACTGGTCTCAATACCGGTCCCAGTACTGGTCCCAATACTAGTCCCAGTACTGGTCCTATACTGGTCCCAGTACTGGTCCCAATACTGGTCCCAGTACTGGTACTATACTAGTCCCAATACTGGTCCCAATACCAGTACTGGGACTGGTCCCAATACCAGTCCCAGTACTGGTCCCAATACTAGTCCCAATACTGGTCCCAGTACTGGTCCCAGTACTGGTACTATACTAGTCCCAATACTGGTCCTAGTACTAGTCCCAATACTGGTCCTAGTACTGGTCCCAATATCGGTCCCAGTACTGATCCTATACTAGTCCCAGTACTGGTCCCAATACCAGTCCCAGTACTGGTCCCAATACCGGTCCCAGTACTGGTCCCAATATCGGTCCCAGTACTGATCCTATACTAGTCCCCATACTAGTCCCAATACTAGTCCCAGTACTGGTCCCAATACCAGTCCCAGTACTGGTCCCAATATCGGTCCCAGTACTGATCCTATACTAGTCCCCATACTAGTCCCAATACTAGTCCCAGTACTGGTCCCAATACCAGTCCCAGTACTGGTCCCAATACCGGTCCCAGTACTGGTCCCAATACTGGTCCCAGTGCTGGTCCTATACTGGTCCCAATACCAGTTCTGGAACTGGTCCCAATACTGGTCCCAGTATTGGTACCAATACCAGTACTCCCAGTACTGGTCCCAATACCAGTACTGGTACTGGTCCCAATACCAGTCCCAGTACTGGTCCCAATACCGGTACCAGTACTGATCCTATACTAGTCCCAGTACTGGTCCCAATACCGGTCCCAGTACTGGTCCCAATACCGGTCCCAGTACTGGTCCCAATACCGGTCCCAGTACTCGTCCCAATACCAGTCCCAGTACTGATCCTATACTAGTCCCAGTACTGGTCCCAATACCGGTCCCAGTACTGGTCCCAATACCGGTCCCAGTACTGGTCCCAATACCAGTCCCAGTACTGGTCCCAATACCGGTCCCAGTACTGGTCCCAATACTGGTCCCAGTGCTGGTCCTATACTGGTCCCAATACCAGTTCTGGAACTGGTCCCAATACTGGTCCCAGTATTGGTCCCAATACCAGTACTGGTACTGGTCCCAATACCAGTACTGGTACTGGTCCCAATACCAGTCCCAGTACCGGTACCAGTACTGATCCTATACTAGTCCCAGTACTCGTCCCAATACCGGTCCCAGTACTGGTCCCAACACCGGTCCCAGTACTGGTCCCAATATCAGTCCCAGTACTGGTTCCACTACTAGTCCCAGTACTGGTCCCAATACTAGTCCCAATACTGGTCCCAGTACTGGTCCCAACACCGGTCCCAGTACTGGTCCCAATATCAGTCCCAGTACTGGTTCCACTACTAGTCCCAGTACTGGTCCCAATACTAGTCCTAGTACTGGTCCCAATACTGGTCCAGGTACTGGTCCCAATACCGGTCCAGGTACTGGTCCCAATACCAGTCAGGACTCGGGGCAGTTTAATTAATTATTCATTAGCGTGGCGTGTTTGTCATGAAACAACCTTGTTGTCGTAGCGTGTTATTAGCGTGTTATTAGCGTGTTATTAGCGGTTTGCCCGGCAGCTGTAAAGCACAACGGATCGCCAACATGACAACGCTGGATGAGAGAACATATTCACGACACGTCCTGACCGGTGTAGGCTATTAGCGTTAGCAGTAGGCTATTAGCATTAGCAGTTGCTACCAATAGCATCTGTATCCACAAAGAATAACGTCGTGGATTTATTGTTGTTTACATCACGTAGCCTATGTAGCAACTGAACCGTGTAGAAGAAAACTATTAACGTTAGCAGTTGCTACCAATAGCATCTGTATCCACAAAGAAAATAACGATGTGGATTTATTGTTGTTTACATCACGTAGCCTATGTAGCAACTGAACCGTGTAGAAGAAGACAACTATTAGCGTTAGCAGTTGCTACCAATAGCATCTGTATCCACAAAGAAAATAACGACGTGGATTTATTGTTGTTTACATCACGTAGCCTATGTAGCAACTGAACCGGTAGAAGAAGACAACTATTAGCTTTAGCAGTTGCTACCAATAGCATCTGTATCCACAAAGAAAATAACGACGTGGATTTATTGTTGTTTACATCACGTAGCCTATGTAGCAACTGAACCGGTAGAAGAAGACAACTATTAGCGTTAGCAGTTGCTACCAATAACATCTGTATACACAAAGAAAATAACAACGTGGATTTATTGTTGTTTACATTACGTAGCCTATGTAGCAACTGAACCGGTAGAAGAAGACAACTATTAGCGTTAGCAGTTGCTACCAATAGCATCTGTATCCACAAAGAAAATAACGACGTGGATTAATTGTTGTTTACATCACGTAGCCTATGTAGCAACTGAACCGGTAGAAGAAGACAACTATTAGCGTTAGCAGTTGCTACCAATAGCATCTGTATCCACAAAGAAAATAACGATGTGGATTTATTGTTGTTTACATCACGTAGCCTATGTAGCAACTGAACCGTGTAGAAGAAGACAACTATTAGCGTTAGCAGTTGCTACCAATAGCATCTGTATCCACAAAGAAAATAACGATGTGGATTTATTGTTGTTTACATCACGTAGCCTATGTAGCAACTGAACCGGTAGAAGAAGACAACTTTAGGTAAGAAAATCAAGTTTTATTCAACGCTAGACAACTTTAACAGGAGCAACTATGGGCTGGATTGTCTCGGTTCTATTCAGGTAACTCGGTTCGGTTCATGGTCTGAAACTTAAGACTGGGGTCAGGTCGGTTCCGGGTCCAAATATTCCGGGTCCATTCGAGTTCGGACTCCCGGCTTATGATAATAGCTCGGGTCGGGTCGGTTTCGGGTTGAATTTTCACAGGTCCATTCCAGGTTCAGGTCCATGAAAGTGGACCCGTGAAGAGCTCTACACCAGACAACTGACTTTTTAAAAAAATCCCAGGATGAGACTGTAAAGGCACCACCGCGGGTCACGCCACGGTTGCTGATGCAGTTCTGGCGTGGGGACGATGGCGCCGGGGAGCCACCGCCACATCAGCGTCACAACTGGCCGTGCACTTCTCAGAGACAGCTGACTCAGGTCGTGTTCACGACTTCTGCGCTGCACGTACATCTAGAAGTTCTCACCACGCTAACCAGACGATGACTCAGCGGGAGAGAATAACTTCATTTTCCAATAATAAGCGTGAGAACAGCCTGAACCAGCGGCCCACGTGTGACTGACACCAGAATCACCAGAATCACACTGACGACTCTCAGAGCTGATGAAACTGAAACCAGAAACCAGATATTTCACTACGTCAACCGCTCGTACGGACCGACATCCACCTTCACACAGGAGAGCAGAATGAAAACACCACGACGTAGCGGTGCACGCTAACTATTGACCCGATAACTATTGACCCGATAACTATCGACCTGATAACTATTGACCTGATAACTATCAGACAGATAACTATTGACCCGATAACTATTGACCCGATAACTATCAGACAGATAACTATTGACCCGATAACTATCGACCTGATAACTATCAGACAGATAACTATTGACCCGATAACTATCGACCCGATAACTATTGACCCGATAACTATCGACCTGATAAACTATTGACCCGAAACTATCGACCCATAACTATCGATACTATTGACCGATAACTATTGACCCTGATAACTATTGACCCTGATAACTATCGACCTGATAACTATTGACCCGACATCACGATATTGACCGATACTATTGACCCGTTAACTATTGATTTAACTATATCGACCTGATAACTATCGACCCGATAACTATTGACCCGATAACTATTGACCCGATAACTATTGACTCGATTACTATTGACCCGATAACTATTGACCGATAACTATTGACCCGATAACTATCGACCTGATAACTATCGACCCGATAACTATCGGGCCGATAACTATTGACTCGATTACTATTGACCCGATAACTATTGACCTGATAACTATTGACCCGATAACTATTGACCTGATAACTATTGACCCGATAACTATTGACCCGATAACTATTGATAACTATTGACTACTATGATAAACTATTGACCCGATAACTATTGACCGATAACATATAACTATTGACCTATTGACCTGATAACTATTGACCGATAACTATTGACCCGATAACTATTGACCGATAACTATGACCCGATAAACTATGACCTGATAACTATTGACCCTGATAACTATTCGACCTATTGACCGATAACTATTGACCCGATAACTATCGACCGATAACTATTGACCTGATAACTATGACCTGATAACTATCGACCCGATAACTACGACCCGATAACTATCGCTAACTATTGACCCCCTAACTATTGACCTGATAACTATCGGGCCCGATAACTATTGACCCAATATTGACCTGATAACTACGACCCGATAACTATCGGCCGATAACTATTGACCCGATAACTATTGACCCGATAACTATCGGGCCGATAACTATTGACCCGATAACTATTGACCCGATAACTATTGACCTGATAACTATTGACCCGATAACTATTGACCTGATAACTATTGACCCGATAACTATCGGGCTGATAACTATTGACCCAATAACTATCGGACCTGATAACTATTGACCTGATAACTATTGACCCGATAACTATCGACCCGGTAACTATTGACCCGATAACTATCGGGCCGATAACTATTGACCCGATAACTATTGACCCGATAACTATTGACCTGATAACTATTGACCCGATAACTATTAACTGATTGACTGATAACTATTGACCCGATAACCTGATAACTATTGACCTATAACTATCCCGATAACTATTGACCCGATAACTATTGACCGATAACATATTGAACTCGATAACTATTGACCTGATAACTTAGGACCCGATAACTATTGACCCGATATACGATATGACCCGATAACTATCGACCCGATAACTATTGACTCGATTATGACTATTGACCCGATAACTGACCTGATAACTATTGACCCGATGATTGACCCGATAACTATTGACCCGATAACTATTGACCCGATAACTATCGACCTGATAACTATTGACCCGATAACTATTGACCTGATAACTATTGACCTGATAACTATTGACCTGATAACTATTGACCTGATAACTATTGACCCATGATAACTATTGACCTGATAACTATTGACCCGATAACTATCGACCTGATAACTATTGACCCGATAACTATTGACCCGATAACTATTGACCCGATAACTATCGACCCGATAACTATTGACCTGATAACTATTGACCCGATAACTATCGACCTGATAACTATTGACCCGATAACTATTGACCCGATAACTATTGACCTGATAACTATCGGGCCGATAACTATTGACCCGATAACTATTGACCCGATAACTATCGGGCCGATAACTATTGACCCGATAACTATTGACCGATAACTATGACCTAACTAACTATAACGGACCGAGAACTATTGACCCGATAACTATTGACCCTGATAACTATTGACCCGATAACTATTGCCTAACTATTGACCTGATAACTATTGACCCGATAAACTATCGGGCCGATAACTGATAACTATTGACCCTGATAACTATCGACCCTGATAACTATTGACCCGATGATAACTATCGGGCCGATAACTATTACGATAACTATTGACCCCGATAAACTATTGACCTGATAACTATTGACCCGATAACTATTGACCTGATAACTATCGGGCCGATAACTATTGACCCGATAACTATTGACCCGATAACTATTGACCTGATAACTGATAACAGGAAATGGTGACGTCACCTGATAAGTCTGATATCATGACGAATAGCCCCGATAACATTTATATTTCTGTCAACACAGCAGTGTCTCGCTCCCTCTGAGCCTTGAATGACCAGCAGTGAATGTTGTGTTCAAGTGACGTCGGCATAATCAGAAAAACGATTACTCAATAAGGAAAATCAAGAATACCCCCTCATGCCAGAAAACAACTCGTTAACTCGGTCATAATTTTAGTAGTTGCTGACTTGAATTGATATTCACAGTATTTTTTCTCAGATGTTACACATAAAAGAAGAAAAAGTAGAAAAGGCTGAAAGAACGACTAGCAAACGAGGGAATTTGCGTTACACCTTGAATGCAGCCTGCAGCACAGCGCTGATCACAACAAACATGGCGGCGTGGAACTTGGTTAAAGTTTCAGAAGAAGATAGTTTGGTGGTATTTGTGACGAATCCTCTGAGTGAATTCTACGAGGAGGGAAGCACAAGCTTTAATACGTAAAAACCTGATCAGCCACCTACAACATAACAATCACTTCCATGGAGTTTTGAAATCACGCTAACGTGAGCTAACGGAAGCTAATGCTAACGTGAGCTAACAGAAGCTAATGCTAACGTGCGTAAGCTGCAGAAAGCGAAGCTGTTTTTCTGGTTCTGTTCTGGCTCGGCGGGTCTCTGGCGGTCGGTACCTGTGTTGAACGGACTGGAGGAGCAGGAGGAGGAGGAGCAGCTCTTCCCAGTGCTCCCAGTCTTCTTACTGCGATGGCCGTGACCGTGGGAGCTCAGCTTCTTGGACTTCCCGTCGCCGTCCTTGCTGCTGTGATGACTGGAGGAGATCTGCTGTGACACACGACGTCAGGAGAGAAGAAACTAAAGTGTTTTAACGCGCTAGCAACCAAAACAACGCAACTATGCTAACGTTTGTCTGGGACCACATCACACAGGGGGGTGCAGGAGGGTTCAGGGGGGTTCAGGAGGGTTCAGGGGGGTTGAGGGGGGTTCAGGGGGGTTCAGGGGGGGTTCAGGGGGGTTCAGGGGATTCAGGAGGGTTCAGGGGGGGTTTCAGGGGGGTTCAGGAGGGTTCAGGGGGGGGTTCAGGGGGGGTTCAGGAGGGTTCAGGAGGGTTCAGGAGGGTTCAGGGGGGGGGTCAGGGGGGTTCAGGAGGGTTCAGGAGGGTTCAGGAGGGTTCAGGGGATTCAGGAGGGTTCCGGGGGGGGGGGTTCAGGGGGGTTCAGGAGGGTTTCAGGAGGGTTCAGGGGGGTTCAGGGGGTTCAGGGGGGGGGTTCAGGGGGTTCAGGGGGGTTCAGGGGGGGTTCAGGGGATTAGGGGTTCAGGAGGGTTCAGGGGGGGGTTCAGGGGGGTTCAGGAGGGTTCAGGGGGGGGGTTCAGGGGGGTTCAGGGGGTTCAGGAGGGTTCAGGAGGGGTCAGGAGGGTTCAGGGGGGTTCAGGAGGGTTCAGGAGGGTTCAGGAGGGTTCAGGGGGGGGTTCAGGGGGGTTGGGGGTTCAGGGGGTTCAGGATGGGTTCAGGGGGGTTCAGGAGGGTTCAGGGGGGGTGTAGCTGTTGTTCTGCATCTCTGCAGTGTTTAGGTCCAAACATGTCACATGGCTTCTACTCAACATCTTCAGTTTTGTACCTTTTCTATGCTGCTCGTCATCATGGAGGAGCTCATGTTGTCGGTGGACTTCTTGTGTCGCTCTTTTGGACGAATCTTGTCTTTATGACTCTGTAAACATTAACAGAAGTAAAACGTCTAGAACAGTTTGACCAAGATCAATAACTAGGAGGTTAGGAGTCATTTAACTTCTCCTCACTAACCAAGAATACATCATGGTCCCTGCCTGTCCCTCAGCTCCACCTCCAAAGCTCCACCTCCTCCCTCTCTGCTGTCCCTCAGCTCCGCCTCCAAAGCTGCACCTCCTCCCTCTCTGCTGTCCCTCAGCTCCGCCTCCAAAGCTGCACCTCCTCCCTCTCTGCTGTGTTTCAGCTCCGCCTCCAAAGCTCCACCTCCTCCCTCTCTGCTGTGCTTCAGCTCCGCCTCCAAAGCTCCTCTTGCTGTGTTCAGCTCCAGAGTTCAGCTCCTCCCTCTCTGCTGTGCTTCAGCTCCGCCTCCAAAGCTCCACCTCCTCCCTCTCTGCTGTGCTTCAGCTCCGCCTCCAGAGCTTCAGCTCCTCCCTCTCTGCTGTGCTTCAGCTCGCCTCCAGAGCTTCAGCTCCTCCCTCTCTGCTGGCTTCAGCTCCGCCCCCAAACCTCGCTCCAGCTACACCTCTCCCTCTCTGCTTCAGCTCCGTCCCTCAGCTCCGCCTCCAAAGCTCCACCTCCTCCCTCTCTGCTGTGTTTCAGCTCCGCCTCCAAAGCTCCACCTCCTCCCTCTCTGCTGTGCTTCAGCTCCGCCTCCAGAGCTCCACCTCCTCCCTCTCTGCTGTCCCTCAGCTCCGCCTCCAAAGCTCCACCTCCTCCCTCTCTGCTGTGCTTCAGCTCCGCCTCCAGAGCTCCACCTCCTCCCTCTCTGCTGTGCTTCAGCTCCGCCTCCAGAGCTCCACCTCCTCCCTCTGTGCCGTCCCTCAGCTCCGCTCCAAAGCTCACCTCCCTACTCTCCTGTTGCTCACTCCAGCCCACTCCTCCCTCTCTGCTGTGCTTCAGCTCCGCCTCCAAAGCTCCACCTCCTCCCTCTCTGCTGTGCTTCAGCTCCGCCTCCAAAGCTCCACCTCCTCCCTCTCTGCTGTGCTTCAGCTCCGCCTCCAAAGCTCCACCTCCTCCCTCTCTGCTGTGCTTCAGCTCCGCCTCCAAAGCTCCACCTCCTCCCTCTCTGCTGTGCTTCAGCTCCGCCTCCAAAGCTCCACCTCCTCCTCTCTGCTGTGCTTCAGCTCCGCCTCCAAAGCTCACTGCCCTCCAAGCTCCCCTCCTCTCTGCTGTGCTTCAGCTCCGCCTCCAGAGCTTCACTCCTCCCTCTCTGCTGTCCCTCAGTCCTCCTCCCTCCTCCCTCTCTGCTGTGCTTCAGCTCCGCCTCCAGCTCCACCTCTCCCTCTCTGCTGTGCTTCCGCTCCGCCTCCAAGCTCCACCTCCTCCCTCTCTGCTGTGCTCAGCTACGCCCCCAGAGCTTCAGCTCCTCCATCTCTGCTGTGTTTGCTTCAAGCTTCCGCTCCTCCTCTCTGCGTGCTTCAGCTCCGCCTCCAAGTTCAGCCTCCCTCTCTGCTGTGTTTCAGCTCCGCCTCCAAAGCTTCAGCTCCTCCCTCTCTGCTGTGCTTCAGTCCGCCTGTGCTTCTCCCTCTTCAGCTCCGCCTCCAAAGCTCCACCTCCTCCCTCTCTGCTGTGCTTCAGCTCCGCCTCCAGAGCTTCAGCTCCTCCCTCTCTGCTGTGTTTCAGCTCCGCCTCCAGAGCTTCAGCTCCTCCCTCTCTGCTGTGCTTCAGCTCCGCCTCCAAAGCTCCACCTCCTCCCTCTCTGCTGTGCTTCAGCTCCGCCTCCCTCACCTCCTCCCTCTCTGCTGTGCTTCAGCTCCGCCTCCAGAGCTTCAGCTCCTCCCTCTCTGCTGTGCTTCAGCTCCGCCTCCAAAGCTTCAGCTCCTCCCTCTCAGCTGTGTTTCAGCTCCGCCTCCAGAGCTCCACCTCCTCCCTCTCCGCTGTGCTTCAGCTCCGCCTCCAAAGCTCCACCTCCCTCCTCTCTGCTGTGCTCAGCTCGCCTCCAGAGCTCTGCTGTGTTCAGCTCCTCCTCAGCTTCAGCTTCAGCTCTCCCTCTCTGCGTGCTTCAGCCTCCAGAGCTTCAGCTCCTCCCTCTCTGCTGTGCTTCAGCTCCGCCTCCAGAGCTTCTCCTCTCCCTCTCTGCTTGTTCTCGCCTCCGAGCTTCAGCTCCTCCCTCTCTGCTGTGCTTCAGCTCCGCTTCCAGAGCTTCTCCTCCTCCCTCTCTGCTGTTTTAGCTCCGCCTCCAGAGCTCCACCTCCTCCCTCTCTGCTGTGCTTCAGCTCCGCCTCCAGAGCTTCAGCTCCTCCCTCTCTGCTGTGCTTCAGCTCCTCAGTCTCAGTTTAAGGAGACTTTAAATTATTTAAATTACTAACAGGAACCAGAAGCACCTGATTTTTTCTTTCTTCTTTCTTCTCTCCTCAGTTTTCTTACGACCCGGTCAGGATAGTTTCAGTAAACACAACAGGCCACGCCCCCACTGACCTTCCTCTGTTTGTGGTGGTGGTGTTGTTTCTCCGGTGGCGGGGAGCTGGAGCGCCCCCTGAAGTGACCGAAGGAACTACTTTTATTTTCACCGGAGCGCAACTTCTTCTGCTGCAAAAAGCAAACGAGAACAGAAAAGGTAAACGGTTCACGTTTGAGTAAAAAAAAAAACACGCTTCCTGCCGACTCACGTCATCATGATGAATTACTGACCGGAAGGAAAATAAGTAAAAAAAATAAATGATGCATTAAATGTAGCAGCAGGGCTGCTGGAGGGAAAAGTAAATCCCATTGTTACCATCTTGTTGTAGTGGTGTTTGCAGTAGCCGCAGTATTTCACATTATCGGCCTCCGGACCTTCTTCCTCACACAGCAGACCGGCCATCTGAGCGCTGGGTCACACAGAAACATGGACCGGGTCAGAACATCCCAGACCTCCAGTGATTCTGGAAACCTGCGCTCGAATGTGTGAAGTCTGACGACGAAGAGACAAGCAGGTGCATGCTGGGATGCGTCCTGATCGATTCTGGACTTTCATGGACCTTCTGTTGGTTTGTGGATGAAAGAAGCAGCTTCTGATCTTGGTTCTGACTGCAGACGGGTCCGTTTATGGTTTCCTTAGAAAACAGCAACGCTGCTTGGTATAAACTTCTAAAACATACTAAAGTCAAAAATCATAAATGTGTAAAATATATATAAACATGTTAATGCTTTCGGCCAGATTTGAGATATTAAAATGCCAGTTTTAGTGAATTAATGTTGTAAACCTGTGACTTTTTTATCATTAAAAAAGAAAAAAAAAAATCACACAATTTAGATTTCTTAGCAATTGAAGCTTTTATTCAAAAATCCTGAATTTAAAAAACTTTTTCATAAAAAATATTTTTTTGTTGTAAAATGGCATATTTCACAATACTGCTAAATAAATAAATAAAAATAATTTCATAGCCCCTGAAATGTTCAACAAAATTTGAATCTTTTGTCCAAAAATCGAAAAAATTTTTCTAAATTTGTTTTTGTTTTAAAATGGAAAATTACACAATATACTCACCTTATATAAAAAAAACTAAAACAATTTAAATTTTTAACCATACAAATTGAGACTTTTGTCCCCCCCCCAAAAAAAGTGATAAAAAAATTCAAAAATTTGCAACATTGAGGATTTTTTTCTAAACCTATGAGACTTCTAAAGACTTTTTGTTCATAAATTTAAACTTAAAATTGAATATTTTTTATGGTCACGAAATATCAACTTTTATAAAATTGCAATTTTTTTTTACATAAAATTACAACTTTGTCATAAAAAATATTTTTTTGTTGTAAAATGGCATATTTCACAATACTGCTAAATAAATAAATACAAATAATTTCATAGCCCCTGAAATTTTCAACAAAATTTGAATCTTTTGTCCAAAAATCCAAAAATTTTCCTAAATTTTTTTGTTTTAAAATGGAAAATTACACAATATACTCACGTTATATCATAAAAAACTAAAACAATTTAAAATTTTAACCATACAAATTGAGACTTTTGTCCCCCCCCAAAAAAAGTGATTAAAAAAAATTCAAAAATTTGCAACATTGAGGATTTTTTTCTAAACCTAAAAGACTTCTAAACACTTTTTGTTCACAAATTTACACTTAAAATTGAATATTTTTTATGGCCATGAAATATCAACTTTTATAAAATTGCAATTTTTTTTAACATAAAATTACAACTTTGTCATAAAAAAATATTTTTTTGTTGTAAAATGGCATATTTTACAATACTGCTAAATAAATAAAAAAAAATAATTTCATAGCCCCTGAAATTTTCAACAAAATTTGAATCTTTTGTCCAAAAATCCAAAAATTTCCTAAATTTTTTTGTTTTAAATCGAAAATTACACAATATACTCACGTTATATCATAAAAAAACTAAAACAATTTAAAATTTTAACCATACAAATTGAGACTTTTGTCCCCCCCAAAAAAAGTGAAAAAAAAAAAATTGCAACGAGTCAAAAATTTGCAACATTGAGGATTTTTTTTCTAAACCTAAAAGACTTCTAAACACTTTTTGTTCACAAATTTACACTTAAAATTGAATATTTTTTATGGCCATGAAATATCAACTTTTATAAAATTGCAATTTTTTTTAAACATAAAATTACAACTTTGTCATAAAATTGCTACTTTTGTATAAGTTCAACTTTGACGTTAAAGTGAATTTAATGGTAAAACGTTGACTTTTGTTGAATTGTACGTCTTAGTTGTAAAATATTTCTGAGTGTTTGTGACGTGAAGCTGCTTCTCTCATCATCAACCAGCAGCTCAGACAGGAAGTCGCGTCGGCGCCGTGATCGTCTGTCGGCGCCAGGCGGGTCAGATGAAACGGATTCGACCCGTGACGCTCAGGACATCAAACAACCGCCACACAGATGCAGTTTGTGGGTTGAACCTCTATCACATCTGGGACAGATGTTCTCAGCCACACGCCTACACGTCCGCACACACACATCTACTCACGGCCACACCCACATCTACTCACGGCCACACCCACATCCACTCACGGCCACACCCACCAGGTGACGTGGAAGGCCTGCCGGCAGCCCTGCCGGTTGCAGGTCATGCAGGCGCCGCTGGCCGCTTTGCTCTCCCGGCCGTGGTCCTCGCAGATGTAGCACGTCTGCAGAGCAGAAACACGGCGGTCATCATTTATAACGACATCATCAACAGCAGGCGCCGCCCGCGGGTTCCCGCCGCCCGGCCGTGACGGTAAATCAACGTGACGGGAAGATGAAAGGCTGGTTAATCTGCGTCCAGCTGCAGCTGCGCCGCAAACCGTTAGGAAGTTTTTACAGATGAGGTTCTCCCAGCGGTTCCTGTCGGCCCAGAACTGCTGGCCAGATGTGAGGATGTTTCAGAGACATCAGAGAAACGTCGCACAGACGCACCGACAGAAGAGGCGCCGCCGGCGCTCAGGGCCGCCTGTCGGGTCGTCTCTGATCGTCTGATCGTTACTGGGTCTCCTGTGGTTCTGGATCTGTGGATCTGTGGTTCTGCTGTGGTTCTGCTGTGGATCTCCTGTGGTTCTCCTGTGGTTCTGCTGTGGTTCTGCTGTGGTTCTCCTGTGGGTCTCCTGTGGTTCTCCTGTGGTTCTCCTGTGGTTCTCCTGTGGTTCTCCTGTGGTTCTGCTGTGGTTCTCCTGTGGTTCTGCTGTGGTTCTGCTGTGGTTCTCCTGTGGTTCTCCTGTGGTTCTGCTGTGGTTCTCCTGTGGTTCTGCTGTGGTTCTTGTGTGGTTCTGCTGTGGGTCTCCTGTGGGTCTCCTGTGGTTCTCCTGTGGTTCTCCTGTGGTTCTGCTGTGGTTCTCCTGTGGTTCCGTCAGGAAGCCAGATGTGGTTCCCCGGTCCGGTTTCATGAACCGACCTTCAGACGGAGACACATTTCAGAACCAGTAACCGACCCGGTCGTCCTCTGAACGGTTCTACGAGCCTACGAGTCACGTGACCCAACTGGGTTAAGAAGCTGAAGAAGATTAAACATTTCTGTTCCAAAACAAAGTTTTGTTATTTAAAAAACAACTAAATACAGCGATGCCTCGCTAATTAGCGGTTTAAGTTCCGCGGTTTTAGTTTAGATAGTTTAGCGTTAGCCGCTAATTTAGTTTTTTTTTCTTTACTACGATTCAGAGACGACAGTTGAGCCTTTGTCTTGTTTTGCTGCTTTTTTACAGTTTTTAAACGTATTTTAAACACATTATTGAGGCCGGTCTCCTTTAACCGCGAAAAATAAGGATCGACGAACAGAGAAAACAACATGAGTCACGAACGAGCACCTGAACTGATTGATTGATTGATTGATTGATTGACAGCAGACCCGTGTGCCTCACTCAGAACACAGCTGATGTCTTTCCCTCTTGGCACTGTGTTACGTTCCCGTTCATCTGCTGTGTTTCATGCTGGGGTCAGGTGACCCTCCTGTTTCTGAGCCCCCCCCCCCCAGCAACAGGTGCCAGACAAAGGAACAGCAGGTTCTTCACCTTTTCACTTCGGCCCTCTCTGTCTCCAGTTCCCCCCTCCCCCCCTCCTCCGCCCCCCCTCTCTCCTTTCCTTCCTCCCTCCCTCCTTCCCTCCCTCCCTCCGCCTCCCCCTCCTCCCGCCAGCTCGACTCTCCGTTTCCCTCCCGAGGACGCCGGCCACCGCTGCAAAGTTCCGGCCGATCGAGTGCGTGAACGGAAGGCCCCGCCCCCTCCGTCCTCTGTGAGCAGGAGAACGAGCTGGGGGGGGGGGGGGGGGGGGGGGGGGGGGGGGGGGCAGGCGCCCCCACCAACAGATGTGGATGCGGCGTCTGACGGCCTCCGGGACATAAATGACTGATCTGTTTGGAGGGTGGGGGGGTGAACCCCCCCCAGCTCGAGCTTTTTCATGCACGTGGAGCCGTGCACATCCGTCACACTGAAGCTGTCAGCGCTGCTCTGGTGAACTCCAGACTTCCTAGAGACCTCCTAGAGACCTCCTAGAGACCTCCTAGAGACCTCCTAGAGACCTCCTAGAGACCTCCTGAGGAGACCTCCTAGAGACCTCCTAGAGACCTCCTGGAGACCTGGAGACCTCCTGGAGACCTGGAGACCTCCTGGAGACCTGGAGACCTCTTAGAGACCTGATGACCTCCTGGAGACCTGGAGACCTCCTGGAGACCTGGAGACCTCCTGGAGACCTGGAGACCTCTTAGAGACCTGATGACCTCCTGGACCCTAGAGACCTCCTAGAGACCTCCTAGAGACCTCCTGGAGACCTCCTGGAGACCTGGAGACCTCCTGGAGACCTTCCTGGAGACCTCCTGGAGACCTCCTGGGAGACCTCCTAGAGACCTCCTGGACCTCCTGGAGACCTGGAGACCTCCTAGAGGACCTCCTGGAGACCACCTCCTGGAGACCTGGAGACCTCCTAGGAGACCTGGCCTCCTGAGAGAGACCTGGAGACCTCCTAGAGACCTCCTAGAGACCTCCTGGAGAGACCTCCTAGAGAGACCTCCTAGACCTGAGACCTCCTGGAGACCCTGGAGACTCCTGGAGACCCTGGAGACCTCCTGGAGACCTCCTGGAGACTCCTGAGACCTGGAGACCTGGAGACCTCCTAGAGACCTCCTGAGACCTCCTAGAGACCTCCTGGAGACCTGGAGACCTCCTAGAGACCTCCTGGAGACATCCTGGAGACCTGGAGACCTCCTAGAGGCCTCCTGGAGACCTCCTAGAGACCTCCTGGAGACCTCCTGGAAACCTGGTGACCTCCTAGAGACCTCCTAGAGACCTCCTGGAGACCTGGAGACCTCCTAGAGACCTCCTAGAGACCTCCTGTAGACCCGGAGACCTCCTAGAGACCTCCTGGAGACATCCTGGAGACCTCCTGGAGACCTCCTGGAGACCTGGAGACCTCCTAGAGACCTCCTGGAGACCTGGAGACCTCCTAGAGACCTCCTGGAGACCTCCTGGAGACCTCCTAGAGACCTCCTCCTCCTGGAGACCTCCTGGAGACCTCCTGGAGACCTCCTAGAGACCCTGAGACCTCCTAGAGACCTCCTGGAGACCTGGAGACCTCCTAGAGACCTCCTGGAGACCTCCTGGAGACCTGGAGACCTCCTAGAGACCTCCTGGAGACCTCCTGGAGACCTCCCAGGAGACCTCCTAGAGACCTCCTAGAGACCTGGAGACCTCCTAGAGACCTCCTGGAGACCTCTAAGACTCCTGAGAGACCTCCCCTGGAAGACCTGGAGACCTCCTAGAGACCTCCTGGAGACCTGGAGACCTCCTAGAGACCTCCTAGAGACCTCCTGGAGAGAGACCTCCTAGAGGAGACTCCTGGAGACCTCCTGGAGACCTCCTAGAGGAGACCTCCTGGAGACCTCCTGGAGACCTCCTAGAGAGACCTCCTGAGACCTCCTGGAGACCTCCTAGGAGACCTCCTAGAGGACCTCCTAGAGACCTCCTGGAGACCTCCTGGAGACCTCCTAGAGACCTCCTGTAGAGACCTCCTGAAGACCTCCTGAGTGACCTCCTGGAGACCTAGAGACCTCCTGGAGACCTCCTGGAGACCTCCTGGAGACCTCCTAGAGACCTCCTGGAGACCCTGGAGACCTGGAGACCTCCTAGAGACCTCCTAGAGACCTCCTAGAGACCTCCTGAGAGACCTGACCTCCTGGAGACCTCCTGGAGACCTCCTGGAGACCTTCCTTAGAGACCTGGAGACCTGGAGACCTCCTAGAGACCTCCTAGAGACCTCCTAGAGACCTCCTGGAGACCTCCTAGACCTCTGGAGACCTCCTGGAGACCTCCTGGAGACCTGGAGACCTCCTAGAGACCTGGAGACCCCAGAGACCTCCTGGAGACCTGGAGACCTCCTAGAGACCTCCTAGAGACCTCCTGGAGACCTCCTAGAGACCTCCTGGAGACCTGGAGACCTCCTAGAGACCTCCTGGAGACCTGGAGACCTCCTAGAGACCTCCTGGAGACCTGGGGACCTCCTAGAGACCTCCTAGAGACCTCCTGGAGACCTCCTGGAGAACTGGAGACATCCTAGAGACCTCCTAGAGACCTCCTGGAGACCTGGAGACCTCCTAGAAACCTCCTAGAGACCTCCTGGAGACCTGGAGACATCCTACACTGCAAAAATTAATGGTCTAAATATAAGAAATAAATACTTGGTTTGAGCAGATACAGACTAAAAGTAAGTGAAATAATCTGCCAGTGCAGTGAGATAATCACACTTAGTAAGATTTCTTGAAATAAGAAAAAAATATATCAAAACAAGACTAGTAATCTTACACATTCTGTGCTTGCATAGTATATTACTCTCAAACAAGATCAAAAAGACTTTTTAGCTAGATACAGATTGGAACTCTTGGTTAGATTGTTAATTTTTGCAGTGTAGAGACCTCCTGGAGACCTCCTGAAGACCTCCTGGAGACCTGGAGACCTCCTAGAGACCTCCTGGAGACCTCCTGGAGACCTCCTGGAGACCTCCTGGAGACCTCCTAGAGAGAGACCTCCTGGAGACCTGGAGACCTCCTGGAGACCTCCTGGAGACCTGGAGACCTGGAGACCTCCTAGAGACCTCCTGGAGACCTCCTGGAGACCTGGAGACCTCCTAGAGACCTCCTGGAGACCTGGAGACCTCCTAGAGACCTCCTAGAGACCTCCTGGAGACCTCCTAGAGACCTCCTGGAGACCTGGTGACCTCCTAGAGACCTCCTGGAGACCTCCTGGAGACCACCTGGAGACCTCCTAGAGACCTCCTAGAGACCTCCTGGAGACCTGGAGACCTCCTAGAGACCTCCTGGAGACCTGGAGACCTCCTAGAGACCTCCTGGAGACCTCCTGGAGACCTGGAGACCTCCTAGAGACCTCCTGGAGACCCGAAGACCTCCTAGAGACCTCCTGGAGACCTCCTGGAGACCTGGAGACCTCCTAGAGACCTCCTGGAGACCTCATAGGAAGCTGGAGACCTCCTAGAGACCTCCCAGAGACCTCCTGGAGACCTGGAGACCTCCTAGAGACCTCCTAGAGACCTCCTGGAGACCTCCTAGAGACCTCCTGGAGACCCGGAGACCTCCTAGAAACCTCCTGGAGACCTGGAGACCTCCTAGAGACCTCCTGGAGACCTGGGGACCCTAGAGACCTCCTAGAGACCTCCTAGAGACCTCCTGGAGACCTGGTGACCTCCTAGAGACCTCCTGGAGACCTCCTGGAGACCTCCTGGAGACCTGGATACCTCCTAGAGACCACCTGGAGACCTGGAGACCTCCTGGAGACCTCCTGGAGACCTCCTGGAGACCTCCTGGAGACCTGGTGACCTCCTGATTTCCCAGAATGCCCTGCGGCTGCCTCCAGCACCTCCTCCACACGCCCGTTCGACCTGTCAGAACCTGAGCCAAGGATCAGACCCGAGTCCACGTTGTTACAGAACCAGATCCTTTTCTGACAGGATTAAAGAGGATCCTGACCGGATCCTGGCCCAGAACCTCTGCCCATCTGGACTCCTGAGAGGCTCCGCCCCTCTGAGCCGGTCTTTCAGACCCAGGTGTTTCTCCAGGTGTTTCTCTGTAAGGTCCACTCACTTCTTCTCGTCCAGGTCGAATCAGCAAGAGCTCACATGTTTCTGGAACCAGAACCCAGACGGGCTTCTCTTTGATTCAGGTGATAAAAGACGTTAATGACAGGTGAGACAGGTGGGACAGGTGAGACAGGTGAGACGCTGCGTTTAGAGAAGATCTACTGATCGTTTCCAGGAAGCAGCCGTTGTTCATTAAACTACAGTAAGCTGAAACAGTAAGCTGAAGCTCTGCTGGACCTCAGAACCGTCTGAGGTCCAGCAGAGATGGTTCTGGTTCTGGTCCAACAGTCAGCAGGTGAGTGGGCGGAACCGGCGCCGGTACCTTGATGTATCTGTCGTGGGGGACGTACTGCAGGATGATGGGCTCCATGGTGAGGACGTTGGCGAACTGGACCTCAGGGATGTAGAGCGCACAAACCACGTGGGCCCAGCCTGGGGGGAGATGGAGAGGGTCAGGTAGGTCTGGTACCGGTACCGGTACTGGTACTGGTCACAGTACTGGTCCCAATACTGGTCCCAGTACCGGACCCAATACTGGTCACAATACTGGTCACAATACTGGTCCCGTTACTGGTCCCAATACTGGTCCCAGTACTGGTCCCGTTACTGGTCCCAGTACTGGTCCCGTTACTGGTCCCAGTACTGGTCACAATACTGGTCACAATACTGGTCACAATACTGGTCCCGTTACTGGTCCCAGTACCGGAAACAATACTGGTCCCAGTACTGGTCACAATACTGGTCCCAGTACTGGTCACAATACTGGTCACAATACTGGTTCCATTACCGGACCCAATACTGGTCCCAGTACTGGTTCTAATACTGGTCCCAGTACTGGTCCTGGTTCTGAGTCACAATACTGGTCCCGTTACTGGTCCCAGTACTGGTCACAATACTGGTCCCAGTACTGGTCCCGTTACTGGTCCCAGTACTGGTCACAATACTGGTCCCGTTACTGGTCCCAGTACTGGTCACAATACTGGTCCCAGTACTGGTCCCGTTACTGGTCCCAGTACTGGTCACAATACTGGTCCCGTTACTGGTCCCAGTACTGGTCACAATACTGGTCCCAGTACTGGTCCCAATACTGGTCCCAGTACTGGTCCCGTTACTGGTCCCAGTACTGGTCACAATACTGGTCACAATACTGGTCACAATACTGGTCCCGTTACTGGTCCCAGTACCGGACCCAATACTGGTCCCAGTACTGGACCCAATACTGGTCCCAGTACTGGTCCCAATACTGGTCCCGTTACTGGTCCCAGTACCGGACCCAATACCAATCCTAGTACTGGTCCCAGTACTGGTCCCAGTACTGGTCCCAATACTGGTCCCAATACTGGTCCCAATACTGGTCCCAGTACTGGTCCCGTTACTGGTCCCAGTACCGGACGCAATACTGGTCCCAATACTGGTCCCGTTACTGGTCCCAGTACCGGACCCAATAGTGGTCCCAGTACCGGACCCAATACCAATCCTAGTACTGGTTCCAATACCGGTCCCATTACTGGCCACAGTACTGGTCCCAGTACTGGTCCCAATACTGGTTCCAGTACTGGTCCCGTTACTGGTCCCAGTACCGGACCCAATACTGGTCCCAGTACCGGACCCAATACCAATCCTAGTACTGGTTCCAATACCGGTCCCATTACTGGCCACAGTACTGGTCCCAGTACTGGTCCCAATACTGGTCCCAGTACTGGTCCCGTTACTGGTCCCAGTACCGGACCCAATACTGGTCCCAGTACCGGACCCAATACCAATCCTAGTACTGGTTCCAATACTGGTCCCAGTACTGGTCCTGGTTCTGAGTCACAACCAGCTGTTTGTTTGTGTTTTTCATGGTCCGAAGCTGCTCTGGAACCAGAACTCTGCTGGATGAATCCAGGAACCAGATCAGAACCAGTGGTTCTGGTTCTGGAGGTTTTCTGGGACCAGTTTTAATTTTAGTTTCAGGAATCAGATCAGCTGATGATCATTTTCTTTTTTTTTTCTCCGTAAAGTAAAAAGATTTAAAATAACCAACCAGGAATTTGTTTCAATAAATGTTAAATTAACTTTTCTTCATTTATTTGTTTTGGCATTAAAATAAAAATTTAAAAAATCCACGAAGAAACTAAATTTCTGCTTTTATCAGCCAACGAAACATAAATAAGATTTAAACTTGATGTCTATATAAATAAAAACCTCATTTTTTATTAATGTCCATAAACGCTCGTTTATTTAAATATTTAAATTATTTGTTTCTCTGAACCTGATACTTTTATATTTGTTCAAGACTTTATGATTTAAATAAAAACTTTACTGTAGCTTTGTTTCTGAGAAAAAACAGAGAAACTAAAAAAAGACGAGAAGAAACCAGTCGACGTTTGAAACGATAACGAGCTGGTTACCTCCTAACGAACTCGTTACCTCTTAACGAGCATCTGCAGACGTGACGTCAACATTCTTCTCAGTTGTGTCGTAATTTTACGACTAAAAGTCGTTCAAAAAATGTTCATCCAACGACAAAGTTACGTCGAAGAAAATCAGAATTTTACAAAAAAAATTTTTTTTTGCCTGAATTTTTTTTAACTCGATATTTCATGAAAAAGAAGTTGTTGTATTAAAGTCGTTAACTGTCAAAAAGTCACAATTTTCAGAAATTTGAGATTTTTTAGAAAAACTTGTGATTTCAGCTGCTCCAGATGTTGAGATTCTCCAGATGTTGAGATGTTTCAGAGGTTTTTCTGCTCCAGATGTTGAGAATGTTTTCAGAGGTTTTTCTGCTCCAGATGTTGAGATGATCCAGATGTTTTTCTTCTCCAGATGTTGAGATGTTTCAGAGGTTTTTCTGCTCCAGATGTTGAGATGTTTCAGAGGTTTTTCTGCTCCAGATGTTGAGATGATCCAGATGTTTTTCTTCTCCAGATGTTGAGATGTTTCAGAGGTTTTTCTGCTCCAGATGTTGAGATGTTTCAGAGGTTTTTCTGCTCCAGATGTTGAGATGATCCAGATGTTTTTCTGCTCCAGATGTTGAGATGTTTCAGAGGTTTTTCTGCTCCAGATGTTGAGATGTTTCAGAGGTTTTTCTGCTCCAGATGTTGAGATGATCCAGATGTTTTTCTGCTCCAGATGTTGAGATGCTCCAGATGTTGAGATGTTTTGTCTGCTCCAGATGTTGAGATGATCCAGATGTTGAGATGCTCCAGATGTTTTTCTTCTCCAGATGTTGAGATGTTTCAGAGGTTTTTCTGCTCCAGATGTTGAGATGTTTCAGAGGTTTTTCTGCTCCAGATGTTGAGATGATCCAGATGTTTTTCTGCTCCAGATGTTGAGATGTTTCAGAGGTTTGTCTGCTCCAGATGTTGAGATGTTTCAGAGGTTTTTCTGCTCCAGATGTTGAGATGATCCAGATGTTTTTCTGCTCCAGATGTTGAGATGTTTCAGAGGTTTGTCTGCTCCAGATGTTGAGATGATCCAGATGTTGAGATGCTCCAGATGTTTTTCTTCTCCAGATGTTGAGATGTTTCAGAGGTTTTTCTGCTCCAGATGTTGAGATGTTTCAGAGGTTTTTCTGCTCCAGATGTTGAGATGATCCAGATGTTTTTCTCTCCAATTTGAGATTTTCAGAGTTTTCTCTCAGATGTTGATCTGTTTTTTTTCTCAGATGTTTGAGATCCTGCTCTCAGATGTTGAGATGTTTCAGAGGTTTTGCTTTTGATGCTTCCAGATGTTGAGATGATCCAGAGTTTTTCTGCTCCAGATGTTGAGATGTTGAGATGTTTCAGAGGTTTTTCTGCTCCAGATGTTGAGATGATCCAGTCTGTCCAGATGCTCCAGATGTTGAGATGATCCAGATGTGAGATGAGATGCTCCAGAGATGAGATGTTTTTTTCTGCTCCAGATGTGAGATGTTCAGATGCTCCAATGTTGAGATGATCCAATCTCCAGATGTTTTTGCTCCAGATTTGAGATGTTCAGGTTTTCTGCTCCAGATGTTGAGATGATCCAGATGTTGAGAGTTCCAGATGTTGAGAGGTGTTTTCTGCTCCAGATGTTGAGATGTTGAGATGCTCCAGATGTTTGAGAGATGTTTTCTGCTCCAGATGTTGAGATGATCCAGATGTTCAGCTGCTCCAGAGGTCTTTCTGCTCCAGATGTTGAGATGATCCAGATGTTGAGATGCTCCAGATGTGTTTCTGCTCCAGATGTTGAGATGATCCAGATGTTCAGCTGCTCCAGATGTGTTTCTGCTCCAGATGTTGAGATGATCCAGATGTTCAGCTGCTCCAGATGTTCAGCTGCTCCAGATGTTCAGCTGTAGCAACTGACGTCTATCCAGCGTCTGCAAACCTTCGTTATTTATATTCGACGTCTCGCCGCTTCGTCTTCACGACTTTAAAACAGATTTTTGGGATGAAAAGTCGAAACTTTACGTTAAAAAGTTTTTAATGTTTCACAATGAAAAAATTGTAATATGAAGCTAAAACACAGATTTGTTTCCTGGACGGTGGAAATAAATAACTGTAAATGAAACGAGTCTGTTTTATTTTATAATCAGTTAAAGTTGTTTAACTCAAACATCTGCGTCTCAGTTCACGTCCCACATGTGGAAACAGATGTCAACGACCTCTGCCCGGATCCCGACCCGGTTTCTGACCCGGATCCTGACCTGGTTTCTGACCCGGTTTCTGACCCGGTTTCTGACCTGGTTTCTGACCCGGTTTCTGACCCGGCCACAGTGGCCCGTTATATTGATCCATATTTAATGAAGCAGGACTCTTTGATGTTAGCAGCTACAACCAGCTAAAGATGATTTTGACTCCAAAGACAGTCACCTGGCAGTGACATCATAGGAGGCGTGTCCCTGAAACGTGGCGCTGACGGGTCCCTGGGGGGGTCTCTGCAAATTAAAGGTGGACCGAAGGTGCCACTTACCGCCGCTGTCCGTCCTCTTGAGGGCTCCATCTTTGTGGGGACACAGCTCGCACCTCTGCGGGAGACAGCAGAGCTCGTCGTGAGGACAGGTGGGACGGACGGGGGGGGGACGGGGACGGGGACGGGGACGGGGACGGGGGCGGGGACGGGGGCGGGATACTCACCACACGGGCGGCTCGCTCCTGCGACTCGCACTTCCTGCAGAACCAGGGGCCGGTGGGAACCTGGACGATCCCGTAGCATGCTGGGAAACAGAGACGAGACAGGTGACCAAACCTCGCCGTCCCCCCCTGGTTGCTACGGTAACCGTCAGACGGAACAAAATCTGACTGGAACTGTCATGAAACTGAGAGACACCTTTGATCTTTGTCATTTATGTCTCAGTTTACTCATCATGTGATTTTGTTTTTGATCCGTTAAAACAGCGTAAAGATCAGATTCAGACCCGAGAACAAGGCCTTAGACTTCGTTCACGGATTCCTTTACCAGTAATCCCAGAAGTCATCTTTTAATAGTCTTTGACATCATTTTGAAAATGATCTGAAGATCTTCCCACTCAACTGTGTCATCGTAGCTGTTTCCCGTCGCCACGGAGACGTCTTCAGATTCTCAGAATCAACCTGCTGTCACCTCTTTTCCACAACATTTTTTTTTTTTTATAAAATGAAATTCTCAGCTTCTTTGATGACTCAACCAGAAACAATCACGTCACTTTCAGGTCTAAACTCACCAGCCACCAGTCCCAGTCCCCTAACACTAACCCTAACGCTAATGCTAACGCTAACACTAAACCCCAGTCCTGATTACCATTCAGAAATATGATTCACTGGAGTTTATCTGCTGCCTACGGCGGACTATCAGCGCCACACTGAGAAAAAAAACTGTGGACAATGAGGTTTTTTTCATTCCTCACTTAGAGAATAAAATCAAGATGCAGTTTCCGAAATAAAGTCGAAATGTCAAGAATAAAGACGAAATGTCGAGAATAAAGGAACGAAATGTCGAAAATAAAGACGAAATGTCGAGAATAAAGACAAAATGTCGAGAATAAAGTCGAAATGTCGAGAATAAACGAAAGTCGAAAAGTCAAATGTCGAGAATAAAAGATGAAATGTTGAGAATAAAGTCGAAATGTTGAGAATAAAGACGAAATGTCGAGAATAAGATGAAAGTTCGAGAATAAAACAACGAAATGTCGAGAATAAAGTCGAAAATGTCGAGAATAATCGAAATGTCGAGAATAAAGACGAAATGTCGAGAATAAAGACGAAATGGTCGAGAATAAGTCGAAATGTCGAATAAAGAAATCGGGAATAAAGTCGAAATGTCGAGAATCGAAGAGAATGACATCGAGAATAAAGACGAAATGTCGAGAATAAATCGAAATGTCGAGAATAAAGTCGAAATGTCGAGAATAAAAAAGTCGAGAAATGTCGAGAATAAAGACGAAATGTCGAGAATAAAGAGTCGAAATGTCGAAATAAAGAATAAAGACGAAATGTCGAGAATAAAGAACGACGAATGTCGAGAATAAACGAAATGTCGAGATAAAGACGAATGTCGAGAATAAGATGTCGAATTGTCGAGAATAAAGACGAAATGTCGAGAATAAAGACGAAATGTCGAGAATAAAGTCGAAATGTCGAGAATAAAGTCGAAATGTCGAGAATAAAGTCGAAATGTCGAGAATAAAGACGAAATGTCGAGAATAAAGAGGAATGTCGAGAATAAAGTCGAGAATAGACGAATTGTCGGAATAAAGTCAAAATGTCGAGAATAAAGTCGAAATGTCGAGAATAAAGATGTCGAAATGTCGAGAATAAAGACGAAATGTCGGAGAATAAAGTCGAAATGTCGGTCGAGAATAAAGACGAAATGTCGAGAATAAAATCGAAATGTCGAAAATGGTAAGAGAATAAAGAAATGTCGAGAAATGTCGAGAATAAAGACGAAATGTCGAGAATAAGTCAGAAAAAAAAGAAATGTCGAGAATAAAGTCGAAATGTCGAGAATAAAAGACGAAATGTCGAGAATAAAGTCGAAATGTCGAGAATAAAGACGAAATGTTGAGAATAAAGAAATGTCGAGAAAAAAGAATAAAGAATGTCGAGAATAAAGTCGAAATGTCGAGAAAAATGTCGAGAATAAGTCGAAATGTCGAGAATAAAGACGAAATGTCGAGAATAAAGTCGAAATGTCGAGAATAAAGACGAAATGTCGAGAATAAAGACGAAATGTCGAGAATAAAGTCGAAATGTCGAGAATAAAGACGAAAATGTCGAAAATCGAATCGAAATAAGTCGAATAAATGTCGAATTCGAGAATAAAGTCGAATGTCGAGAATAAGTCGAAATGTCGAAAATAAAGTCAAAATGTCGAGAATAGTCGAATCGAGAAAAGTCGAAATGTCGAGAATAAAGACGCAATGTCGAGAATAAATAAAGTCGAAATGGTCGAGAATAAAGACGAAATGTCGAGAATAAAGACGAAATGTCGAGAAATAAAGTCGAATCGAAATGTCGAGAATAAAGACGAAATGTCGAGAATAAGTCGAAATGTCGAGAATAAAGACGAAATGTCGAGAATAAGAAATGTCGAGAATGAATCGAGAAAAAAAAGTCGAGAATAAAGTCGAAATTCGAGAATAAAGTCGAAATGTCGAGAATAAAGACGAAATGTCAAGAGAATAAAGTCGAAATGTCGAGAATAAAGATGAAATGCACAATCTGACACAATTTCTTCAAAGTAAAAATACTTTATTTACTTTATTATAATACTGTGTCTATGTGATAAAAGCACATAGATTCAGAAATTATGTTGGTAGAAAAAAGTTGGTTTGAATACATCTTTAAGACAACTTTATTGTGGAAACTGAATTTTGATTTTATTCTGGATGTTTCAACTTTATTCTCGACATTTTGACTTTATTTTTCTAAAAATAATAATTGTCCAGAATGTTTTTTCTCTCTGTGGCTCTAATACTCTTGTCAGGTGGGATTAAAAACATACGATAACTCCGCCCCCCTGTGTAGTTAAACTACATAACTGTGGGGATCGAACCCTCGTCCCCGGCATACAGAGATTTCTTTAAGTTCTGAGAACCGTTTTAATCCCTAAAGGCAGATTTGAATCATCAGTCTGACTCTGATCCAAACATCTTCCAGCTCAGCTGTCATCATTTTTCATTTTTCCCGGTCACACAGAGACTTCTTCAGATTCTCAGAATCAACCTGCTGCCCCCCCCCCCCCCCCCCCCCCCCCATTTTTTTCTTGTATTTTTTAATTACATTAAGTTCTCAGTACTGTTGCTGACTCCAGTAGTAAACATCTCGCTCCTCCCAGGTGTGAACGCGCCTCCTGCTCGGTGGATCCGGTCCGATAATCTGCCGATAATCTCTCAGAAATATGATTCCCGGGAGTTTATCTGCTCCCGTTTCACCGGGATTAAAGCAACAAAGCCAGCGGACGCACGGAAACACAGCGCGGCCTCGCCGGAGCCCGTTTTTGTGGTAAAAACACGCCTCCCGCGGCGCGTCACGGACCCCACCGGGCCGGACGGCGGCACACGGACCTCCGGTCCGGGCGCCATCCAGCCTCGGCGGTGTCACGGCGGCTGGCCGCGAGCCCCGAAACAACAAACAGCACGCCTCCCTCCCCTCCTACCCCTCCCACGTAGACAGCGGCTAGAACCGACCTCCCCGCGGCTCCGGCCCGGCCCGGCTCCAGCCGCCGCCGCTGCCCCGGGAATGACGCGCCGGCGGCGGCCAGGCTCACCTTGGTGGACGGCGACGCTGCAGCCGTGTCCGTCGCAGTACACCAGCGGGTTCTCCGCCCAGCCCCGCTCGTCTGAACACACGCAGCAGCCTCCGACCATTTCCCGCATGCTGCTCCCATATGCAGAAATCCGTCCCCCCCTCCTCCGGTAAAACGGCTCAGACCTCGGCCGGGCCTGTCGGCGGGTCCGCCCGCGCTTCGACGGCGCCGGGCCGGGGCATAGTCGCGGCAGAGAGACCAAATCTCGGCGTGGGGTTTGTGGTGTTGCTTACGTTTTTTTTTTTTTTTTTTTTTTTCTTTCCGTGATGTCCTCCCCGTCCTCGAAATCGATGCAGTGCGCATGCGCAGAGCTCGCTCCTCGGGGTCGGATTGAGAAGTCAAATTTAATGCGCCAAGTTGTTGTTTTACGGACTTCAGACGCTTTTTTTTACGTCAACGGGAGCATTTTTGCGACACCAGCGACAGATGTTGCATTTCCGCGGTGATGGGGGGGTTAACTCTGTTCACAGCCTCCTGAAAATGAGGGTAAAGTTGGTGAAACATGTGGATGAAGGCAGTCAAAACCGCTGGCTGAACTCTTCTCAGCAGTTATGGGGAAACAGCGCCATCTGGCGGATTTCAGCGGCGACAACAGCCATTGCAACGTATTTCACCATCCAGCCTCCAGAGCTGGAGTATGGACCCACAGGGATGCTGGGAAAATAAAATAAAATGCAAAATAAATAAATAAAATAATTATTGACGTACTGACATATAATTAAAACATTTAAGACATAAATAAAGAATACAAAAACTGAAACATAATAGAATAGAAGAATAGAACTTTATTAATCCCAGACCAGAGGAAATTCACTTATAACAGGTTGGACAGACGAAAAAGTAAAACATTGCACAGGGTTTGTTGTAAGTACTTATAAAAAATATTCTAAAAAGTAATAATAATATGAAATGTATACATAGTTCTCAAAAATATATAAAAATATACAAAAAAAATAATAAAGGTATGTTTTTTATTAATAGAAAATGAAATAAAATTAAAACAAAAAATAAGATATAATAACAACAGTAATAATATTGTTAAAAAATCAAGTTAATTCTAGATCTGATTATTTTACTTTATCACGGGGTACCAGGCAGGGATGTCCCCTCTCACCTTTACTTTTTGCACTGGCCATAGAACCCCTCTCAGTAGCATTAAGATCACTTCCTCTGTTCCGTGGCATCCCTCGATCAGGCATTGAGTTGAAAGTCTCCTTATATGCAGATGACCTTCTTTTATTTGTATCTGACCCACTTACCAGTATCTCATCGATTTTACTGACATTGGAAAGATTTGGCACTTTCTCAGGCTATAAAGTGAATCTCCTTAAAAGTGAATGTTTCCCAATAAATTCTTTAGCACTATCTCTTAAGGAATCTGACATTCCTCTAAACTTAGTTCCTCAGGATTTAAGTATCTGGGGATCAATGTGACCCGTACATTATCATCTCTTATTCGGCCATTTTCCTCCTTGATTGCTCAGGTTAAGGATGACTCCACAGATGGAACTCTCTTCCTCTTTCGTGATAGGTAGAATCAACGCAGTAAAAATGAATGTCTTACCAAGGTTTCTTTTTCTATTTCAGTGTATCCCTTTATTTTTGCCCAAAAGTTTTTTTAAAAGCTTAGACCAAATTATAGCCTCATTTTTATGGGCTGGAAAACACCCCAGAATACGAAAGTCAACATTGCAAAATTTTTCATCTGATGGTGGCCTAGCCTTACCAAATTTTCAGCTGTATTATTGGTCAGCACATATACATAAATTGGTTTACTGGCTTCAGTCCTCGCAGCCATTATGGAGTAGGCTAGAAATCCAGTCCTTTACTTTATCCTCACCTGCGGTCTTACTCACATCTTCGCTACCTGTTAATTTTTCCAGTTTCACAAAGAATCCTTTAGTGCGCTCCACGCTTAAGATTTTTTACCAGTTCAGACGCCACTTTATGTTCTTGTCTGCATCTACCTTAATGCCTCTACTTAATAATCCCTTTTTTCCTCCATCTCTTAACAATGCCTCTTATAGGTTATGGCAAGACCGAGGCATCAGGGTTTTTAGAGACCTTTACAAAGATGGTACTTTCTCTACCTTCTCAGAGTTATCTCTAGATTTTGATTTGCCTCCATCTCATCTATTTTTATACTTTCAAGTTAGACATTGTGCATCCTGTATTTTTTCAGGCTATCCTCTTCTCCCTGACAGCCAATCATGGGAGGACATTCTGACATTAGAACCCCGTCAGAAATCTCTTGTATCTAAGATTTATAAAAAACTTATGGCTTTAGATAATAATTCAATCCCTAAAGCTAAAAATGCATGGGAACGTGAGCTTGCTATAAATCTGACAGATAGTTGGTGGGATAAAGCTGTGCGCACTATTCGCTCATCTTCTCCTTCAGCTAGATTACAATTTATACAGTTCAAAGTGTTGCACAGGCTTCACTATAGCAAATCCAAACTATCTGAATTATATCCTGCCGTCACCGATCACTGTGACAAGTGTCAGGCCTCCTCTTGTAATTTGAGCCACATGTTCTTCTTTTGTCCAAGGCTACACAAATTCTGGACAGACTACTTTACAACCCTGACGACAGTTATGAGGACTCAGATAAAGATGGACCCCTTTATTGCTATTTTTGGAATCTCCCCTGACCAGCCTCAAATCTCTTCTTTGCAATCAGAGGTCATAGCATTTACCTCCCTTTTGGCCAGGCGTCGCATCTTATTTCTCTGGAAGTCCTCCTATCCACCATCTATATCGTTGTGGATGTTATATTTTTTCTTAGATTAGAGAAAATAACTTTAACAGTAAAAGGGTGTTCAAATCAATTTTATAGGAAATGGCAACCTTTCTTAAACTACTTTAATTCTTTACCATCCCTACCTCAGGATTAAAATTATCTCGTATTGTATACCCCTTGTCCACTCAGTAATGCTGCAGATTTTTTTAAATTTCTTCTTAACCATATATTTTTGATATATATATATGTATGTATATTATTTATATATGTGTATATGAATGTATATATATGTGTATTTTTTTTTTTTTTTTTTTTTTTTTTTTTTTACTTTTGTGGCCTTTTTATTTATTTATTTATTTATTTTATTTTATTTTTTTTTCCTACAGAGACTAGGTTCATTGTGTTAACAAAAAAGGGATTCCATGCATACTGTCATTGACTGTATTCTATGTTTTTGATCCCAAATAAAAAAAAAAAAAAAAAAAAAAAAAAAAAAAAAATCAAGTCAAGTTAAATATTTAAAAAGAAAAAAATTATTTCATTAAACAAAATGAAAAAGTAAAAATATTATGAAGAACAAAATGAGAAATTATATATTCAAAATAGAACCAAATGATATATAATAGCTATCAAAAATAAGCTAAATCCAATAATTAAACACAAATGAAAATAAAGAATTTAAAATAGTAAATATTATTTGATAAAACTTGATACACAAAACATTTATAAATAATGTATAAAGAAATATTAGAACAATTTACACCCAATTAATCCATAAAAACTATGATTTTTTTTTTTTTTTTTTTTTACATTTTTCAATTTATTTTTTGGAATGCTAAAAAACCAACGTGGTCTTAAAAAAAAAAAAAAAGAAATATATATATATATATATTATATATACATATATATATATATTATATAATGTATAATATATCTTATATATATATATATAAATATATATATATATATATATATATATATATATATATATATATATATATATATATACATATGATTAATTTATTTATTTTTATTAGAAATATAAATCATAATTAGGGTTTTTAAATAAACAATTGTCACAGAGGAGATATATATATATATATAATATATATATATATATATATATATATATATATATATATCTATATATATATATATATATTATTTTTTTTTTTTCTTAGAAATCTAATTTTTATTTAGGGTTTTTAAATAAAAATTGTCACAGAGGAAGAAGTTGATGTTGTCGTTCTTCTAAACTCGTATTTGTCCGGTGCAATGAGATGATTTTTATTTAATTGTTACACAGTGAAACCCAGATTAAAAGAAGAGGCGGTAATGACAGCAGGTCTCAGTGTGACGTCACGGTCGTCATGGAGACTTCCACCATCCAGTCAGCAGATGTCAGCAGAAGCTTCCCGCTCTGACTGAAGACGTCTGACTGGTCCCCCCCCCCCCCCCATGAACCCACGTTACTGTTTTAGTCACAGTCTTACAGTCATTTTACTCAGAAGACAAGTGTCGCCTTATAACTGAAAAAAAAAAAAAAAAAAACACAAGAAGCTAAAAAAGAGAAGCAGCGCGGCTCGTTCTGGTGAAATGGATGACTGCGCTTTTTCATCTGACGTGTTTGCGTCGCTTCTGTTCAGCCTCGCGGACAGAAAAGGGAACTGGCACCGATGGAGAGCAGCGATAGCGGCGGCTGGATGGAGCTGACACCCCCCCCCCCCTCTGGTCGGGACGCACCAAGGCGTGAACACGCGCACCCGCGTGCTGGTTGGACGCCCACCGACTGAAAGTTCCCTGTTTTATTCAGAGACTGATTCCCACATCTGGAGCTTTACCGGAACCGGCACCGCCACGCGCCTCTGCTGCTCCTGTGGGCGCGGTGAAAGCGAAACCGCTGATTAAGATCACTTTTATTCTCCACTTATTTCCATAAAAGCCCCAACACACGAGGAGAAATTAGAGCGCGCTGCTGTGATGACGTCACACTCATCCGACCACAGCGGCCCGACAACACGTTTATCTATTTAATAATTATTATAATAATTAACCCCGATCCCGACTCTCCCTGGTGAACTGATCATCTGCAGATGTGCAGACCTCGAGAAAAGCAGATGTTTTCGGGTGTGTGCTAACACAACGCACAGAGGGAACGACATCAGCAGCAGATTCAGTTGCTGCAAACCAGGGATGGAACGGTTAGCGGTATTACGGTAAAGCGTGGTAAAATTTTACGCGATGACGATTACCGTTTATGTTTGACTTCCATCTCGTTATCGTGGTCGCTTAGCGGGATAATTAATATCAGCCTCATTCAAGTCTGTTAGCAACTCGCGACTGTGTCTCGCGTGAATATGTAGCTTGTAACATTGGCATCGTAGCAAACCAGGGATGGAACGGTTAGCGGTATCACGGTAAAGTGCGGTAAAATTTTACGCGATGACGATTACCGTTTCATGTTTGACTTCCATCTCGTTATCGTGGTCGATTAGCGGGATAATTAATATCAGCCTCATTCAAGTCTGTTAGCGACTCGCAAATGTGTCTCTTGTGAATTTGTAGCTTGTAACATCGGCATCGCTGCAAACCATGGATGGAACGGTTAGCGGTATTACGGTAAAGCGCGGTAAAATTTTACGTGATGGCGATTAGCGTTTATGTTTGACTTCCATCTCGTTATCGCGGTCGATTAGCGGGATAATTAATATCAGTCTCATTCAAGTCTGTTAGCGACTCGCGACTGTGTCTCGCGTGAATATGTAGCTTGTAACATTGGCATCGTAGCAAACCAGGGATGGAACGATTAGCGGTATCACGGTAAAGTGCGGTAAAATTTTACGCGATGACGATTACCGTTCATGTTTGACTTCCATCTCGTTATCGTGGTCGATTAGCGGGATAATTAATATCAGCCTCATTCAAGCCTGTTAGCGACTCGCGACTGTGTCTCGCGTGAATTTGTAGCTTGTAACATCGGCATCGTAGCAAACCAGGGATGGAACGGTTAGCGGTATTACGGTAAAGCGCGGTAAAATTTTACGCGATGACGATTACCGTTCATGTTTGACTTCCATCTCGTTATCGTGGTCGATTAGCGGGATAATTAATATCAGCCTCATTCAAGTCTGTTAGCGACTCGCGACTGTCTCGCGTGAACGTGTAGCTTGTAACATCGGCATTGTAACGTTAGCATGGAGGAAAGTGGTGTTAGCACGCAGGACATTAAAAAATGACCAGAACGATGTTCTTCTGATGCAGTTAAAATATTAATTTAGTCCATTAACTGATCCGACAACCATAACGCCGGCAGTTAGCGCCACAGCGCTAACAGCTAACCAATAACAGGCAGCTACCTTTATACCTGACCCTCAGGTAACAACACAGCGACACCCACAGACACACAGAGTGAACTACAATTCAGAACAACATATTTGGCTCCTAAACAACTGTTTCTTTATTTACACATTTATACGTATTTAAGGTTCAGCTTAAAGTTAAAAGTTTGTTTCATTTGAACTTCACTATTATTTTTGTTCCTGATAATTGTTTGCATATTTTGACCAACTATGGTTTTTAAAGTGTTTATTTAGATTTGCACCAGACAAATAAGGTTTGTTCCTGTTATTTATTTTGTTCATTTAAAATAAAACCTCTTTCTGTGCCAGTTGTTTGTCCTTTTAATGTGAAAGTTTCATTTTGATAAGATTTTGGCTTCAATGTTTTAATGTGACAAGAAAATCACAAGATTTTGTGAAATTATTTTAATGTTTGTGTTTTTTTTAGACATTTTTACAGCAATTAAGAATATCGCGATAATATCGTAAACCATGATAATTTGGTCACTATAATCACGATATCAGATTTTCCATATCGTTACATCCCTACTGTAAACCCGTCTGGGGCGGGTCGTCCATTCGAGGCAGCTGTCAATCATCCTCAGGAGTGGGCGGCTCCATCTTTCTAAGCAGGTAAAAGATACCTGGAAAATCCCTCCTGATTTTTCTTTCAGGCCTCAGTTTTATGAATCAAAGTTGCAGGTTGTGTTTATTTCCCAGAGACCCCCTGCAGTCGGGTGGGAGGAGCCAGCTGCCGCAGCTCCGCCCCCCATCAGATGCTGCACAGACACGTTTCATCCACCATCACGAACTTTCTCAGTAAGCAGAAGGAAACGAATATCTCGAGCAGATGATGACACTTCGTCCTTTTCAGGACAAAACCTAGAAGATACCCGGAAGAGAGGCTCATCCTCTTTTCTTTTCTTCTTCTTTTTCTTCTTCCCCCCCGACTGAAGCGTCAGGCTGCAGCTTTATCGCATTTCTGCGTCCATCTTACACATTCTGCTATTCTGTAAAAAAAAAAAAAAAGAAAGAAAGAAAGAAAAGCCTGAGCAGCAGTGTGAGGCGTTTCTAGTTGGAGGGAGGTGAAGCTCCGGAGTGAGAAACCGAGACGAGTCAGAGTGAAGTGGTGACTTTGAAGCTGTGAACTGCTCCTCCGAAAAACCACAGCCGAAAAAAGAGTCATGTGACCTTCCAGATAACAGCAGCTCTTCTCTCTGCAGGCGAGAGGCGCTGCTGTTAGCATCCTCACAGAGATAACGATCCGGCAGATAGACCAGAACCAAAACCAGAATCAGAATCAGGACCAGTATCAGGACCAGAACCAGTATCAGAACCAGAACCAGTATCAGGACCAGAACCAGAACCAATATCAGGACCAGAACCAGTATCAGAACCAGAACCAGAACCAGAACCAGTATCAGAACCAGAACTAGAACCAGTATCAGGACCAGTATCAGGACCAGAACCAGTATCAGAACCACAACCATAACCAGTATCAGGACCAGGACCAGAACCAGCATCAGGACCAGAACCAGAACCAGAATCAGAACCAGTATCAGAATCAGAACCAGAACCAGTATCAGAACCAGTATCAGAACCAGAACCAGTATCAGGACCAGAACCAGAACCAGTATCAGGACCAGAAACAGAACCAGTATCAGAACCAGAACCAGTATCATGTGACCTTCCAGATAACAGCAGCTCTTCTCTGCAGGCGAGAGGCGCTGCTGTTAGCATCCTCACAGAGATAACGATCCGGCAGATAGGAGGCCCAGTCCGCTGGGACCCTCAGAACCAGAACCAGAACCAGGATCAGGACCAGTATCAGGACCAGAACCAGTATCAGAACCAGAACCAGAACCAGTATCAGTATCAGGACCAGGAACAGTACCAGAACCAGAACCAGAACCAGAACCAGAACCAGAATCAGGACCAGAACCAGTACCAGAACCAGAACCAGAACCAGAACCAGAACCAGAATCAGGACCAGAACCAGTATCAGAACCAGAACCAGAACCAATATCAGGACCAGTATTAGGACCAGTATCAGAACCAGAACCAGAACCAGAACCAGTATCAGAACCAGAACCAGTATCAGGACCAGAACCAGTATCAGGACCAGTATCAGGACCAGAACCAGAAACAGAATCAGAACCAGAACCAGTATCAGAACCAGAACCAGTATCAGGACCAGAACCAGAACCAGTATCAGAACCAGAACCAGTATCAGAACCAGAACCAGAACCAGAATCAGAATCATAATCAGAACCAGAACCAGTATCAGGACCAGAACCAGAATCAGGACCAGTATCAGGACCAGAACCAGTATCAGAACCAGAACCAGAACCAATATCAGGACCAGAACCAGTATCAGAACCAGAACCAGAACCAATATCAGAATCAGGACCAGAACCAGAACCAGAACCAGTATCAGGACCAGTATCAGGACCAGAACCAGAACCAGAACCAGAACCAGTATCATGTGACCTTCCAGATAACAGCAGCTCTTCTCTCTGCAGGCGTGAGGCGCTGCTGTTAGCATCCTCACAGAGATAACGATCCGGCAGATAGGAGGCCCGGTCCGCTGGGACCCTCAGAACCAGAACCAGAACCAGGACCAGTATCAGGACCAGAACCAGTATCAGAACCAGAACCAGTACCAGAACCAGAACCAGAACCAATATCAGGACCAGAACCAGTATCAGGACCAGAACCAGTATCAGGACCAGAACCAGTATCAGGACCAGTATCAGGACCAGTATCAGAACCAGAACCAGAACCAGAACCAGTATCAGAACCAGAACCAGAACAAGTATCAGGATCAGTATCAGGACCAGAACCAGTACCAGAACCAGAACCAGAACCAGAACCAGTATCAGGACCAGAACCAGTATCAGGACCAGAACCAGTATCAGAACCAGTATCAGGACCAGAACCAAGGCTTTTCTATCGCTGTCACGTCCACATGACAATCAGCGCGTTTACATGGGAAGTTTAATTCCTCTTTAATTCAGAATTAAAGTTAAAACTGAATAAAAGTTACCATGTAAAAACTTAATTCCATATGAAAATGTCAATTCCGAATTAAACTTAATTCCGAAGTAAGTGGCTGGTTTATTCCCATTTTAATTCCGAATTAAATAATTCCGCGGTCATGTTTACACTCATTCCTGTTTAAATTAATTCCCGTCTTTCTGCGCATGCTAGTTCTCTTGCCCGTCTGGCGCGATGACGCTTATATTCCGCGCTGGGCTTGTTTTCAAAACAAAGTTTCAAGATGGCGGCACGCAGTAAACGGTGTTCAAGAGCAGAGACGATTTATTTAATAAATAGCTTGGAGGAACTGGAAATAATTAAAAGAACAGATGGCAGGAAACATAAAAATTGTGAGCTTTTCAAAGTTGTAGCGGCTAGGTTAAATGAAGGAGGTTTCACAGATAGAGACGCCACCCAGGTCAAAAATAAGTGGAATGTTGTTGCTAACCGAGTTTGCTAAGTTTGTTTTCTTCCGGTAGACGTAGATGTAAAGATGTCCCCCCCCCCCCCCATCCAATCAGAACCCTTCCCAACCCCCAGACCTAAAGCAGAGTTGGATAAAGCCGAACAAACGTGTTTTCCATGTAAACCTCAATTCAGAATGACTATTTCCATGTAAACTCGAAGGAAAATAGTTTAATTCGGAATTATTTAATTCCTAATTAATTAATTCCGAATTAAAAAACATCATGTAACCGCAGCCATTTAGTTTTTATCCTCGTTTCTGCAACGAAATTCTTCACGAAACGATTTGAGATTTTTTGACACAAAATTGAGATTCGACGTCTAAAAGTTTAGATTTTTTTCCTGAGATTTTATGACAGAAACAAACTTTTTATGAGTAATGCAACATTTTCAGTTTCGTCATAATTTTATGTCAAATTAGTGATTTTTCTGAAGACTGGATTTTTTTTTTTTACAAAAACAAACTAGCTTTGAATTCAAAAGTCCTGATTTTAGAGAATTTGTGATTTCACAATAAAGTGTCCTGTTATTATTCTTATTGTTATTGATATTATTATTAACTATGATTTTTTGTCAGGTAAATGATATCAATTATAAATAATTATATTAAATTCTCAGTTTTGCAACAGAAGGTTGTAATTTTATGCTGAATTTTGTAAAACTAGTTATTTTACAATAAAAAATGTTTAGTTTTCAGTTAAAAAATCACAATATTAAAGCGATTTTAAAGCCAAATTTCTCGGTTCTAAAACAGAAAACTGCAGTTATTCTATTAGTTTATAAGTTTAAGAATTTTACAACTTTATAATTGGGATCCTAGTGCAACCTAATATTTCATCTAAAATGTTACAAAATGAAGTTAAAAAGTGTTGTTTTCTTATAAAAAAGTATTAAAAAAAACTCAGAAAATTAGTGATTATAATAAAAGATTAATTAAAACAAGCAGAACTGATGGTAAATTATATTATTTCATTTTATTCTGTATTATATTATAATTAGGGCTGGGCAAAATAACACGTTATTATTGCATTAACTTATGAATTTATTAACGCCGACATTTATTTTATCGTGCATTAACGCATGTTGCTCACATGCTTTTATTTTGAAAAGTCTGTTTCTGGCTGCTGCAGAACCGGAAGAGAACTGACAGAAAAACCTGCAGAAAAGGTAAAACAGACACGTAGAGCAGTAAAGTTACAGAACTTTAACATGGACATTTTCATTTTAAAGTTCTCCCAGACGGAGGATTCAACAGAAACAAGGTTATTTGTAACAACTGACAAGTTGAACTCCCCGTTAAAAGTTTCTGCTGTTACCTCAGAAATTAACCTGTTTTAATGTTCTGATTGTGGCTCAGGATTTTGTTGGTAGACTTTTGTTAAATTTTTCATCAAAAACAAGATGACATTAATGCCCTGGCAGTGGCAATAAGCTTTATTTTATTTTACATTTACACTAAATATGTGTTTCTGACAAGTGCTGATGTTAAAAGTGTTTGAACAACAAATGTTATGGACACTTTAAATTTACATTTAAATAAAAGTGACCTTTACACTACTGTTGAATTCATTATCGGATTTTGCGTATACGATGCAATTAATCGTGATTAATCAGGGAAATCATGAGATAAATTGCGATTAAACATTTAAAAAATTTTAATTTAATTTATTAGTATATTATATTTTATCATAGTATATTATTTTAGTATAATACTGTTTATTGTTCAAATGTTTCTTTGGGAGAAAACATTTGAAAATGTAAAATCTGACTCACCCCACTGTCGCGTCTCTTTAACTGTCCTGTCTTTAAACGTCTCACTGCTGGTGTTTTTTAGTCCTCTGACAAAATCAGGATTTAAGATGTTAATAAAGACGTTAGAATTCACTGCCAGAGACGACTGAAGGACACGTTCATCCCTCACATTTCCACAAAGAACGTCCTGCCACAAGATTAAATTACATTTTCATATTCGATGGTTTTCCTAGATGATGGCGCTAACCATGAATGTAAATGCAGACAAAACAAACAAACAAACAAAAAAAACCCGAATCAGATGCAGCAGTTTGAACAGAACACCTGTCAGCAACTGATCAATAACTGATCAATAACTGATCAATAACTGTTGCTAAAGTTTATAAAGAAAATATGCAGTTGAGCCGTTAATTGTGGATCGTTTTCAGTTTTATTCTGAGCTGATTGAAGCTTCTGTCTGTGTGACGGAACAGATTTACCTGATGATTCAGGAACAAAACAGAACAAAACCAGAACTGAACTGAACTGAACTGAACTGAACTGAACTGAACTGAACTGAACTGAACTGAACTGAACTGAACTGAACTGAACTGAACTGAACTGAACTGAACTGAACTGAACTGACTGAGCTGAGCTGAACTGAACTGAGCTGAACTGAACTGACTGAACTGACTGAGCTGACTGAACTGAGCTGAGCTGAACTGACTGAACTGAACTGAACTGAACTGAACTGAACTGACTGAACTGAACTGAACTGACTGAACTGACTGAACTGAACTGAACTGAACTGAACTGAGCTGAGCTGAACTGAACTGAACTGAACTGAGCTGAACTGAACTGAACTGAGCTGAACTGAACTGAACTGAACTGAACTGAGCTGAACTGAACTGAACTGAACTGAGCTGAACTGAACTGAACTGAACTGAACTGAACTGACTGAGCTGAACTGAACTGAACTGAACTGAACTGAACTGAGAACTGAACTGAACTGAACTGAACTGAACTGAGCTGAACTGAACTGAACTGAACTGAACTGAACTGAACTGAACTGAACTGAACTGAACTGAACTGAACTGACTGAACTGAACTGAACTGAACTGAGAACTGAACTGAACTGAACTGAACTGAACTGAACTGAACTGAGCTGAACTGAACTGAACTGAACTGAACTGAACTGAACTGAACTGAACTGAACTGAACTGAACTGAACTGAACTGAACTGAACTGAACTGAACTGAACTGAACTGAACTGAACTGAACTGAACTGACTGAACTGAACTGAGCTGAACTGAACTGAACTGAACTGAACTGAGCTGAACTGAACTGAACTGAACTGAACTGAACTGAACTGAGCTGAGCTGAACTGAACTGAACTGAACTGAACTGAACTGAACTGAACTGACTGACTGAACTGAACTGAACTGATGAGCTGAGCTGAACTGACTGAACTGAACTGAACTGAACTGAACTGACTGAACTGAACTGAAACTGAACTGACTGACTGAACTGAACTGAACTGAACTGAACTGAACTGAACTGAACTGAACTGAACTGAACTGAACTGAACTGAACTGAACTGAACTGAACTGAACTGAACTGAACTGAACTGAACTGAACTGAACTGAACTGAACTGAACTGAACTGAACTGAACTGAACTGAACTGAACTGAACTGAACTGGGACTTTTATGACACAAACAGCAGCTGCAGTTACAAAAAAATAAATGTCTGACAAACATAATTATTTTGGAGTTAACACTTTACAGGCCATTTAACCCGTATGCAGCACACACACATGCACGCGCACATGCACGCGCACATGCACACGCACACACATGCCCACACTCACACACACATGCAGGAGGGACCAGCGAAGCTCCGCCTCCTGCCTTCCGTTTCTGTACCACCAGCTCCTGGTTCTGAGTAGACGTCTGTCCGCCGCGGCGCCCCGTAGGTGCGCCCTACTTCAGGTCCAGGCGGTGCTCGCCGCGGGCTATGTGGGAGGAGAACTCGTAACGGTCCCGGCTGCGGTGGCCGCACACGTTGCACTCGAGCGGGTCGCGGAAGCCGTGGCAGCCCATGTGGATGGTGAACATGACGTAGTCCAGGAAGATCACCCTGCAGTGGCCGCAGGGGTACACGGCGCCGCCCGCGGCGCCCGCCTCCCCGTCCGCCCGCATCACCCGCAGGGCCTCCACGGGCGGCAGGGACATGGGCTGGGTGTGCGGGTGCGAGGCGCCGTTCTGGTGGCTGGGCGCCCCCAGCAGGTGGCCCAGGGTGTAGGCGACGGTCTGGGGCATCTGGGAGCCGTCGGCGAGGAACGAGTCCACGCCGAGGGGCGGCGGCGGGACGCCCAGCAGCGGCAGGCCCATCTTGTGGCCGTTGGTGAGGCCCATGGCGCCGATGTCATTGCGGTTCAGAGGGATGGGGTAGGGCCTCTGGGAGGGCGGCGGATCGCAGTCCGGGCCGGAGAAGATGGGCGGCGGCTGCTGGTGGTGGGCGTCGCTGCCCGGCGAGCCCGCCGGAGGGTCCTTCGCGTCGGACCGGGCCACCAGCTCCCGGTTGAAGCTCAGGTCCAGGCAGACGCCGTTGTCGCCTAAACCGGTGACACGAGAGAGCGGTTAAAAACCCAACAAGAGGAGAAACCCGACAGACGAGGAGCAGAGAGAGCGCGCCAGGCACGGACGAGAGCGCTAGCTTTATTAACGCTAGCTAATAACGCTAGCTTTAATAACGTTGTTTTACGTAAAACCATCTGACCGTAGACGTCTGAGCATCGGACAAACACGAGCAACAATATGAGCAACATCTGTCTCAATAAAGATAAAGCCAGAAACCCTGAAGGTCTAAAGGTCTGGAGGTCTGAAGGTCTGAAGGTCTGAAGGTCTGGAGGTCTGGAGGTCTGGAGGTCTGAAGGTCTGGAGGTCTGAAGGTCTAAAGGTCTGAAGGTCTGAAGGTCTGGAGGTCTGGAGATGTTGTTGCACAAAACCCGCCCCCGCCCTGTTGTGATTGGTTTGGACTCCGGTGGAAACTGCTGCTGCTATGACCAGAACTGCTTATGTCTTTCCCTCCTGATGTTGTGTTAATACCCAACCAAATGCTCCAGATAAGCAAAACTTCCAAAAGTATCTGCTTGCACCATAGAACAGAATAGAGTAGAGTAAAGTAGCGTAGAGTAGAATAGAGTAGAAAAGAATAGAAAAGAGTAGAGTAGAATATAGTAGCGTAGAGTAGAATAGAATAGCGTAGCGTAGAGTAGAATATAGTAGCGTAGAGTAGAATAGAATAGAATAGAATAGAGTAATGTAGAGTAGAATATAGTAGCGTAGAGTAGAATAGAATAGAATAGAGTAGAGTAGAGTAGAATATAGTAGCGTAGAGTAGAATAGAATAGAGTAGTGTAGAATACAGTAGAGTAGAATAGAATAGGGTAGGATAGAATAGAGTAGAGTAGAAGAGAGTAGAGTAGAGTAGAATATAGTAGAGTAGAATATAGTAGCGTAGAGTGGAATAGAGTAGAACAGAATAGAATAGAATAGAGTAGAATAGAATAGGGTAGAATAGAATAGAATAGAGTAGAGTAGAATACAGTAGAGTAGAGTAGAATAGAATAAAGTAGAGTAGAGTAAAGTAGAATAGAATAGAATAGAGTAGAATAGAGTAGAGTAGAATAGGGTAGAATAGAGTAGAGTAGAGTAGAATATAGTAGTGTAGAGTAGAACAGAATAGAATAGAGTAGAGTAGAATAGAATACAGTAGAGTAGAATATAGTAGCGTAGAGTGGAATAGAGTAGAACAGAATAGAATAGAATAGAGTAGAATTGAATAGGGTAGAATAGAATAGAGTAGAATAGAATAGAATAGAGTAGGGTAGAATACAGTAGAGTAGAATAGAGTAAAGTAGAATAGAGTAGAATAGAGTAGAGTAGAATAAAGTAGAGTAGAATAGAATAGAGTAGAATAGAGTAGAATAGAATAGAGTAGAGTAGAATAGGGTAGAATAGAGTAGAATAGAATAGAGTAGAATAGAGTAGAGTAGAATAGAATACGGTAGAAAATATTAGAGTAGAGTAGAATAGAGTAGAGTACAGTAGATTAGAATAGAGTAAAGTAGAATAGAGTGGAATAGAGTAGAGTAGAATAGAATAGGGTAGAATAGAATAGAGTAGTGTAGAGTAGAATAGAATACGGTAGAATATATTAGAGTAGAGTAGAATAGAGTAGAGTACAGTAGAGTAGAATAGAGTAAAGTAGAATAGAGTAGAATAGAGTAGAGTAGAATAAAGTAGAGTAGAATAGAATAGAGTAGAATAGAGTAGAGTAGAATAGAGTAGAGTAGAAAAGAATAGAATAGGATAGAATAGAGTAGAGTAGAATAGAATACAGTAGAATATATTAGAGTAGAGTAGAAAAGAGTAGAGTAGAATAAAATAGAGTAGAATTGAGTAGAGTAGAATAGAGTAGAGTAGAATAGAAAAGATTAGAATAGGGTAAAATGGAATAGAGTAGTGTAGAGTAGAATAGAATACGGTAGAATATATTAGAGTAGAGTAGAATAGAATAGAGTAGAATGGAATAGAGTAGAGTACAGTAGAATAGAGTAGAGTAGAATAGAGTATTGTAGAGTAGAATAGAGTAAAGTAGAGTAGAGTAGAACAGAATAGAGTAGAATAGAATACAGTAGAGTAGACTAGAATAGAATACAGGAGAGTAGAGTAGATTATAGTAGAGTAGAATAAAGTAGAGTAGAATAGAATAGAGTAGAGTAGAATAGAGTAGAATATATTATACATATATTATACGTATATTTTTCGTATATTTCTTTATATATATTCATACATATATTTATTTGTATATTTATATATATTATACCTATATTAAACGTATACAGTAATCTCCCACACTTCGCGGTTAATGGGGGCTGTGACCCCCCCTGTGAATAGTGAAAACCGCGATGTGGATGTACATGTACATGTATATGTTCATACAGTATACATGTACGTGCGTATGTAAAATCTACGGAGGGTTCACTCACTTTGACGATCTCTCCTCTGTGCGTAGCTAACGAGAGACAGAGATGGAGATGAGGGGACGCGTGTCAGCCAATCAGCTACAGACAACCGACGGCACAGTAATGATGTCATAGCAGCCAATCACAGATCTCGATAGTCGTTCATGGCCCCTCCCCTGTCAGCTCTTGTTGCTTCCCGAGACTCGTTCTTGATGTGATGGGTTTCACTTCAACCTTGCGCGCTTCGTTGAATTTCTTTCTTTTTTCTTTTCAAATATTTTTTTTTCTATGAATATTTTTGAAACTTCAACGATGTACTGAGATCGTGATTGCTGAGACCGCGTGTGGGGGATTACTGTATCATTCCTATATTTATACGTATATTATACATCTATTATTCGTATATTTATACATATATTTATTTGCATATTTATACGTATATTATATGCATATTTATTTGTATATTTATACGTATATTTATTCTTATATTAATACGTATATTATTCATATATTTATACGTATATTTATTTGTATATTTTTCTTATATTATACGTATATTTATTTGTATATTTATACGTATATTTATTCGTATATTTATACGTATATTATTTGTATATTTTTACGTATATTTATTCGTATATTTATACATATATTATTCGTATGTTTATACGTATATTTATTCATATATTAATACGTATATTATTCGTATATTTATACGTATATTTATTTGTATAGTTATACGTTTATTATACGTATATTTATACGTATAATTATTTGTATATTTATACGTATATTATTCGTATATTTATACGTATAATATTTGTATATTTATACGTATATTTATACATATATTATTCGTATATTTATACGTATATTTATTTGTATATTTATACGTATTATATATATTTATTTGTATATTTTACGTATATTATTTGTATATTTATATTATTTATATTGTATATTTATATATATTTATATTTATTTGTATATTTATATATATTATTATATATTTATACATATATTTATTCATATATTTATATACGTATATTTATATGTATATTTATTTGTATTATACATATATTTATTTGTATATTTATACGTATATTTATTTGTATATTTATACCTATATTTATTAGTATATTTATACGTATATTTATTGTACATTTATACATTATATTATTTGTATATTTATTCATATAAATATACGAATAAAATATATGTATATTATCTGTATATTTATTTGTATATTATACGTATATTTATTCATATATTTATACGTATATATTGTATATTTATTTGTATTTATACGTATATATTTATTATATATTATACGTATATTTATTTGTATATTTATATTTGTTTATTATACGTATATTTATTCATATATTTAGACGTAAATTATTTGTATATTTATTTGTATATTTATAGATTATATTATTTGGTATATTTATACATATATTTATTCATATATTAATACGTATTATATTCGTATATTTATACGTATATTTATTTGTATATTTTTACGTATATTTATACATATATTATTTGTATATTTATACGTATATTTATTTGTAAATGTATACATATATTTATACGTATATTTATTTGTATATTATATGTATATTTATTCATATATTTATACGTATATTTATTTGTAAATTTATACATATATTTATTCATATATTTATTTGTATATTTATTTGTATTTATACGTATATTTATTCATATATTTTACGGATATTTATTTGTATTTATACATATTTATTTGTATATTATTTATATTATATATTTATTCATATATTTATACGTATATTCATTTGTAAATTTATACATACATTTATTCGTATATTTATTTGTATATTATACGTATATTTATTCATATGTTTATACGGATATTTATTTGTAAATTTATATCATATATTTATTGTATTTATTTGTATATTTATTGTATTATACGTATTTTTATTCATATATTTATACGGATATTTATTTGTAAATTTATACATATATTATTCATATATTTATATGTATATTTATTTGTTAATATATTTATATTTATTGTATATTTTTGTATATTATTTTATATATATGTATATTTATTATATATTTATATATATTTATTTGTATATTTATAAATTATATATTATGTATTATATTATATATATATTATATATTATATTATTATTTATATATGTATATTTATTGTAATTTATATATATATATTCGTATATTTATATATATATTTATTTGTAAATTTATACATATATTTATTCGTATATTTATACGTATATTTTATTTGTAAATTTATACATATATTTATTTGTATATTATACGTATATTTATTCGTATATTTATATGTATATTTATTTGTAAATTTATACATATATATATATATTCGTATATTTACATGTGGGCTCCTTGTGAGCTACCAGTGGGCTGAACTCCGGTTTGTCTCCAGCTTGTCATATTCACATCAGTCAAAGATCAGTTGAATCCAGACGAAGGTTCATCTTCATCTTCAGCCAGATGTTTTCTGGGTCTCTTGAACTTAGTAGGCAGCTGTTAACAGTCTTTTATTTCTGCTGTGTTCTGTTCTGAGGAAGTTCTGTGTGATGCTCAAACCTCTATCTGTGATCTCTCCACTAACCACAAACTGCAGCTGCATTAGTACCTGTGAGAAACATCTGGATCCTCAGATATCTATACTCAGGTCGTCCCTTCACAGTCGCTGCTCTGATGTTAAACAGAAAACACCTCATAAATATATTATATATGTAGCTGTGTTTCGCTCGTCAGCCACCAGGATTTCAGGTGGGATCTAACTGGTTAACGTTCACAGGTGGGGCCTGCGTTAAAAATTATTAGACCACCATTTTTTCTTCAGTTTCTTGTTCATTTTAATACCTGGTACCACTAAACGTCATCATGTGACTAAAACAGACAGAAAAGAAAACACTGAATGCATAAAAGCAGTGTTTTTGGCAGTACAACGCCATAGCTATTGATGTAAAAACTTAAGTGATTTAGGTTATAATCAAGAAAACCATGGAAAATGGTAAGATATCAGCTCTTAAATAAAACTCTTATGAGCAATCTTTGTGGTTATCGTTATGTTTGTCCAAACAAATGTACCTTTAGTTGTACCAGGCATTAAAATGAACAAGAAACTGAAGAAAACAAGGGTGGTCTAATAATTTTTTCCATGACTGTATATATGTATATATATATATATATATATATATATATATATATATATATATATATATATATATATATATATATATATATATATATATGCAGCGTGCCGCTTCAGCGAGACCAGAGGAGCTTTAAAGCGAAGCGAGCAGAGAGGAAGCAGACGAAGACCTTCGCTGCAGCTGCTCGACAGGAGTATCGACAGAGAGACACCTGCTCACGTTTCTGGGCTCCCGCCTCTCTCTCTCTCTCTCTCTCTCTCTCTCTCTCTCTCTCTCTCTCTCTCTGCGGTCGCAGACTCTCATACTTCTCTTTTCCTCTGTGGTTGTCATAATGAAAGATCTCACTTCATTTGTCAAGCTGATAGACGTAGGAGGCTTTTTTTCCCCTCTTTTATATACTTTTCTCTTTTGTTAGTGTGTTGTGCACCTGTGTGTGTGTGTGTGTGCGTGCACGTGTGTGTGTGTGTGTGTGCGTGAGCAGATTGAGGCGTGATTGCGAAACTCCAAAGCCATCGTGGAGCTCAACCAGAGAGGTGAAGCAGGCGACTGAAAACACTGGCTGTTTGGGAAACGGCGGCGCCACCTCAGCCGTTTACTGAAACACACACACTCTGAGTAATCTCACCGACAGGTTTCGGTCCATGTGCAGTTTTTCTTTTTTTTTTTTAATTGACTGAATCAACCATGCATGGTTACCTTCACCCACCGACGCCACAGCTCCTGCAGAGCATTTAGGGTCGCGGAGACCACTGGGTGGTGTGTGCAGGTGTGGGGCAGGCGCACCTGCCCTCAGTTCCTGCCTGGCGACAGAAGAGACAGAAGCCGGCAAACATAAACAGACAGACAGACGAGAAGCTGAGACAGACAGAAAGAGTCCCTGTACGGAAGACCACAGCTGACAAAATCAAAAATAACCACCCGTCTGGGTATTTCTGGTTACTTTAACTAGATTACCATCTGACGTGATGTGATTCTGGAATGAACTGGATTACAAAGCAGACTTAAATGACTTATTCTTGATTACTTTAACAATTTCACAGATATAATAATAATTAAATAATTAAATACAAAATAATTAAATATATAGTCATTTTTATTGTTTTTTTAAGCTATTGTAAATTTACCCAATTGTTTTTGCGATTTTATTTTGTTGTATTTTAATGTTCTTTGCCTTCTTGTCTTACTGTTTATCTGTGTTAAGGACTACAGATGGAAATTAGCTTGGTGCTAAATCTGGTGCAGCCATCTTTTTAATGCCACTGCACACGGTCCTTTAAATAAATAAATAAATAAATAAATAAATAAATAAATAAAATAAAAATACAAACATAAATACATGAACAAAAGTTCCTTTATATATTTATTTATGCATTGTTTTTTTTTTTTTTTAATTTTGACAGCTACAGACTTCCGTACATCTCATTAAACACAAACAGGAATTTTGTTATAAAGCTAAAAGCTCGGCAAAAAAGAAAAAGCAATTTTATATAAACATTTTATAAAAACAGCAGAATAAAGGCGAATAAACATTTATTTTAATAAAATAAAAGTTTAGCCCGCCGGACCGCAGCGCCGCCGTCTCTTACCCGTGAACTTCTGCGGCATGGAGCTCTTCCTCTTGGCGACGTTGCTGGCGAGCCGGTCCAGGAGCAGCGCTCGCTCGGGGCCCATCTGAGAGCGGGCGGCGGCGGCGTGGCCGTCGTCTGCGTGACGGAGGGAGAAATGAAAGGCTGATCAGGCTGATTCATCCGTCCTCACCTCTGAGGTTTCAAAAAAAAAAAAAAAAAACAAAACAAAACAACGCACGCATGCAGCTGCTCGAAGGGGAGATATTAATTTCATATCAGCAGCTCCTCTGACCTCACTTCCTGGTTGTGTTTTTTTTCTTCTTCTTCTCTTTCTACCTCATCAGTAGAAGACAGGAGACCACAGGATGAGGATGTACTTCCTCATTCGACGCCGACTTCAAGCGTAAGCTTACGACATTCGGTGACCACAGAGAGACAGCGCTGTCTGCATGTTGCAACCGTGCAACTGTCCCGCCGGTACATCGAGGTGCAGGGGGGGTGGGGGGGGGTGGGGGGGGCTCAAACATCTGCCCTATTTGGCTTCGCCTCTGCTGACATGAGACTCATTCCTGTCACACCACAACCTAGTTATCAACAACCAGAGACCCTGGGGGGCCCCTGGGGGGCGCACCCAGGCGCGCTCACCTCTCTCGGCTGCACCTTTGCCCTGGACGAACACGTGGCACCGGTCCTTGTGCTCCTCCAGCGAGCTCCTCTGCTTGTAGCTGCGGCTGCAGTTGTTGCACTTGAACGGTTTCTCCACTGCGACGGTTGATCACAGACACGTCAACGGACATGACAACGAAAAAAAAAAGAAAAGAGCAAAAACACGTGAGGTGAGAGTGAATGAGTCCGCAGGGGCGTCACGTCTGAGGCTCAAACAGGTGCGATGGGTGCGCTACCGGAGTGGGTGCGCAGGTGTCCGCTCAGGGCGTCGCGGCGGCGGCAGGCGTAGCTGCACATCGGGCACTTGAAGGGCTTCTCTCCCGAGTGGAGCTTGATGTGGCGAAGCAGGTTTCCCTTCTGGGTGAAGGAGGCTCCGCACTGACTGCAGTGGAACGGCCTCTCACCTGGAGAAGAAACACACCTGGAGCAATGAGGAACACTGAGGAACACTGAGGAACACTGAGGAACACTGAGGAACACTGAGGAGCACTGAGAAACACTGAGGAACACTGAGGAAACACTGAGGAGAAACACTGAGGAACACTGAGGAACACTGAGGAAACACTGAGGAACACTGAGGAACACTGAGGAACACTGAGGAACACTGAGGAACACTGAGGAGCACTGAGGAACACTGAGGAACACTGAGGAACACTGAGGAACACTGAGGAACACTGAGGAACACTGAGGGCACTGAGGAACACTGAGGAACACTGAGGAACACTGAGGAAACACTGGGGAACACTGAGGAACACTGAGGAACACTGAGGAGCACTGAGGAAACACTGAGAACACTGAGGAAACACTGAGGAACACTGAGGAACACTGAGGAACACTGAGGAAACACTGAGGAACACTGAGGAACACTGAGGAGACACTGAGGACACTGAGGAAACACTGAGGAACACTGACACACTGAGGAACACTGAGAACACTGAACACTGAGGAACACTGAGGAGCACTGAGGAACACTGAGGAGCACTGAGGAACACTGAGGAACACTGAGGAACACTGAGGAACACTGAGGAACACTGAGGAACACTGAGGAACACTGAGGAACACTGAGGCACTGAGGACTGGAACACTGAGGAACACTGAGGAACACTGAGGAACACTGAGGAGCACTGAGGAACACTGAGGAACACTGAGGAAACACTGAGGAACACTGAGGACTGAGGAACACTGAGGAACACTGAGGAACACTGAGGAACACTGAGGAGACACTGAGGGCACTGAGGACACTGAGGAACACTGAGGAAACACTGAGGACTGAGGAGGCACTGAGGAACACTGAGGAACACTGAGGAGCACTGAGGAACACTGAGGAACACTGAGGAACACTGAGGAGCACTGAGGAACACTGAGGAACACTGAGGAACACTGAGCACTGAGGAACACTGAGGAACACTGAGGAACACTGAGGAACACTGAGGAACACTAGGAACACTGAGGGAACCACTGAGGAGGAACACTGAGGAACACTGAGGAACACTGAGGAAACACTGAGGAACACTGAGGGAACACTGAGGAACACTGAGGAGGAACACTGAGGAACACTGAGGGACACACTGAGGAACACTGAGGAACTGAGGAAACACTGAGGCACTGAGGAACCACTGAGGAACACTGAGGAACACTGAGGAACACTGAGGAACACACTGAGGAACACTGAGGAACACTGAGGAACACTGGAGGAACACTGAGGAAACACTGAGCACTGAACACTGAGGAACACTGAGGAACACACTGAGGAACACTGAGGAACACACTGAGGACACTGAGGAGGAGACACTGAGGAACACTGAGGAGCACACTGAGGAACACTGAGGAACACTGAGGAACACTGAGGAACACTGAGGAACACTGAGGAACACTGAGGAACACTGAGGAGCACTGAGGCACTGAGGAACACTGAGGAACACTGAGGAACACTGAGGAACACTGAGGAAGCACTGAGGAACACTGAGGAACACTGAGGAACACTGAGGAACACTGAGGAACACTGAGGAACACTGAGGAACACTGAGGAAGCACACTGACTGAGAACACTGAGGAGGAACACTGAGGAAACACTGAGAACACTGAGGAACACTGAGGACACTGAGGAACACTGAGGAACACTGAGAACACTGAGGAACACTGAGGAACACTGAGGAACACTGAGGGAGGAACACTGAGACACTGACTGAGGAACACTGAGGAACTGAGGAACACTGAGGAAACAACTGAGGAACACTGAGGACACTGAGGACACTGAGGAACACAGAACCACTGAGGAACACTGAGGAACACTGAGGAACACTGAGGAACACTGAGGAACACTGAGGAGCACTGAGGAACACTGAGGAACACTGAGGAACACTGAGGAGAACACTGAGGAACACTGAGGAAACACTGAGGAACACTGAGGACACATGAGGAAACACTGAGGACACTGAGGAACACTGAGGAACACTGAGGAACACTGAGGAACACTGAGGAGCACTGAGGAACACTGAGGAACACTGAGGAACACTGAGGAACACTGAGGAACACTGAGAACACTGAGGAACACTGAGGAAACACTGAGGAACACTGAGGAACACTGAGGAACACTGAGGAACACTGAGGACAACACTGAGGACTGAGGAACACTGAGGAACACTGAACACTGAGAAACACTGAGGAAACACTGAGGAAACACTGAGGAACACTGAGGAAACACTGAGGAACACACTGAGGAACACTGAGGAACACTGAGGAACACTGAGGAACACTGAGGAACACTGAGGAACACTGAGGAAACACTGAGGAACACTGAGGGAACACTGAGGAACACTGAGGAAACACTGAGGAGCACACTGAGGAACACTGAGGAACACTGAGGAAACACTGAGGAACACTGAGAACACTGAGGAACACTGAGGAACACTGAGGACACTGAGGAACACTGAGGAACACTGAGGACACTGAGGAGGAACACTGAGAGGAGGACACTGAGGAACACTGAGGAACACTGAGGGAACACTGAGGAACACTGAGGAAACACTGAGGAACACTGAGGAACACTGAGGAACACTGAGGAAACACTGAGGAAACACTGAGGAACACTGAGGAACACTGAGGAACACTGAGGAACACTGAGGAACACTGAGGAGCACTGAGGAACACTGAGGAGAACACTGAGGAACACTGAGGAAACACTGAGGAAACAACACTGAGGACTGAGGAAACACTGAGGAAACACTGAGGAACACTGAGGAACACTGAGGAACACTGAGGAACACTGAGGAAACACTGAGGAACACTGAGGAACACTGAGGAAACACTGAGGAACACTGAGGAACACTGAGGAAACACTGAGGAGGAACACTGAGGAACACTGAGGGAACAACTGAGGAAACACTGAGGACACACTGAGGAACACTGAGGAACACTGAGGAACACTGAGGAACACTGAGGACTGAGGAAACACTGAGGAAACACTGAGGAACAACACTGAGGACACTGACACTGAGGAACATGAGGAACACTGAGGAACACTGAGGAACACTGAGGAACACTGAGGAAACACTGAGGAACACTGAGGAGAACACTGAACACTGGGAACACTGAGGGAGGAACACTGAGGACACTGAGGAACACTGAGGAACACTGAGGAACACTGAGGAAGGAACACTGAGGAGAGCACTGAGGAACACTGAGGAACACTGAGGAAACACTGAGGAACACTGAGGAACACTGAGGAACACTGAGGAAACACTGAGGAAACACTGAGGAACACTGAGGAAACACTGAGGAAACACTGAGGAACACTGAGGAACACTGAGGAACACTGAGGAACACTGAGGAGGAAACACTGAGGAAACACTGAGGAGGAGGAACACTGAGGAACACTGAGGAACACTGAGGAACACTGAGGAGGAACACTGGGAACACTGAGGAAACACTGAGGAAACACTGAGGAACACTGAGGAACACTGAGAACACTGAGGAACACTGAGGAGCACTGAGGAACACTGAGGAACACTGAGGAACACTGAGGAGGAACACTGAGGAGGAACACTGAGGAACACTGAGGAACACTGAGGAACACTGAGGAACACACTGAGGAACACTGAGGAACACTGAGGACACACTGAGGAACACTGAGGAAACACTGAGGAACACTGAGGAACACTGAGGAACACTGAGGAACACTGAGGAACACTGAGGAACACTGAGGAACACTGAGGAACACTGAGGAAACACTGAGGAAACACTGAGGCACTGAGGAACACTGAGGAACACTGAGGGAGGAAACACTGAGGGAGGAGGAACACTGAGGAAACACTGAGGAACACTGAGGAACACTGAGGAGCACTGAGGAACACTGAGGAAACACTGAGGAAACACTGAGGAAACACTGAGGAACACTGAGGAACACTGAGGAACACTGAGGAAACACTGAGGAACACTGAGGAACACTGAGGAACACTGAGGAAACACTGAGGAACACTGAGGAACACTGAGGAACACTGAGGAACACTGAGGAACACTGAGGAAAACTGAGGAAACACTGAGGAAAAACAACACTGAGGAACAACTGAGGAACACTGAGAGGAACACTGAGGAACACTGAGGAAACACTGACACTGAGGACACTGAGGACACTGAGGAAACACTGAGGAAAACACACTGAGCATGAGGGAAACACTGAGGAACACTGAGGAACCACTGAGGAAACACTGAGGAAACACTGAGGGAAAACACTGAGGAAACACTGAGGAAACAACTGAGGAACACTGAGGAACACTGAGGAACACTGAGGAACACTGAGGAAACACTGAGGGAACACTGAGGAACACTGAGGAAACACTGAGGAAACACAGAGGAAAACTGAGGAACACTGAGGAACACTGAGGAACACTGAGGAAACACTGAGGAACACTGAGGAACACGAGAAACACTGAGGAACACTGAGGAACACTGAGGAACACTGAGGAACACTGAGGAAACACTGAGGAACACTGAGGAGGAACACTGAGGAAACACTGAGGAACACTGAGGAAACACTGAGGAAAACACTGAGGAGGGAGGAAACTGAGGAAACTGAGGACCTGAGGAGGGAACACTGAGGAACACTGAGGAACACTGAGGAACACTGAGGAACACTGAGGAGGAACACTGAGGAACACTGAGGAACACTGAGGAACACTGAGGGAAAACACTGAGGAAACACTGAGGAAACACAGAGGAACACTGAGGAAAAAAACACTGAGGAACACTGAGGAACACTGAGGAACACTGAGGAACACTGAGGAACACTGAGGAGGACACTGAGGAACACTAGAGGACTGAACACTGAGGAACACTGAGGAACACTGAGGAACAGGAACACTGAGGAAACACTGAGGAACACTGAGGAAACTGAGGAGGAACACTGACTGAAGGAACACTGAGGAACACTGAGGAACACTGAGGAAACACTGAGGAAACACTGAGGAACACTGAGGAACTGAGGAACACTGAGGAAACACTGAGGAAACACTGAGGAACACTGAGGAACACTGAGGAACACTGAGGAACACTGAGGACACTGAGGAAACACTGAGGAACACTGAGGAACACTGAGGAACACTGAGGAACACTGAGGAACACTGAGGAACACTGAGGAAACACTGAGGAAACACTGAGGAAACACTGAGGAAACACTGAGGAAACACAGAGGAAACTGAGGAACACTGAGGAACACTGAGGAACACTGAGGAGCACTGAGGAACACTGAGGAACACTGAGGAAACACTGAGGAAACACAGAGGAAAACTGAGGAACACTGAGGAACACTGAGGAACACTGAGAAACACTGAGGAACACTGAGGAAACACTGAGGAACACTGAGGAGCACTGAAGAAGCACTGAACTGAGGAACACTGAGGAACACTGAGGAACACTGAGGAAACACTGAGGAAACACAGAGGAAAACTGAGGAACACTGAGGAACACTGAGGAACACTGGGGAACACTGAGGAACACTGAGGAACACTAAGGAACACTGAGGAACACTGAGGAACACTGAGGAAACACTGAGGAAACACAGAGGAAAACTGAGGAACACTGAGGAACACTGGGGAACACTGAGGAACACTGAGGAAACTGAGGAAACACTGGGGAACACTGAGGAACACTGAGGACACTGAGGAACACTGAGGGGCACTGAGGAACACTGAGGAACACTGAGGAAACACTGAGGAACACTAAGGAACACTGAGGAACACTGAGGAAACACTGAGGAAACACTGAGGAACACTGAGGAACACTGAGGAAACACTGAGGAACACTGAGGAAACTGAGGAACACTGAGGAAACACTGAGGAACACTGAGGAAACACTGAGGAACACTGAGGAACACTGCGGTTTTCTAGCTGCCGCCAGTCGCTAATGTTAAAAATTATCAATAACGCCGGTTGTCGATACGGCGGCGTCTCTGTCATGAACGCCGGAGTAGTAAGATTACATAGGGTGCCTTTAAAAGGTGGAGCAGGTTTCAGGACACATTTCTAGTCCAGCTGCTTAAAAGCATTTACACCATCAGATGACAGATAAATAAATGTTCTGACATTAATTATCAGTCACCTGTGGAGGCTGAGACGACACCACCTGAATGGTGGTGGAGGTCAGCGGTTCCACCAGTAGCTTATACATCTGAGACATTCGGTGACCACAACCACAACAGGTTCTGGTGTGAGACGCGCAGAAACGAACCCGAGGAACCCGGAGAACTTTTCAAAATACGAGACGCTGCTCCAGGAACTCCAGAAAAAAAGGGTCGAATTACAGTTTGCAGCTGCACACGAGGACGAAGATCTGCATTTAAGACTAAAACAGGACGTGTTCGGTTTCAACCATCGATCCTGGACGTGTTCAGGAAGACGGAGGACGCTGCGAGGTCCCAGGACGCCATCTTATATGCGAAGCACGGAGGCGGCGGTGTCATGATGAGGATACGTGAGATAAAACGTTTTGGCGGGAAACAGCTTCGCATTGAGGGACTATTTTCAGCCTTGATAGCTGAGATTAAATCTTAAATACATCTTTGCTGTGGGCGGAGCCAGGGGGCGGAGCTTACCCGTGTGGCTGCGTTTGTGCACCAGCAGCACGTTGATGCTGATGCAGGACAGGCCGCAGATGTCGCAGCTCAGCTTTCCCGCCGCCTGGACGCGGTTGGCGGCGGCTCCGGTCGCCTGGGTCTGCTCTGCCCCGCCCACCGCCGCGTGGTCATAGCGCGAGTAGTCCACCAGCGACAGGTCCTGCGGCTCGTTCAGGGCCTCCTCGTCCCCCTCCACGTCTCTGTCCTCGTCGTTGTCCTCCTCTGTCCTCTCCTCCTCCTCACTTCCGCCCTCTGCCTCCTCTTTGGGAACGACCTCCGCCTCCTCGCCGTCCCGCTGAAGCCCGTCGTGACCCTCCGACTCCTCCGCCTCGGTCTTTATCGCTCCTGAGCGGGAAAAGGACAAAACACACGTTTTTAACGCAGCGACCGAAACAGAAGCGGCGGCTGAGGAGACGACGTGTCCCCACTTCCAAATAAGGACGAGACACGTCTTCACTTCTACATTTGTATTTAAAGAACGATATTAGCGCGAGCGCGTCTCCAAACCGCGGGGCGGCTTAATTCTGGCTGAGGCAGCGTCACAGAGAGATTAAGAAGATGTTCGCTGGAGATAAGAGGAGAGCGTTTCCTCTGAAAACGAGAGAGAGAGAGAGAGAGAGAGAGAGAGAGAGAGAGAGAGAGAGAGAGAGAGAAAGAGAGAGACAGACGTGTTGATCTGCTTTTAAAGAGCGTTTTCAGATTGACTGTCTGTCACTAATCATCTTAAAAGTCAATATTAACGAGCAGCAGTAGTTTAATTTCCTCTGTCTCTATTACAGGTTACTGCAGGTCAAACTGTACGGAGCCCCGTTTGGGTCATAATTCAATGAATATATGAGTCTATTATTATGAAATACGTATCCATTAGTGCTGGGTGATATGATGATACATATCGTGGGGACGATATAAAAGTGTGTATCGTGCCATTTCTCTTCTATCGTTTCTATTGTTTCTAACCTAATTTTATCAATTATTACAGCAAATATGTAATTAAATAACCTGCAACGATAAATTTAAAAACGATAAATCTACAAAGTAGCCTTTTATGTTTGCACTTTTATTCATGGTTAATGCCTTAAACAGAGTTCTCTTCAACCCTGATGTTTACTTTAGACACTTTATATTGGTTTGCAAACTTTGCACTACAAGGTTACAGATTTCAGAAAGTTGAAAATAATTTGTGTTTATTTTTTATAGCTGAACTTCAGTGCAAAAATGTGTTTTTCTTCTCAGAAACTGTTGTGCACTTAAAAAAAATGTGAAAGCTACTGTACCTCTGTACCTACCTGTTTTTGCTGCACTAAAATGTATGTTTGTGACAGTTCAGCTAAATGTCCTTTCAAAATAAAGTTGAAAAGTAAGCAATGAAATTTTTGTCAAACTTTTCAGAGAATAACTGAAAACATACTTTATTATGGTATATCGTGATATATATCGTTATCGTGATATAAAATAGTCCATATCGTGACATATGATTTTTTTTCCATATCGCCCAGCACTAGTATCCATTATTATGAAATGTTTCCCATAATTATGAAAAAAAATGTAATTATTATGAAATATATTTTTTATTATTATTTAATCTTAGCTTAATGCATAATAGCTTTTTTTTTTTTTTAATCCAAGAATGAGTTTTTACATAATGGCTTCATTTTTCATAAGAATGAGTTTTTACATAATAATGACATTTTGCCAGTGGGCGGGGCCAGTGGTTGACCTACGTGCTCATTGGCTGATCCTTCTCCATTCTACGCTCTGACATCAACTAGTTTTGGCCGTGAGGTCCCGTTAGCAGCGGGCCGTGGCGTCATCAAGGTGCGCTGCTAGTCCGATTGTAGCTATGGCTTTTAACCGTACTTTTAACCATAAACTGAGGTGCATTCTGCCACCTACTGGCCTGGAGTATACAGTCATAGAAAAAATTATTAGACCCACCTTGTTTTCTTCAGTTTCTTGTTCATTTTAATGCCTGGTACAACTAAAGGTACATTTGTTTGGACAAACATAACGATAACCACAAAGATTGCTCATAAGAGTTTTATTTAAGAGCTGATATCTTACCATTTTCCATGGTTTTCCTGATTATAACCTAAATCACTTAAGTTTTTACATCAATAGCTATGGCGTTGTACTGCCAAAAACACTGCTTTTATGCATTCAGTGTTTTCTTTTCTGTCTGTTTTAGTCACATGATGACGTTTAGTGGTACCAGGTATTAAAATGAACAAGAAAGTGGAGAAAAAATGGCGGTCTAATAATTTTTTACATGACTGTATATATTCACTGTTCGGTTGCTTATGCCTGAATGAAAGAGCAGCCAATCACATAAATGGCTCCGCCCTCTCTGCTGTGATTGACACACAAATCATTCTCATGAAAAACAAAGCCATTGTCATTATAATGGGAAATATTTCATAATAATAAACATGCATTTCATAATAATGGGAAATATTTTTCATAATAATAATAAACGCCTGTATTTCATAATAATAGACTCATATAATAATAATAATAATAGACATTGGTGCATAATCTCCCTTTGTAAATATCTGTGAAATATATTTTTTCTGTGCAATACATTTTTCAAATTCAAATTCTGTGCAATATTTTCAATCTCAATTTCTGTGCAATATTTGTATATTTGTATATTCCAGAGTCATATTCATATTCATATATATATTTTTTTTATTGCTGCTACGTAGCTCTGCACTGCACTTCAACCTGCTGTTTACACCGGATTCTGCTGTTTTACATCCTGGTTTTATCTATTTATTCTCTACACTGCACTCACCACAACCTCTAGGTTTTTTAGGTCTGTAGCACTACAGTACTGTATTGTAATTTTTTTTTTTTTTTTTTTTAAGCTGTTATACGGAAAGCCAAGCAACGACATTTCGTTGACGAAAAACCTCACTGCTGTGTGTTTCTTTGTGCAATGACAATAAAGAAAGTCTAAGTCTAAGTCTATTTATTCATTGAATTTTGGCCCAAACGGGCCTCCATATAACTGGATTTGACCGCCTGTTTATCAGCTCTCAAAATGGCGGTCTAATAATTTTTTCCATGACTGTACTGTAGTGATATTCACTGTTCTGTTGCTTATGCCTGAGCCAATCACATAAATGGCTCCGCCCTCTCTGCTGTGATTGACACACAAATCATTCTTATGAAAAACAAAGCTATTGTCATAATAATGGGAAATATTTCATAATAATAAACATGCATTTCATAATAATGGAAAATATTTTTCATAATAATAAACGCCTGTATTTCATAATAATAGACTCATTTATTCATTGAATTTTGACCCAAACGGGGCTCCATATCACTGTGGATTTGACCGCCTGTTTATCAGCTCTAACAACTGCTGACGTTCACACTTAACCTGCTGCTGAGCACCAACCCCCCCCCCCCCCCCCCCCCCCCCCCCCCCAGAACGCTCAGCTCCATCCAGAAACCACACTGTGGTCTCGGCGGTGGCTGCTGATGAGCTGAGTAGCGGCGCCTCGTATGGTGGAAGCGCTGAGAGGTGCGATGGAAACTTTGCAGACGCAGAGGCCCGATATAGAGTCCAGGTCTGAGCGGAACCGCAGCCCAGCAGCAGCTGCAGCCCTGCTGCAGGGCCTGCTGGGGGGGGGGGTTCTGATCAGCCATGTTCTCTGGAGGGTGGCGCGGTGCCCTCGCCGCCGCCCGGCTGGTTAGCAGAGCGTTTTTTTATTTTTTGTCTGATTTGCATGTTTCACTCGTTCATCTTACGCATATTTTTCCACCTGTAACCGTGACGACGGAAACACACGAGTCTCATCTGGTCAACGCCAGACGCAACGATGTCACACCAACAGAGGCGAGAAGGTGTGAAGCGACGACCGCATGTGTGTGCTGTGCACGTACGTGCTTCCATGACGCCGTCGCCGTGGTGCACGGCGTTCCCGCTGAGGGAGTTCTCCTCCTCCTCTTCCTCCTTCTCCTCCTCTTCCTCCTTCTCCTCTTCCTCCTTCTCCTCCTCTTCCTCCTTCTCCTCTTCCTCCTTCTCCTCTTCCTCCCCCAGGGTCATCAGCTCTGCTGCATCGCTGCTGGTTTCTGAGAGATGGACAGATGAGACAATTTCAACAAAAATACCATCCACTCATCCATCCATCTATCATCTTCATCCACCCATCCATAAATCCATCCATCCATCCATCACCCATCCATCCATCCATTCATCATGTATCATGTATATTAGAGTAGCTCGTCTTAATCACAGCTTCGTCATAGTTATGCTGCTATAGGCCTACACTGCAGGGAGACGCCAACATGATCTGCTGAGTGTCTCCACTGCTTTTCTCCTTTCCTTCTCCCTTCCTCCTCCTCTCTCTGTCCTCCATCCTCTCTCTGTCCTCCATCCTCTCTCTGTCCTCCATCCTCTCTCTGTCCGTCATCCTCTCTCTCCTCCATCCTCTCGGTCCTCCATCCCTCCCTGTCCTCCATCCATCCTGTCCGCCATCCATCCATCCATCCAACATCCATCCATCCATCCATCCATCAATCCATCCATCCATCCATCCATCCATCCATCCATCCTCCCCCCCCCCCAGCCAGCCAGATCCAGCCATCCATCCAGCCCAGCCCATCCATCCAGCCATCCAGCCAGCCAGCCAGCCAGCCAGCCAGCCATCCAGCCAGCAGGCCAGCCATCCAGCCAGCCAGCCAGCCAGCCATCCATCCAACATCCAGCCAGCCAGCCCCCCCCATCCCTCCAGCCAGCCATCCATCCATCCAATCCATCCATCCCATCCAGCATCCATCCGCCATCCATCCATCCATCCATCCAGCCAGCCAGCCAGCCAGCTACCCAGCCAACAGCCAATCCATCCATCAATCCCAGCCATCCCGCCCTCCATCAGCCATCCATCCATCCAACAACCATCCAGCCCATCCCTCCCGCCTCCCGCCAGCCATCCCATCCATCCATCCATCCATCCCTCCCTACCTCCATCCATCCAACCATCCATCCATCCCTCCCTCCCTCCATCCATCCATCCAACATCCATCCATCCATCCATCATCCACCCCTCCACCCATCTATCTATCTATCTATCTATCTATCTATCTATCTATCTATCTATCTATCTATCTATCTATCCATCCATCCATCCATCCATCCATCCATCCATCTATCTATCTATCTATCTATCTATCTATCTATCTATCTATCTATCTATCTATCTATCTATCTATCTATCTATCATCCATCCATGACTTCAACTTTATTAAAAAATCTTTGGACAGATGAAACTAAGACCAATTTGTATCAGAAGTGATGGAGGAGAAGAACAGCTGCTGGTCTGAAGCAGATCATCAGGTGTCAGACAGGTGGAGGTGGTGTCATGGTGTGGACAGGTACGGCAGGTACGGCAGGTACGGCAGGTTACTGATGACGCTACAGCTGACAGAAGAGTCCGGACAGACGCGTGCAGCTCTACGTTCTCTGCTCACATCAGGACCGACGCTACAAAACTGATGGGCGGAGCTTCACAGAACAGCTCGACGATGTCCACACCCAGGAGGACACTCAAGGATGATGTCTACACCCAGGAGGACACTCAAGGACGATGTCCACACCCAGGAGGACACTCAAGGACGATGTCCACACCCAGGAGGACACTCAAGGATGATGTCCACACCCAGCAGGACACTCAAGGACGATGTCCACACCCAGGAGGACACTCAAGGATGATGTCCACACCCAGCAGGACACTCAAGGACGATGTCCACACCCAGGAGGACACTCAAGGATGATGTCCACACCCAGAAAGACACTCAAGGACGATGTCCACACCCAGAAAGACACTCAAGGATGATGTCCACACCCAGGAGGACACTCAAGGACGATGTCCACACCCAGGACGACACTCAAGGATGATGTCCACACCCAGGAGGACACTCGAGGACGATGTCCACAACCAGGAAGACACTCAAGGATGATGTCCACAACCAGGAAGACACTCAAGGATGATGTCCACACCCAGGAGGACACTCAAGGATGATGTCCACAGCCAGAAAGACACTCAAGGAAGATGTCCACACCCAGGAGGACACTCAAGGACGATGTCCACACCAAGGACTGGACTGTTGAAGGCAGCTATCCAGGTCCAACCAGCAGCATCTGGATCCTCCGGACCACCGAACGTCCCCTCCAACAGTTTCAGGGCTCATCCATCCAGAGCGGCGTCGGTCCGTCGCCTGGACGCCTGCGGTCGCCTGAGACCGGCCGGGTTGTGGTCACAGTGGCGGTTCTGGCTGGGTTCTGGCTGGGTTCTGGCTGGCTCTCGTTACAGCTGTGAAGGAACGTTCTGGTACCAGAAGAAGCAACGACTCCCAGAGTTTTTAGTTTTTTATCTCTTTAACCACGTAAACTTTATTTTCTTGTTCCTGCACTGCAATTTTGTTCCCATCTTATTTTATTTTTTCCGTATTTACATTTTCTTTACAAAATGTATTTCATTAATTTTTCATCTTTTCACGTTCCTGTCTCCGCATCTCAGTTATAAATGATCTGCTCATTTTCAGTCTGTTTTTCAGTCTTTTTCTCTAAAGTTCATTGAACGTCTCCCAGATCTGAACTGGAAATAAAACATTAGCATCCTGCTGCGCGAGCCAGAATTTAGCGTTTATTTCTTGTATTTTAGCTGCTATTTTATGCAGCACAGCAAGAAATAAAGAAGCAGCTGCAGAAGTGATCTTCAGACGACCTGTGGGTAGCGTCATCCTGACTTTGTCCAGTTCTTTTTCTTCTCTTTCTTACGTGGAGATCTGACGCCAGTTTTTCTATTTCTAACGTTTCTGGTCCGACACCAGTCTGAAGTCCAAACATCCGTCGTCAACCTGACGGCCTGAACCTCGTTAGCCTTTTAGCTTAGAGCAGTTTTAGAGATGGAGGTCCTACGCTGGTCATCCGTTAGCGCTGTAGCCTCCCTGTAAAAACTGATGACTCCTTAAATATTTAAAAAACTCACTCATTTCCCTTTGACCAACATTCAGATCCCGTCAGATCCTGACACCCCCGTCTGAAACATGTAAGTAGAGAACAGAAGGGGCCCCAGTCTGGAGCCCAGCGGAACACCGCGACCAGGGCTTACATGAACAAACAGGGAATCTATCAGACAAACGCGACATGGAGGTGTTTCAGACACTGTCAGTAGACCTGGGTGTCGCCAGCGTAAGAAGGTCACGTTCGTTTCCTGACGGTGCTTCCCAAAGGAAACATGTACGTAGAGAACAGAAGGGGCCCCAGTCTGGAGCCCAGCGGAACACCGCGACCAGGGCTTACGTGAACAAACAGGGAATCTATCAGACAAACACGACATGGAGGCGTTTCAGAAACTGTCAGTAGACCTGGGTGTCATCAGCGTAAGAAGGTCACGTTCGTTTCCTGACGGTGCTTCCCAAAGGAAACATGTATGTAGAGAACGGAAGGGGCCCCAGTCTGGAGCCCAGCGGAACACCGCGACCAGGGCTTACGTGAACAAACAGGGAATCTATCAGACAAACACAACATGGGGGCGTTTCAGACACTGTCAGAAGACCTTGGTGTCGTCAGCGTAAGAAGGTCACGTTCGTTTCCTGACGGTGCTTCCCAAAGGAAACATGTATGTAGGGAACGGAAGGGGCCCCAGTCTGGAGCCCAGCGGAACACCGCGACCAGGGCTTATGTGAACAAACAGGGAATCTATCAGACAAACGCGACATGGAGGCGTTTCAGACACTGTCAGAAGACCTGGGTGTCGTCAGCGTAAGAAGGTCACGTTCGTCTCCTGACGGTGCTTCCCAAAAGAAACATGTAAGTAGAGAACAGAAGGGGCCCCAGTCTGGAGCCCAGCGGAACACCGCGACCAGGGCTTACGTGAACAAACAGGGAATCTATCAGACAAACGCGACATGGAGGCGTTTCTCGCTGCTTTCAGACACTGTCAGTAGACCTGGGTGTCTTCAGCGTAAGAAAGTCACGTTCGTCTCCTGACGGTGCTTCCGAAAGGAAACATGTAAGTAGAGAACAGAAGGGGCCCCAGTTTGGAGCCCAGCGGAACACCGCGACCAGGGCTTAGCAGAACAAACAGGGAATCTATCAGACAAACACAACATGGGGGCGTTTCAGACACTGTCAGAAGACCTTGGTGTCGTCAGCGTAAGAAGGTCACGTTCGTTTCCTGACGGTGCTTCCCAAAGGAAACATGTATGTAGAGAACGGAAGGGGCCCCAGTCTGGAGCCCAGCGGAACACCGCGACCAAGGCTTACGTGAACAAACAGGGAATCTGTCAGACAAACACGACACGGAGGCGTTTCTCGCTGCTTTCAGACACCGTCAGTAGACCTGGGTGTCTTCAGTGTAAGAAGGTCACGTTCGTTTCCTGACGGTGCTTCCCAAAGGAAACATGTATGTAGAGAACAGAAGGGGCCCCAATCTGGAGCCCAGCGGAACACCGTTAACCAGGGCTTACATGAACAAACAGGGAATCTATCAGACAAACGCGACATGGAGGCGTTTCAGACACTGTCAGAAGACCTGGGTGTCATCAGCGTAAGGAGGTCACGTTCGTTTCCTGACGGTGCTTCCCAAAGGAAACATGTATGTAGAGAACAGAAGGGGCCCCAGTCTGGAGCCCAGTGGAACACCGGTGACCAGGGCTTACGTGAACAAACAGGGAATCTATCAGACAAACACGACATGGAGGCGTTTCTCGCTGCTTTCAGACACTCTCAGTAGACCTGGGTGTCGTCAGCGTAAGGAGGTCACGTTCATTTCCTGACGGTGCTTCCCAAAGGACACATGTATGTAGAGAACAGAAGGGGCCCCAGTCTGGAGCCCAGCGGAACACCGCGACCAGGGCTTACGTGAACAAACAGGGAATCTATCAGACAAACACGACATGGAGGCGTTTTGAGCTGTAAATGTGCAGGAAAGTATCGGACCTGAACCGAGCTTTCAGCACAGAGCTTCAGGAAGCAACGAGAGCAGAGCGACGACACGGAGAACCCAGAGGGAACCAAACACTCACCCATCCCGTCTCCCTCCGAGGTCCTGAATCCAGGATGTGAGTCCATGAGAAACTTTCCTGTGGAGGAGAAGAACAGCGACACCTTCAGCGCTTCACATTCAGGCAGCAGGTAACAGGATGGATCCATGATGTCGCTCTTCATCTGACATTTACGCCTCATCTAACTGCTCCTCACTAACTTTCTGCAGAAACAAAAGGGCGAAACCCGTTGGCGCGTCATCGTTCCCGTTGGCTAGTTAGCGTAAAGAACAGGAGTTTATAAACGTAGAGGCGGCTGGAAGCGCACGGTTGAGCGCTCGAGCCTGAGTCCACATTTAGCCCGATGAGAGCGCACATGTATTTCCTGCTGGGTTTCTACATTTGGAGCGACTCTGAGACAGTTTTTTTTTTCAGAGAGCTAATGAAGATCATCCAGTGGGTACAAACTTTAAAAGTGTAAAGATAAAAAAAAAAAAAAAAAAGTTAATCTAGGATGAAAGAAAGAAAACTTGAATTTGAGAAGCGCGTCTGCTGGTTGCAGTTAAACCGAAGCTCCTCTCTGTTCCTGCTTTTTCTTTTTCTTTTTCTTCTCGGTTAAAAGTTGATCTTACCTTTGCGCAGCACCTGAAGCGCACCTGCTCTGGAGATCCCAGCTCCACCACTGGACCTTCTCTGAATCTGGAATAAAACGCGACGTGGGCGCGCAGCGCGCTGGAGCGATCCCTTAAAGAGACAGGAACTCAGCGGAACGAGGTGGAGCGACGGCGCGCGGCTCAGGGGAGACGACAGTGACGGTCACGAGTGTCATCCCGCACCGCCCGCAGCCTCTGAGCCTCCGCGCCAAAACTCCAACTCATATCTATGCACGGGACACACGAAAAAAACTGGTTATAGGCTTCAGTATCCAGTCAGGAGGTCCGCGTGGTCCCTGACCTCATTCAAAGAGCCATGACTCCCTCTGGTGGCCACACTGGAAAATTACAGTTTCTTTCTTTAATTTAATCTGTGTTTAAGGGAGAGGAAACTCTTTCCTGAAAGTGTTCAAGTAAAGAAAGCGAGTATCTGAGAGCCTTTATGAGGTTTACAGTTTCAGCCAGGCGCTGCTAATTATCATCTCTTAATCATCAACACAACGCCAATAGAGAAAGACATCAGCAAGGGTCGAGACCAGTGGTTCTGAAACTTTTAGTCCTGCGTACCAGCTCCAGTTCCAGTTCCACCACGATGACCAGTTTTAAATATAAACATATATTCCTTCATAATTAGCTTTAAACACACAGAAATGTTTATTCCTTATTGTGGTTATTTATTACCTGAATATTGTTACTTTACTGAATCAGACATTTACAACAGAAGCGTGCAATTGAGTCCACACCCAGGAAGACACTCAAGGACGATGTCCACACCCAGGAAGACACTCTAAGACGATGTCCACACCCAGGAGGACACTCAAAGACAATGTCCACACCAAGGAGGACACTCAAGGATGATGTCCACACCCAGGAGGACACTCAAGGATGCTGTCCACACCCAGGAAGACACTCAAGGACGATGTCCACACCCAGGAGGACACTCAAGAATGATGTCCACACCCAGGAGGACACTCAAAGACAATGTCCACACCAAGGAGGACACTCAAGGATGATGTCCACACCCAGGAGGACACTCAAGGATGCTGTCCACACCCAGGAAGACACTCAAGGACGATGTCCACACCCAGGAGGACACTCAAGGATGATGTCCACACCCAGGAGGACACTCAAGGACGATGTCCACACCAAGGAGGACATTCAAGGATGATGTCCACACCCAGGAGGACACTCAAGGATGATGTCCACACCCAGGAGGACACTCAAGAATGATGTCTACACACAGGAGGACTCTCAAGGACGATGTCCACACCAAGGAGGACACTCAAGGATGATGTCCACACCCAGTAGGACACTTAAGGATGATGTCCACACCCAGGAGGACACTCAAGGATGATGTCCACACCCAGGAAGACACTCAATGACGATGTCCACACCCAGGAGGTCACTCAATGACGATGTCCACACCAAGGAGGACACTCAAGGATGATGTCCACACCCAGGAGGACACTCAAGGATGATGTCCACATCCAGGAGCACACTCAAGGACAATGTCCCCACCAAGGAGGACACTCAAGGATGATGTCCACACCCAGGAGGACACTCAAGGATGCTGTCCACACCCAGGAAGACACTCAAGGACGATGTCTACACCCAGAAGCACACTCAAGGATGATGTCCACACCCAGGAGGACACTCAAGGACGATGTCCACACCCAGGAGAACACTCAAGGATGATGTCCACACCCAGGAGGGCATTCAACGACAATGTCCACACCCAGGAGGACACTCAAGGACGATGTCCACACCCAGGAGGACACTTAAGGATGATGTCCACACCCAGGAAGACACTCAATGACGATGTCCACACCCAGTAGGACACTCAAGGACGATGTCCACACCCAGGAAGACACTCAATGACGATGTTCACACCCAGGAGGACACTCAAGGACGATGTCCACACCTAGGACGACACTCAACGATAATGTCCACACCCAGGAGGACACTCAAGGATGATGTCCACAGCCAGAAAGACACTCAAGGATGATGTCCACACCCAGGAGGACACTCAATGACGATGTCTACACCCAGGAGGACACTCAATGACGATATCCACACCCAGGAGGACACTCAAGGACGATGTCCACACCCAGCAGGACACTCAATGATGATGTCCACATCCAGGAGCACACTCAAGGACAATGTCCACACCCAGAAAGACACTCAAGGACGATGTCCACACCCAGGAGGACACTCAATGATGCTGTCCACACCCAGGAGGACACTCAAGGACGATGTCCACACCCAGGAGGACACTCAAGGATGATGTCCACACCCAGGAGGACACTCAATGATGCTGTCCACACCCAGGAGGACACTCAAGGACGATGTCCACACCCAGGAGGACACTCAAGGATGATGTCCACACCCAGGAAGACACTCAATGACGATGTCCACACCCAGGAGGACACTCAATGACGTTGTCCACACCAAGGAGGACACTCAAGGATGATGTCCACACCCAGGAGGACACTCAAGGACAATGTCCACACCAAGGAGGACACTCAAGGATGATGTCCACACCCAGAAGGACACTCAATGATGATGTCCACATCCAGGAGCACACTCAAGGATGATGTCCACACCTAGGAGGACACTCAGGGATGATGTCCACACCCAGGAGGGCACTCAAGGACGATGTACACACCCAGGAGGACACTCAAGGATGATGTCCACACCCAAGAGGACACTCAAGGATGATGTCCACACCCAGGAGGACACTCAAGGACAATGTCCACACCAAGAAGGACACTCGAGGATGATGTCCACACCCAGGAAGACACTCAAGGATGCTGTCCACACCCAGGAAGACACCCAAGGACGATGTCCACACCCAGGAGCACACTCAAGGATGATGTCCACACCCAGGAGGACACTCAAGGATGATGTCCACACCCAGGAGGACACTCAAAGACGATGTCCACACCAAGGAGGACACTCAAGGATGATGTCCACACCCAGTAGGACACTTAAGGATGATGTCCACACCCAGGAGGACACTCAAGGATGATGTCCACACCCAGGAAGACACTCAAGGATGCTGTCCACACCCAGGAAGACACTCAAGGACGATGTCCACACCCAGGAGCACACTCAAGGATGATGTCCACACCCAGGAGGACACTCAAGGACGATGTCCACACCAAGGAGGACACTCAAGGATGATGTCCACACCCAGGAGGACACTCAAGGACGATGTCCACACCAAGGAGGACACTCAAGGATGATGTCCACACCCAGTAGGACACTTAAGGATGATGTCCACACCCAGGAGGACACTCAAGGATGATGTCCCACACCCAGGAAGACACTCAATGACGATGTCCACACCCAGGAGGCACTCAAGGATGATGTCCACACCCAGGAGGACACTCAAGAATGATGTCTACACACAGGAGGACTCTCAAGGACGATGTCCACACCAAGGAGGACACTCAAGGATGATGTCCACACCCAGTAGGACACTTAAGGATAATGTCCACACCCAGCAGGACACTCAAGGATGATGTCCACACCCAGGAAGACACTCAATGACGATGTCCACACCCAGGAGGACACTCAAGGATGATGTCCACACCAAGGAGGACACTCAAGGATGATGTCCACACCCAGGAGGACACTCAAGGACAATGTCCCCACCAAGGAGGACACTCAAGGATGATGTCCACACCCAGGAGGACACTCAAGGATGCTGTCCACACCCAGGAAGACACTCAAGGACGATGTCCACACCCAGGAGGACACTCAAGGATGATGTCCCACACCCAGGAAGACACTCAATGACGATGTCCACACCCAGGAGGACACTCAAGGATGATGTCCACATCCAGGAGGACACTCAAGAATGATGTCTACACACAGGAGGACTCTCAAGGACGATGTCCACACCAAGGAGGACACTCAAGGATGCTGTCCACAACCAGGAAGACACTCAAGGACGATGTCCACACCCAGGAGGACCCAGGAGTTAAATATAACCATATATTCCTTCTAAATTAGCTTTAAACACACACAGATGTTTATTCCTTAATGTGGTTATTTATTACCTAAATTGTTACTTTACTGAATCAGACATTTACAACAAAAGCACGTAATTCTACAAAAGTCAAGATTTTGTAACAAAAGGTTGCAACTATATAAAATATTTTATGACCAAATCGTAATTATAAAGTCAAAACGTTACGATTTTACAGAAGTTCCCCAAAGAAAACTTTGAAGGAGTTTTAAGCTTTTTTGAGTTACAATCTTGCAAAATGTGTAAATTGGTAAATTTTTGTTCTAAAACCTTTTTACCAAAAAAATCTGATTTTTTGAAATTCATGTTTTTAGGAGAAATCTTAATTTTACAATAAAAAGATATGACTCGTGAGATTTGATGACAAAAATTTACATTAACGACTAAAAGTCATGATTTTGCAAAAGTTTTACAACAAAATCTTGTAATTTAAGGAAAAGTTACAAATATAAAAAATCTGCTATTTGTTATATAATTTAAAGCCAAAGAGTTCTGATTTTGCAAATTTCAACTTTATTTAAAACAACATTTTTTTAATTTGTGATTTTTAAAATTAGTTTCAGAACAAAAAAGTCCTGATTTTCAAAACTCAAAATTTTCCAATAAAAAGCTGCTTTTTAACAGAAAAGTCACTATTTTTGAAATTTTACTCACATAATTCTCACATTATTCATACTCTTATACAGAGAAAAATAAAATTAATCTGCACTGGAACTGAATATGCAACAAATACTTTTTAAAAGTCAATTTTTATGATCTCAGGCTGAACATTTCGTTTGAAACGTTGCATTTATAATGCATTGTATGTTTTTGATTTTTTATAGTGAAAATATGGAAAAAATGTGGAAAGTCATGAAGTTCCCCCGCGCACCACCAGAGAGCGCTCACGTACCGCTGGTGGTACACGTACCACAGTATGCGCCCCAGTGGTCTAGAGTTATTATTCACAGTGAAGACGGCTGTCGGTCGTCCCAGCAGAGGACGTCCCAGCAGAGGACGTCCCAGGAGAGGACGTCCCAGGAGAGGACGTCCCAGCAGAGGACCTCCCAGCAGAGGACGTCCCAGGAGAGGACGTCCCAGCAGAGGACGTCCCAGCAGAGGACGTCCCAGCAGAGGACGTCCCAGCAGATGTTCCCCAACATCAGCTTTGTTCTTTGACTCAGGAGGACGGACTTCGGAGGACGGGAGGACGTGATTGGAGCAGCAGGGAACCTGATGACATCACAGCTCAGCTGGGAGGCTAAACGTGGAATAAAGACCCTGAACGTCAGACCGACTCAGACTGGACCACGGGCTCCTCCGGTTCCTCATGTTACGGTTCGGCGGAGAACCAGAACCCTAACAGAAGAACTCAGAAGACGTTAGAACTCGACCCTCACATGGAAACGTCTTAAAACCAGATCCTGCAGTTCAAACGTTCTCGTTTACTCCGGTTTACAGACGTTTGCTAATTTAATCAGCGTGACGTCTGGACTCTGGACCACAGAAGGAAGTCAGAACCAGCTTCCTCCGGGCTCACACCAGCATCATGGTGACCATCGAGGAGACGGTTATTGGTTGTCGGGTCCAGACTCGGTCCACGATGGTTCTGATGTTCAGAACAAAGCTGCTCGTCCTCCTGATGTTCGTCAGAGCGCAGCTGCTCTGCCGTCAAAAATAAATCCCACATTCTCTTTGTTAAATGGTACATTTTGAAATATCAATACTGCTTTTTGTTTTCTATCATAAAATATTATATCTCAAAAAGCCGTACTTTTTATCATAAATTTGACTTTTGAAAAAATTTGAAAAAAAAGTGACACTTTTTGCATAAAACAAATGTTTAGTTGTAAAACTGTGAATCAGTTTTGTCCTAAAATCAAAAATTTCACAAAATTTACATTTAAAATGACAATTGTTTTGTCATTAAATATCAATATCACACTTTGACATAAAATTACAATTTTGTTTTAAAATTGTCAATTTTTTTATGTAATTGTGTCCCAAAAACAAAAATTAGAAAGTTTTTGTGGTAAAAATGTGACCTTTGTGAAATTCTGTGTTTTTCTGGTGATAAAAGCAAATTTCACAAAAATTGCATTTTTTTTTATTTAAATTTTTTGCTAAATATTGACATTTAAATTTTTTTTCTTATTACATAAAATTACAACTTTGTTGTAAAAAAATTTTGCAACTTTTGTTGTTTTAACTTTTGTTAATTTTTGTTGTAAAGTTTCAGACGTTTGGACTAAAATGTATTTCTTAAGTCGCAAATTTTAAAAAATGACTTATTTTTTTGTTTCAAAATTGTGAAGTTTTATGTTCAAATCAAAACAAACAATGGTTTTTTTTTTAAATCTTTTGTTGTAAAAAAGGGAATTTTGTTTAATTCTATTGTTTTGTTTCAAAATAAAGGTGAATTTACAAGACTGTTATATTTTGACAAAAAAAGAGCAACTTTTATGTGAAATCGTGACTTTAGTGTGTTTTCAAAACATCATTGTGTCTTTCTGGCTGTTGGTTCCTGATCTGGTGGGTCAGGCAACTGGACTTGCAGGCCTTTTTTTTTTTTTTTTTTTAGATTTTTTTTGGCACTAGTGGCCTTTATTGACAGGAAGGAAGACAGGAAGTGGGGCAGAGAGAGAACAGGGAGGACATGCAGCAAAGGGTCATCCGGGCCGGGATTCGAACCTGCGACCGCTGCGTCAAGGACTGTAGCCTCTGTATATGGGCGGCCCGGGCAGCTGAGTAGCAACTGGCCTTAACTGCAACTGACCTACACTGCAACTGCCCTCCGCTACAACTGGCTTCCACTGCAACTGGCCTACACTGCAACTGGCCTCCACTACAACTGGCCTTCACTACAACTGGCCTTGACTACAACTGGCCTCCACTGCAACTGGCCTCCACTGCGACTGGCCTTCACTGCAACTGGCCTCCACTGCAACTTGCCTTCACTGCGACTGGCCTACACGGCAATTGGCCTTCAATGCAACTGGCCTCCACTGCAACTGGCTTCCAGTGCAACTGGCCTCCACTACAACTGGCCTCCACTGCAACCGGCCTCCACTGCAACTGGCCTCCACTACAACTGGCCTCCACTACAACTGGCCTCCACTGCAACTGGCTTCCAGTGCAACTGGCCTCCACTACAACTGGCCTCCACTGCAACCGGCCTCCACTGCAACTGGCCTCCACTGCAACTGGCCTCCAGTGCAACTGGCCTCCACTTCAACTGGCCTTCACTGCAACTGGCCTCCACTACAACTGACCTTCACTGCAACTGGCCTCCACTGCAACTGGCCTCCACTGCAACTGGCCTCCAGTGCAACTGGCCTCCACTTCAACTGGCCTCCACTGCAACTGGCCTCCACTACAACTGACCTTCACTGCAACTGGCCTCCACTGCAACTGGCCTTCACTGCAACTGGCCTCCACTACAACTGACCTTCACTGCAACTGGCCTTCACTGCAACTGGCCTTCACTGCAACTGGCCTTCACTGCAACTGGCCTCCACTACAACTGGCCTCCACTGCGACTGGCCTACACTGCAACTGGCCTCCACTGCAACTGGCTTTCACTGCAACTGGCCTTCACTGCAACTGGCCTTCACTGCAACTGGCCTCCACTACAACTGGCCTCCACTGCAACTGGCCTCCACTGCAACTGGCTTTCACTGCAACTGGCCTTCACTGCGACTGGCCTCCACTACAACTGGCCTCCACTGCAACTGGCCTACACTGCAACTGGCGTCCACTGCAATTGGCCTACACTACAACTGGCCTACACTGCAACTGGCCTTCATTGCGACTGGCTTTCACTGCAACTGGCCTTCACTGCAACTGGCCTCCACTACAACTGCCCTCCGCTACAACTGGCTTCCACTGCAACTGGCCTCCACTACAACTGCCCTCCGCTACAACTGGCTTCCACTGCAACTGGCCTACACTGCAACTGGCCTCCACTACAACTGGCCTTCACTACAACTGGCCTTGACTACAACTGGCCTCCACTGCAACTGGCCTCCACTGCGACTGGCCTTCACTGCAACTGGCCTCCACTGCAACTTGCCTTCACTGCGACTGGCCTACACGGCAATTGGCCTTCAATGCAACTGGCCTCCACTGCAACTGGCTTCCAGTGCAACTGGCCTCCACTACAACTGGCCTCCACTGCAACCGGCCTCCACTGCAACTGGCCTCCACTGCAACTGGCCTCCACTGCAACTGGCCTCCAGTGCAACTGGCCTCCACTTCAACTGGCCTCCACTGCAACTGGCCTCCACTACAACTGACCTTCACTGCAACTGGCCTCCACTGCAACTGGCCTTCACTGCAACTGGCCTCCACTACAACTGACCTTCACTGCAACTGGCCTTCACTGCAACTGGCCTCCAGTACAACTGGCCTTCATTGCGACTGGCTTTCACTGCAACTGGCCTTCACTGCAACTGGCCTTCACTGCGACTGGCCTTCACTGCAACTGGCCTCCACTACAACTGGCCTCCACTGCGACTGGCCTACACTGCAACTGGCCTCCACTGCAACTGGCTTTCACTGCAACTGGCCTTCACTGCGACTGGCCTTCACTGCAACTGGCCTCCACTACAACTGGCCTCCACTGCAACTGGCCTCCACTGCAACTGGCTTTCACTGCAACTGGCCTTCACTGCGACTGGCCTCCACTACAACTGGCCTCCACTGCAACTGGCCTACACTGCAACTGGCGTCCACTGCAATTGGCCTACACTACAACTGGCCTACACTGCAACTGGCCTTCATTGCGACTGGCTTTCACTGCAACTGGCCTTCACTGCAACTGGCCTTCACTGCAACTGGCCTCCACTGCAACTGGACTTCACTGCAACTGGCCTCCACTGCAACTGGCCTTCACTGCAACTGGCCTACACTACAACTGGCCTCCACTGCAACTGGCCTTCACTGCGACTGGCCTACACTGCAACTGGCCTCCACTGCAACTGGCTTTCACTGCGACTGGCCTTCACTGCGACTGGCCTTTACTGCAACTGGCCTCCACTACAACTGGCCTCCACTGCGACTGGCCTACACTGCAACTGGCCTACACTGCAACTGGCCTCCACTGCAACTGGCCTACACTGCAACTGGCCTACACTGCAACTGGCCTCCACTGCAACTGGCCTCCACTACAACTGGCCTCCGCTACAACTGGCCTCCACTGCAACTGGCCTCCACTACAACTGGCCTTCACTGTCTTCTCCTGGAGGTCTTTTCCTGGAGACCTTTCCAGAGGAACGTCTAACGGGCCCAGTGAAGCCTGTTGGCTCTGAGCTGGAGCTCCTGGGTGTTTTTAACGTTCCTCTGACCATTTCCCTGCTGGGAAGGCTGCTCCAGGGAAGATCGACAGTCATATTGAATGTTTTTCAGTGTTTCCCGCCATAGAAAAATGGGCTCTGATTGGTTCGGAGTTCTTTTACAGACTGACATCGGCTCTCTCAGATTTCTGCTGACGTCTTTCCCTTTTGACTTTGCTTTTCCAGAGGTCTGCACACCAGCTGATGATCAGTTCATCAATGACTGATGAACATCAGCATCTGGGTGCAAAAGGGGGTTTTTGTTAAATGAAGCAGAGTGAAAGAAGTTCCACACTTCATTAAACATACCTGCTATGATCTGATACCTGCTCTGATGTTTTTACTGTTAAAGGAACAGGAGATTAGACGAGTGGGCGCTGACGTCTGTGCAGTAACGACCAACTGCTCTGCATCAATATTATCACAGTCGATCGCGGCATTAAGGGGATTTGCTGAAAAGCCAACAGATGTTTCTCCTTCAGCAGAATCGAGCTGCTCCTCGCCGGTGCTGCTGGACTGGACTCCGGTCCAGATACGCAACCGGTGCCACGAACCTCTCAACACGGGCCTCATCATTTACCGGCGGCGACGGGCAGGAATCTGCACCTGAGCGCTGCGCGGGCGCCTCTCGACGAGGGCTTGGCCGCCGCCCGCGGCCCTCTGTGGCGGCCAGCCACCAGCCTGGAGACAAAAAAAATAACAAAAAAATAAAACCTGAAGGAAAGCAGACTCACAAAGGCATTGCAATGCATGCTGGGTTTCCATGGCAAAGCAGAGGCAAAGGAACACAGAGGAGGAAAAAAAAGTGAGACATCAACCAATGGAAGCCATGATTCAGAACCTCAAAGGCTGGGTGGAGGGAATATCTGCACACAATGTACAGCCACTCTCCTGATCAGAAACACACGGATTATAAAGTCCTCCCTGCAGGGCGGCGTTGTTCAGGCCCACCGTCTCCCACTGGTGGGAGGCTTTCTGAGGACGGGTGGGGGGGCAGGGCAGCGGCGAGGGCAGGGGTGCTGAGGTGGTTCATTTGCCTTTTATAGCCGCCCACTGCAGCTGGAGGCAGGAGAGGAGCGGAGGTGTGGGAGCGACTGAAAACACAAACCCCGTCAGGTCGGGCTACGCTCTGCCTTTTATGGTCCAAAACGTTTTTATGAGATAAACCTTAAAACATGAGAGAGGCAACACAGTTGTGATCAGAGCTTCACCCAGACTGTACAGATGCGTCAGCATCAGCCATTAGAAAGTTAGCGTTAGCCCCCAGGCTACAAGGCCAGAGCTGACGAGAAACTAAATGTCCCGTCTTCATTTGCAGCCAGATGAACCCTCATGTTCTCCGTCAGGGCCTCACTGGTTACATGTGTCCCTGCAACTGGCCTCCATTGCAACTGGCCCTCACTTCAACTGGCCTCCACTTCAACTGGCCCTCACTGCAACTGGCCTCCATTGCAACTGGCCTTCCACTAAAACTGGCCTCCACTACAACTGCTCTTCACTGCAACTGACCTCCACTACAACTGGCCTCCACTGCAACTGACCTCCACTACAACTGGCCTCCACTGCAACTGGCCTCCGCTACAACTGGCCTCCGCTACAACTGGCCTCCGCTACAACTGGCCTTCCACTACAACTGGCCTCCGCTACAACTGGCCTCCGCTACAACTAACCTTCACTGCAACTGCTCTTTACTGCAACTGGCCTCCTCTGCAACTAACCTTCACTGCAACTGCTCTTCATTGCAACTGACCTCCACTGCAATTGGCATCCGTTACAACTGGCGTCCACTGCAACTGGCCTCCACTGCAATTGGCATCCGTTACAACTGGCGTCCACTGCAACTGGCCTCCACTAAAACTGACCTCCACTGCAACTGGCCTCCACTACAACTGGCCTCTGCTACAACTAACCTTCACTGCAACTGCTCTTTACTGCAACTGGCCTCCACTGCAACTAACCTTCATTGCAACTGCTCTTCACTGCAACTGACCTCCACTGCAATTGGCCTCCGCTACCACTAGTGTCCACTGCAACTGACCTCCACTACAACTGGCCTCCGCTGCAACTGGCCTCCACTTCAACTGGCCTCCACTTCAACTGGCCTCTGCTACAACTGGCCTCCACCGCAATTGGCCTACACTACAACTGACCTCCACTGTAATTGGCCTTCACTGCAACTGGCCTCCACTTCAACTGGCCTCTCCTACAACTGGCCTCCACCGAAATTGGCCTACACTACAACTGGCCTCCACTACAACTGGCCTCTACTGCAACAGGCCTCCACTACAACTGACCTCCACTGCAACTGACCTCTGCTACAACTAGCCTTCACTGGAACTGGCCTCCTCTACAACTGGCCTCCGCTACAACTGGCCTCTACTACAACTGGCCTCAGCTGCAACTTCCTTAAACTGCAACTGCCCTTCTCTGCAACTGACCTCCACTGCAACTGGCCTCCAGTACAACTGGCATCCACTGCAACTGGCCTCCGCTACAACTGGCCTCCAGTACAACTGCATCCAATGCAACTGGCCTCCAGTACAACTGACCTCCACTACAACTGGTCCCCACTGCAACTGCCTTTTACTGCAACTGGTCTCCACTGCAATTGGCCTCCACTGTAACTGGCCTTCACTTCAACTGGCCTCCACTGCAACTGGCCTCCACTACAACTGACCTTCACTGCAACTGGCCTTCCGCTACAACTGGACCCCGCTGCAACTGCCGTTAACTGCAACTGGCCTCCACTGCAACTGACCTCCACTACAAATGACCTCCACTGCAACTGGCCTCCGTCTTAACGCGTGATTGTTCACGACGGCATCTTACATGTGACCGATATTATCAGACTCAGTACTCGCGTCAACAGTAACATCAGAAAATTAGGACGTTCGGACAAATCCAATCAGGAGGCCTGACAGCTAACATGAGTTAGCATCAGCTAAGCCAGCTGTAATTGGCACAAGGGGGGGGGCGCATGCCCAGTCGGCTTTCAGGCCCGCTCACTCCGCCCTTTTGCAGCACATCAGCAGGCTTCAAAAACACTCCTCAGAATATCGATGAGCAGTGCCGTTGATAGCTTTTGTCCAGTTCTACGGTCAAGAAGACTGCTAAGCGCTGAGTAGCCGAAGGGATGACAGCGACACATCAACTACAGCAAGCTGTCAATCAAAAATAAAAACACTAATCCTGCATGAATTTGCAGCTTCATATCATTTTATCTGATCAGAGGTATTACTACATAGCGTGTCTTTAATTTTCAACAGATTAATAGATCACCTTTAAGGCTTTAAAACCCCCCCCAATGCACTGTAGTTTGACAGACTAGGGGCCTCTCAAGCAGAATCTTGCACCGGAGCCCCCAAAAAGCTGGAGACAGCCCTGGGAGTGATAATGAGAAGCTGTTTCTTCCCTCTCTCGAGAGGACGAGCGAGGCAGTGTCTGAGTGTGCTTGAGTTTGGGAGAGACAGAGGGAGACAGAGGGAGCGAAAGGAGGGGGGAGGCGTGTCCACGGACCTGCATAAAGTCCAAGAAGAGCGGCGGCGAGCCAGTCCTTTGCTCTGCACACCGGCAGGAGGATCAGACTGCAGCTGCTGCTCAAGGCACTCTGGCTTTTTCATGACCCGCTTTGCATTCTGGACACTTGTTGACCACATTTTCTTAATTTTATTTTTATCTTTGCAGCCGAGGGCGGCGCGGTCGCTGGACTCGATCTCTGAACGCCCGGCAAAGGCTCACCTGAATCCACCGGTGGATATTGCTGCTGCAGGAAAAAAAAAACTAGTTGGCCGGCTCTGAAACGGAGTCAGAGGATCAGAGAGCAGCGGAGGAAGTGCGTCCCCGCAGCCGCAACGCCGACCGAAGACGCTCCCGGACAAAGACTTCCCACTCCAACCTGCCGTCTCCCTGAAACCTGCCACGGAAGAGCTGCCCCGGCACTCGCAGGGTCCAGGTCTGAGAGCGCCGTAGACGTGCAGGTGCCGGCGCCGTCATGGTGCGAGGATGTGGCGTGGCAGCCGCTCCGTCCCGCTGGGGCCTGTGGATGTTCAGCGCCCTGTCGCTGGTGGCGCTGTGCTCGTCGGACCAGGCCATCCGCTGCCCCGTGTGCACCGAGGAGCGCCTGGCCAGCTGCCGCCTGCCGGAGGGCTGCGAGGAGACGGTCCGGGAGCCGGGCTGCGGCTGCTGCCCCACCTGCGCGCTGCCCAAGGGGGCGCACTGCGGCGTGTACTCGCCGCGGTGCAGCGCCGGCCTCCGATGCTACCCGCCGCGCGGCGTGGAGAGGCCGCTGCACTCGCTCATGCACGGCCAGGGGGTGTGCACGGACGAGAGGGACGCGGAGGAGAACTCAGGTGAGAGCGATTGATGATGTCATCCTTTCAGTCACGGCTCACAGCTGGCCGGGTCAGCGGTCGCCCTGGAACGCGGCGAAAAAGAGAAAAATATTTAAAACGATGTCACGTTTGGAGCTCTGAGCTGTTTGGATTCATGTCCTGAAACCTCCAGAAACCTCCTGCAACATCTAAACATTTATTGTTTTTCCTGTTGTGTAACAGAGTTTCTGGAGGTTTTCTTGTTTCTAAACTGACCCACGTAGTCATAACTGTCACTGAGATGTTCCAGCTCCTAAACTTTATTTGGTAAACACGTCGCTAAACGCATTAATTCCTGTCAAACAAACAGTTTTAAGTTTGTTTGCTGCAGTTAAACTCTGAGCTGTGAGGCCGTATCTCAGGAACGGCTCCATGGATCTAAATGATTGACACCTCTCTGGATTCCTCACAGCCAATAGAATCATCCAGGTGTGATCTGTCACCACAGGCGTCAACCAATCAGTGAAAAAAATGATTTTTTAAAAATAAAAAATAAATGAAAAAACTAACAAAAATACATTAATTTAAGGCAAAAAGTTGAAAATTATACAAACTTCGCAATTTTTACGACAAAGTAAATAATTTTATGTCAAAAAAGTTCATTTTATTAAATCTCTGTTTCTAACGACAAAAAAACACAAATTTCACAAAAGTTTTAATTGTGCAAAAATTTTCAATTGAATGGAAAATAAAGTTGCTTATTGCAAAAAAAAACCATCAAGACGTTGGACGTCAGTTTGTGATTTTACAAATAAAATTAGCAATTTCGGGACGAAATTCTGTTTTACAATACAAAGTCTTAATTTTCGTAAAAATGTTTTTTTTTTTAATGATTAAAAAGTCATCACATTTAGAAATTCTCCTGTTTCATGCTGGGCCACGTCTTCACCACGGTTACCACTGTTACCATGGTTATCATGGTTTATCATAGTTATCACGGCGCCGTCGGGTTTTACCGCTCATTCCTGGACGACAAACCAATGTCTAAATGACACCTGGAGTCCTGGAGCTTGGAATTCTGGGTCATTTTCCTCAGCGGCTAACGTTAGCCGACCTACCTCCATTGTTCGGCGCCAAAAATTCAACTGCGATGCTAGGCTATGCTATGCTAGGCTAGGTCACGCTATGCTATGCTAGGCCATGCTATGCTATGCTACGCTACACTATACTAGGCCACACTATGCTAGGCTCGACCACACTGCGCTATGCTATGCTAGACTAGGCTATGCTACGCTATCCAGACTCCAGCTCTCTGTCCTGACATCATGAATTTTCGTTGAAAATATAGATATTCAAAACACAACTCGTTTTAAAAAAATATTCAAAAATTCCTAATTTTTCCTTACATCACAAATTAAAAACAACTAAACTTTTTGTTGTAACTGGTAAACTGGAACTGGTAAATAATTTCAAACTTTCTGTTGTAAAATTGTGACTTTTGTTGGAATTTCTGGTTTTTGCTGTAAAAATGAAACATTTTTTGTCGTTTTTTTATCTGAAATCGCTCCGGTAACCTCGCTGCTCTCCGCGGCTCAGACATTCGCGGTCGCTACGTCGGCGAATCAAACGTGCGGTCGCATCGACGCCAGTCCAGCTGTTCTCCGGAACCGTCCTTCCCCTGGCCGCGGTGGGCTGATCCGGTTGTCGCCGACTGGGCTGAGGAGGGGCGGGGCTGAGGTGGGGCGGGGCTTCCGTCAGCGAAGGAATCCTTAAAAGAACATTAAAGTGAGATCCTGCAGGTAGCCGTCAGGGAAGCGCAGTGAAGCGTGTGTGTGTTCTTGTAATGGGTGGAGGTAATAAAAGCTGCTGGATGAAATGGCTGTAATGGAGTGTGGCCAGTCTGGGGCTATTAGCGCTCTCTGACATCAGTAATTCACTTTATGCTCTTTCATTCCTCCTCCTCCTCCTCCTCCTCCTCCTCCTCCTCATCTTCCCCCGCTGATGTCTCTATCCCTCTCCTGAGCTCTCCTTTGCTTTCACGCCGTTCAAAGAGGGAAAAGTCTGTTTCCAGCCGCGCTGGATGTCTTATCTGCATAATCGGTTCCAGTCGGCTGCTCCAACATCAGCCTCTTTCTAGTGATGAAATCCACCGTTCAGAAGGGAGTGGCGCGCCTTTCCATTGTGGGCAAATGAGACAATTGCTCTAATATGTGTGTTGGAGAAGCTGGATTTTCCATTTGTTCCACATTAACCAGTATGTGGCCCCCAGACAGAGACCGGTACCGCTGGTGGTTCATCCAGCGGTGACGAAGGGCACACCGACGAGCCTGATATCAGCTCATCTTCATCGCAGCATCTGCCCCCCCCCCCCCGCCCCCCCCCTCCGCCCCAGATGCACCCCCACCTCCCTCCGAGCGCATCGCCCACCGCGTCCAGCTCCTTCATGAGGATGAGCTCATCGGCACTCTGGCTGCCAGAGCTGAAATTAGAGCCTGCTGCTCCCTCTGCGCCGGGCCAGCAAAGGTTAGCCGGCACATAGCGTGACTGCGCTGACTGAGCGTGACTGAGTCAGAGAGTCGGAGAGTCGGAGAGTCAGAGAGTCAGAGAGTCAGAGAGTCAGAGAGAGAGAGAGTCAGAGAGTCAGAGAGTCAGAGAGTCGGAGAGTCGGAGAGGCAGAGAGTCAGAGAGTCGGAGAGTCAGAGAGTCAGAGAGAGTCAGAGAGTCAGAGAGACAGAGAGTCAGAGAGTCAGAGTCAGAGAGTCAGAGAGAGTCAGAGAGTCGAGTCAGAGTCAGAGAGAGAGAGAGTCAGAGACAGAGAGTCAGAGAGTCAGAGAGTCAGAGAGTCAGAGTCAGAGTCAGAGAGTCAGAGAGTCAGAGAGTCGAGAGAGAGTCAGAGTCAGAGAGAGTCAGAGAGTCAGAGAGTCAGAGTCAGAGAGTCAGAGAGACAGAGAGTCAGAGAGTCAGAGAGAGAGTCAGAGAGTCAGAGAGTCAGAGAGTCAGAGAGTCAGAGAGTCAGAGAGTCAGAGAGTCAGAGAGTCAGAGAGTCAGAGAGTCAGAGAGTCAGAGTCAGAGTCAGAGAGTCAGAGAGTCAGAGAGTCAGAGAGTCAGAGTCAGAGAGTCAGAGTCAGAGAGAGAGTCAGAGAGTCAGAGAGTCAGAGAGTCAGAGAGTCAGAGAGTCAGAGAGTCAGAGAGTCAGAGAGTCGAGAGAGAGTCAGAGAGTCAGAGAGAGAGAGTCAGAGAGAGTCAGAGTCAGAGAGTCAGAGAGTCAGAGAGAGAGTCAGAGAGTCGAGAGTCAGAGTCAGAGAGTCAGAGAGTCAGAGTCAGAGAGGCAGTCAGAGTCAGAGAGAGTCAGAGAGAGTCAGAGAGTCAGAGAGTCAGAGAGTCAGAGAGTCAGAGAGTCAGAGAGTCAGAGTCAGAGAGTCAGAGAGTCAGAGTCAGAGAGTCGAGAGAGAGTCAGAGAGAGAGAGTCAGAGAGAGTCAGAGAGTCAGAGAGAGAGTCAGAGAGTCAGAGAGTCAGAGAGAGAGTCAGAGAGAGTCAGAGAGAGAGTCAGAGTCAGAGAGTCAGAGAGAGTCAGAGAGTCAGAGAGTCAGAGAGTCAGAGTCAGAGAGAGAGTCAGAGAGTCAGAGAGTCAGAGTCAGAGAGTCAGAGAGTCAGAGAGAGAGAGTCAGAGAGAGAGTCAGAGAGTCAGAGAGTCAGAGAGAGAGTCAGAGAGTCAGAGAGTCAGAGTCAGAGAGTCAGAGAGTCAGAGAGTCAGAGAGTCAGAGAGAGTCAGAGAGTCAGAGAGTCAGAGAGTCAGAGTCAGAGAGTCAGAGAGAGAGAGTCAGAGAGTCAGAGAGAGAGTCAGAGAGTCAGAGAGTCAGAGAGTCAGAGTCGAGAGTCAGAGAGTCAGAGAGTCAGAGAGTCAGAGAGTCAGAGAGTCAGAGAGTCAGTCAGAGAGTCAGAGAGGAGAGTCAGAGAGAGAGAGAGAGAGAGTCAGAGAGTCAGAGAGTCAGTCGGAGAGTCAGAGAGTCAGAGAGAGTCAGAGAGTCAGAGAGTCAGAGTCGAGAGAGAGTCAGAGAGAGTCAGAGAGTCGGAGAGTCAGAGAGAGTCAGAGAGTCAGAGAGTCAGAGTCAGAGAGTCAGAGAGTCAGAGAGAGAGAGTCAGAGAGTCAGAGAGTCAGAGAGTCAGAGAGTCGGAGAGTCAGAGAGAGAGTCAGAGAGAGAGAGTCAGAGAGTCAGAGAGTCAGAGAGAGAGTCAGAGTCAGAGAGTCAGAGAGAGAGTCAGAGAGTAGAGGCAGAGAGTCAGAGAGTCAGAGAGAGAGAGTCAGAGAGAGAGTCAGAGAGTCAGAGAGAGAGTCAGAGAGTCGAGAGAGAGAGTCAGAGAGAGAGAGAGAGTCAGAGAGAGAGAGAGAGAGTCAGAGAGTCAGAGAGTCGGAGAGTCAGAGAGTCAGAGAGAGTCAGAGAGGAGAGTCGTCAGAGAGTCAGAGAGTCAGAGAGAGAGTCAGAGAGTCAGAGAGTCGAGTCAGAGAGTCAGAGAGTCGAGAGGAGAGTCAGAGAGTCAGAGAGAGTCGGAGAGTCGGAGAGTCGGAGAGTCGAGAGAGTCAGAGAGAGAGAGTCAGAGAGAGAGAGTCAGAGAGTCAGAGAGAGAGTCGGAGAGTCAGAGAGAGAGTCGAGAGAGTCAGAGAGTCGGAGAGAGAGAGAGTCAGAGAGTCAGAGTCAGAGAGAGAGAGTCAGAGAGAGTCAGAGAGTCAGAGAGAGAGTCAGAGTCAGAGAGTCAGAGAGGAGAGAGTCAGAGAGTCAGAGAGAGAGTCAGAGAGTCAGAGAGTCAGAGAGAGAGTCAGAGTCAGAGAGTCAGAGAGTCAGAGAGTCAGAGAGTCAGAGAGTCAGAGAGTCAGAGAGTCAGAGAGTCAGAGAGTCAGAGAGTCAGAGAGTCGAGAGAGTCAGAGAGTCAGAGAGACAGAGAGTCAGAGAGTCAGAGAGTCAGAGAGTCAGAGAGTCAGAGAGTCAGAGAGTCAGAGAGAGAGTCAGAGAGTCAGAGAGAGAGAGAGTCAGAGAGTCAGAGAGAGTCAGAGAGTCAGAGAGAGAGTCAGAGAGAGAGAGTCAGAGAGTCAGAGAGTCAGAGAGAGAGTCAGAGAGTCAGAGAGTCAGAGAGAGAGAGAGTCAGAGAGTCAGAGAGTCAGAGAGAGAGAGAGAGAGAGAGAGTCGAGAGAGAGTCAGAGAGTCAGAGAGTCAGAGGAGAGTCAGAGAGTCAGAGAGTCAGAGAGTCAGAGTCAGAGAGTCAGAGAGTCAGAGAGTCAGAGAGTCAGAGAGTCAGAGAGAGTCAGAGAGAGTCAGAGAGTCAGAGAGACAGAGAGAGAGAGAGAGAGAGAGAGTCAGAGAGTCAGAGAGAGTCAGAGAGTCAGAGAGAGAGTCAGAGAGTCGGAGAGCAGAGAGTCAGAGAGTCAGAGAGTCAGAGAGAGAGTCAGAGAGTCAGAGAGAGTCAGAGAGAGTCAGAGAGTCAGAGAGCAGAGAGTCAGAGAGAGTCGAGCAGAGAGTCAGAGTCAGAGTCAGAGAGAGAGTCAGAGAGTCAGAGTCAGAGAGTCAGAGAGTCAGAGAGAGTCAGAGAGAGTCAGAGAGAGAGTCAGAGAGTCAGAGAGAGTCAGAGAGAGAGTCAGAGAGGAGAGAGTCAGAGAGTCAGAGAGTCAGAGAGAGAGTCAGAGAGTCAGAGAGTCAGAGAGAGAGTCAGAGAGAGAGAGAGTCGAGAGAGTCAGAGAGAGTCAGAGAGTCAGAGAGAGAGAGTCAGAGTCAGAGAGTCAGAGAGTCAGAGTCAGAGAGTCAGAGAGTCAGAGAGTCGGAGAGTCGGAGAGTCAGAGAGAGAGAGTCAGAGAGTCAGAGAGTCAGAGAGTCAGAGAGTCAGAGAGTCAGAGAGAGTCAGAGAGAGAGTCAGAGAGAGAGAGTCAGAGAGTCAGAGAGTCAGAGAGTCAGAGAGTCAGAGAGTCAGAGAGTCAGTCAGAGTCAGAGAGTCAGAGAGTCAGAGAGTCAGAGAGTCAGAGAGTCAGAGAGTCAGAGAGTCAGAGTCAGAGAGTCAGAGAGAGAGTCAGAGAGTCAGAGAGTCAGAGTCAGAGAGTCAGAGAGTCAGAGAGAGAGAGTCAGAGAGTCAGAGAGTCAGAGAGTCAGAGAGTCAGAGAGTCAGAGAGTCAGAGAGTCAGAGAGTCAGAGAGTCAGAGAGTCAGAGAGTCAGAGAGAGTCAGAGAGTCAGAGAGTCAGAGAGTCAGAGAGTCAGAGAGTCAGAGAGAGAGTCAGAGTCAGAGAGTCAGAGAGTCAGAGAGAGAGTCAGAGAGTCAGAGAGTCAGAGAGTCAGAGAGTCAGAGAGAGTCAGAGAGTCAGAGAGTCAGAGAGTCAGAGAGTCAGAGAGTCAGAGAGTCAGAGAGTCAGAGAGTCAGAGAGTCAGAGAGTCAGAGAGTCAGAGAGTCAGAGAGTCAGAGTCAGAGAGTCAGAGAGAGAGTCAGAGAGTCAGAGAGTCAGAGAGTCAGAGAGTCAGAGAGACAGAGAGGAGGGAAAAGCAGTTTTAAGGTTTGACAGGAGTGGACGGCCATCTCGGCCCTGGCCCCCGGCTCCACTGCGCCCACGCCTGTTCATCTGCCCCGGCTCTTTGATGGTGGCGCGCCCGTTCAGCCGGGGCCCGGGGGGTGATCCGAGGGGGGGTCCTGTGTGGCGGTGGGGGGGGGGGGGGGGGGGGGGGGGGGGGGGGGGGGGGGGGTGGAAACATGAAGCATTTTGGAAAGTTTGAGAGTGGCCTCTAGATTGTTAGGATTTTGTTGGTAGACTTTTTTTATTTTTCATAAAAAAACAGGATGACATTAATGTCCTGGCAGTGGCAATAAGCTTTATTTTATTTGACATTTTTTAAGATGAGATTTACACTAAATATGTGTTACTGACAAGTGCTGATGTTAAAAGTGTTTGAACAACAAATGTTATGACACTTTAGTTCATATGGCAGCAGAACATTTAAATAAAAGTGACCTTTACACTCCTTTTGAATTCATTATTTGATTTTCCATATACAATGCGATTAATCGTGATTAATCAGGGAAATAATGCGATTAATCGCGATAAAAAATTTTAATCGTTGCCCAGCCCTAACAATAAGATAAAAGATAAGGAAAGCCGTCAGGGCGTCGTGGGTCTGAGCGTCAGGCAGATGCTAACGCTGACATCAATAAAAGCAGCTAACGCAACGCCGAGAGGGAAGGACATCAGCCTCCGAGAAGTAGTGGTTGCTACAAATCAATCCGGAGAAGCTCGTAACACGATCTACAAACCATCGTTCTGTAGTCGGTCGTCCCGTCAGTGGTTCTGAAGCAGATGTGACCCCGGATCATGACCCCTCCACCGCCGTGCTCGACAGTGGGTCTCTGCTGAAACGCTGTAACGTGGTTCTGGACGTTGACCCACAAGTCTGCTGGCTTGTTCAGATGCAGTTGTGCTTCCATGTTCTCGTTGGACAGAAGAGGTTTCCTCCTGGAAACCCGTCCAGACGGACCGGTTCAGACCGTCCGACGTGCCTAGCGGGGCCTGGAGGCTCTGAGGCGGGTTTCTCTGAGTCCTGCGTGGTTCTGACCTTGGGGGTAGTTTTACCGGGACGTCCACTCCTGGCGCCAAAAATTCAACTGCGATGCTAGGCTATGCTATGCTAGGCTAGGCCACGCTATGCTATGCTATGCTACACTATGCTAGGCCATGCTATGCTATGCTACACTACACTATACTAGTCCACACTATGCTAGGCTCGACCACACTGCGCTATGCTATGCTAGGCTATGCTACTCTATCCAGACTCCAGCTCTCTGTCCTGACATCATGAATTTTTGTTGAAAAAAAAATATATTCAAAAATTCCTAATTTTTCCTTACATCACAAATTAAAAAACAACTAAACTTTTTGTTGTAACTGGTAAACTGGAACTGGTAAATAATTATCAAACTTTCTGTTGTAAAATTGTGACTTTTGTGGAATTTCTGGATTCTGCTGTAAAAATGAAACATTTTTGTCGTTAAATTCCAAGATTTGTTCTGAAATCGCTCCGGTGACCTCGCAGCTCGTAAAATGATCTACAAACCATCGTTCTGTAGTCGGGAAGACTGACAAGTGTCAGGAATGTTTTCCACTCGTGACCTTTCTTCGCTGTCGAACCGACCTCTGAATACTTGATAAACGGCTTCGTAAGCCTTCGCGCAGAGACGTACATCAATAAAAGCTTCTCTAAGACCACTGCTGATATCCTTCCCTCTTGGCGTTGCGTCAACGCACACCTGACTGCAAAGCGTCTGCTCTCTCGGAGGATCTGAGCGCGAGATAAACGAGGGGGTCCAAACTTGTGCAGAGCGCCGGTCCTGCTGGACGTCATCCGTGCGGCGCGGCGGCGCAGGTTCAAGCTAAAACCGCCGGCGGCGGCAGGTTCCCTTTGAGGCGCGTTCGCCGCCTCTGATGCATTATTAAAGAAAGGGGCACCGGGTCTGGCACCGGCCGGGTCTGGCACCGGCCCACTCCCAGCAACAGCCGGCACGCTCGATAAAAATAGAAACCCGGAGAGTTCACAATGGAAGGACCCTGAGATGGGGCCGGTTCCTGTCGGTCCAGGCTGCACCCGGGACCGAGCGTCCGGAGACCCTCTACAGTCTCTCAGAGAGGTTTTGGGAACTCGAAGAAATCTCTGTGTGCCGGGGACGAGGCGGGAATCAGGGCTCGGCGATATATCGATTTAATCGATTTATTCTAATTTATAGTTATAGATTCCAGCTGAGCGTCGCTGCCTTTAGAACCCAGAGTTTTCCTGCAGTAATCCGTAAAAGACTAAAAGGACCCGAGGGAACGACGTTACGGGTGCAGCAACCAAAAATATGATCCCTGTTTACAGCCGCGGACTTCAACAGACCCAAAACAAGCCTCTAACACGGGTCACATCTGGTTCTGGTTTGGTCTGGAAGGATCCCAGAACGCAGCTTAGGTAGCAGCAGCTGCCCCATCCACGACTGGAGCCTGGTACCTGGACTGGTACCTGGACTGGTACCCACCACCACAGGCTGCAGTTCCTCTACTGACCACTAGAGGCTGCAGTTCCTCTACTTACCACTAGAGGCTGCAGTTCCTCTGCTGACCACTAGAGGCTGCAGTTCCTCCACTGACCACTAGAGGCTGCAGTTTCTCTGACCACTAGAGGCTGCAGTTCCTCTGACCACTAGAGGCTGCAGTTCCTCTACCGACCTACTAAGGCGCAGTTCCTCTAGACCACTAGAGGCTGCAGTTCCTCTACCGACCACTAGAGGCTGCAGTTCCTCTACGACCACTAGAGGCTGCAGTTCCTCTACGACACTAGAGGCTGCAGTTCCTCTACTAGACCACTAGAGGCTGCAGTTCCTCTACCGACCACTAGAGGCTGCAGTTCCTCTACTGACCACTAGAGGCTGCAGTTCCTCTACCGACCACTAGAGGCTGCAGTTCCTCTACCGACCACTAGAGGCTGCAGTTCCTCTACTGACCACTAGAGGCTTGCAGTTCCTCTACGACCACTAGAGGCTGCAGTTCTACCACTAGAGGCTGCAGTTCCTCTGACCACTAGAGGCTGCGTCTCCCTCTACGACCACTAGAGGCTGCAGTTCCTCTACTGACCACTAGAGGCTGCAGTTCCTCTACTGACCACTAGAGGCTGCAGTTCCTCTACGACCACTAGAGGCTGCAGTTCCTCTACTGACCACTAGAGGCTGCAGTTCCTCTACCGACCACTAGAGGCTGCAGTTCCTCTACCGACCACTAGAGGCTGCAGTTCCTCTACTGACCACTAGAGGCTGCAGTTCCTCTACTGACCACTAGAGGCTGCAGTTCCTCTACCGACCACTAGAGGCTGCAGTTCCTCTACTGACCACTAGAGGCTGCAGTTCCTCTACCGACCACTAGAGGCTGCAGTTCCTCTACCGACCACTAGAGGCTGCAGTTCCTCTACTG